>OZ010606.1:32082999-32117999 GCA_963932145.1 Acanthosepion lycidas
CATGCTACTAGATTGGCATTTAGGTCCCACCCGTTTACTGTTGAAATATTTAAATGCAACAGCCACTTCTACTCCAACAGTTTCTTTTCTCGTACTACCTACTTGTGGGACTTCTTTCCGTTTCTTTCCTTGATATAATCTTAAAAAATTTAAATGCAACACAAATCGCCATCTTCTGTCTTCTTCAACTTCGTTCATCTTTACTCCTTTCCTCAATCCTTCATATTCTCAGTTTTCTCTTTCATTTTCGCTCCATTTTAAAACATACCCCGACCCACCCCTCTGCACTAGTGGCATTCTTGCTCTGCTTGGGGAGAAATGATTCTTAAAAACAAATAACTTTAAAAAAAAAGGTTGATAAGCGGTCAAAAAATCAGTCAGTGTCGAATATGAATTCCACCTGAAATAGAACATTTTAGATTTTAGATTCAGACCACCCTGTATATATATATATATATATATATATATATATATATATATATATATATATATATATATATATATGCGTGTGTGTGTGGCAAAATTTCAGTTAGAGAATACCCTAAAAGGACAGTATGCACTTGCAAGAAATCAACTTGTACAAGGTGGTCCGAAAGTCTTGTCACCACTACCCAAAAAGAATGAGAACAATAGAAGAGCAAGTAATACAGTCTGAAGGTCTGTACCGGACGCCATCTTTTTCGGGTTAGCCATCTGAAATAGAAAATTACACTATGTGAGGATGACTTTCGGACCACCCTGCAGGTTAAGAATTTATGGTCAAAACATTCATCTTTATCGGCAGATAATGTTAACACCTCAAATTGATTGAAGAGAAATAAAGAGCTTACACTTGCTTAATACACTATTTAATAGATGATTGGAACAAAATATCAATAGATACTACAGAGTAAGCTGAGTTACCAAAAGGACAGTGCTGTGAAGCAACACAAGATCGAGAAGAGGTAGTAAATAAATCAAGTTATTCGTATCCACATTGAACGAAAATTATTTTTTTTTGTACAGTCTTTTTTTTTATTCCTATCCTGTCAGAGCTATGATTCCCGCCTAAAATGTGGTTTTATTTTAACAACCAATGATGTCAGACGCGCCTAGCGCTAATGGACACAGTAAAATTTGATTTAATCATATTCCACACAAAAAAGAAGCTGCCAACGTATCTTCAGTCTTTATTGGCAATAACGTAAAAGAAAGCTCCAATCAGTTTGATTCTATTTCACTTCGTTTGAGTTGCAAATTAACATCGATAACAAGCAATATTTTCATCTAATGCTTCCAGCAAAAGAAATGTCTACGTAATGATTGCTTTATGACATTCACCGATATTATATGATACTAGGCGAATTAACTGAATCTTGCTGCATGTCATACTCATTTTTTCGTAAGAAAATAAACGATTGATTTTAAATCATTGTTATAATTTGTGGAGAAAAATGATGCATTTCAATATTACTCAATGAACTTGCTGATATGACCTCCATCTTCTGGCGTTCTCCTTTTATATTTTTGGATAGGAGTCACTCCCTTGTTCAAATTTAATTTCAATCAAAGAGAAAAAAAATTCAGTGGCGGTGTGTGCAAAAACAGCTTTGATCTGACTCCTTTGATATGTATTTGATGCAATATTTGATTGAATAAATTTATGTGTAGATTTTTACATTGATATGACAGTTGAATTGTCGTAATACATATGCATGGCAATATCCACTGATTAGTGATTTTTTGCTCAACTTGGTGTCCATATTGTCTCATTTTGATCTTGCCGATTTGACCTCCATCTTCTGGCTTTCTCCTATATTTTGGAAAGGAGTTCAAATTTAAATTTAATTTGTTCAAATTTAAATTTAATTTGTTCAAATTTAAATTTAATTTGTTCAGATTTAAATTTAATGTAAAACAAAGAGAAAAATTAATTTGTGGCCGGTCGGGATCCCCTTTAATCAAAATGAAGTACACTAGGAGTCATTCCCTTGTTCAAATTTAAATTTAACTTAAATGAAAAGGAAAAAACATTTCAGTGGAGGTTCCACCCCAGAGCCCCCTATTGAAAAAATGATGTTGCCGATGTGACCTGAATCATCAGACATCCCCCTTTTATATTGTGGATGGGAGTCATGCCCTTGTTCAAATTTAAATTTAATTTATATCAAAGGGGAAAAATTTCAGTGGAGGATTTGTGTCTCCCGGAGACTGCCTTTGATTAAAATGAACCCTGAGTAATGTAGTTTCAGGATATATATGGTTCTCGGAGTATATCTCCAAAACCCCAAAAGGAGTTCTATAACAAACAGACAAACAGAGGCTACAAATATATATATATATATATATATATATATATATATATATATATATATATATATATATATATGTATGTATGTATGTGTGTGTATATATATATATATATATATATATATATATATAGAGAGAGAGAGAGAGAGGGAGATAATATCGGATGAGGCCATTATAAGTTGTTCCAGTCAACGGCGGGAAACAAAAATAAAGAATAGTTTGATACTTTTGATCAGTTATTTCTTCGTTTTATTTAGAGTTTTTCTTTTTATCAATTCACCCCAAGCAAGGCGGGAATGCGACTAATACGCAGGGGGTTACAGGGAGTGAAAGTGAGAGAATAAAAATCAACGGATTATCGAGAGGATTGAGGAAAGGACAAAAGATTGACGGGATTCAAGAAGACAGAAGATGGCGATTGACGGTGCATTTAAATTTTTGAAGATTTTATTTATCAGTGAAGCAGGTAAATGTAGAACGCTTAATAAAAAAAAAAGCTCATAAGAGCATTTGTCATGAAAATATTCATAGAAAAGACAGAGGGAAGCGACGTCACGTCTGTGAGAAAGTGACTGAAGTCGAGATATCATTTCCGGACCGATTACATTAGAGATCCTTTTTTTGGATTTTGTCAAGAACAAAATAAATAGCAAAAGCACGAAACAAGATATGGGAGCACTATTCAATACAAGAGCGAATGGTAGATTTGTAAATGTGCACAGTGGACGCTGACGAGAATTTTTTTTTTTCTGGTACGACACAGTGATTCAACTTTCCTTACACTAGATGCAGCAATTGATTCGCTATAATCACCCAACCTCAATTCATGTTGAAAACGTAAGGCCAAGAAGGCGCGGTGTCTGGATCTCCAGGAATCTAGCTGATGGCAGGTATAAAAGCTTCTCTATGAGATTTGGAGGTGTTAAAATTTACAGAATTTTATCACAACTTTCCCGGTCGAATACTCTCCGACCATTAAAATAAATAGCGTGTAATATAAATAAAGACGTCGTCTTATTCATTTTTAATTTCATCTTATTGTTTCTTTTTTCTCATTTATCACTCGGTAGACCATTGCATGCACAGGAAGAGACAGCTGAAATTTCTAGAGAATGAGGAAAGAGGGCCTGGAAAATCTGATACTCACAAGACAGGTTGATGGAAAGAGCGACAGAGGAAAACAACGCATAAAATATTTGACGAGTTTGAGAAAATGTATACAGAATAGTTTAGGAGAAATAGCAATAAGACAAAATTTATTAAGAGCTTAAATGGATATGAAGTTGTGGAAAGCCATGATAGCCTACGTCCTGTGAGGACACGGCACGTAAAGAAGAAAAAGAATTCTTACCCAATATCGTCAAGAAAAAAAAATTTCATTCAATAAACAAAAAGAATTAAAGCATTTGCGCTCTCTGTAAAATATTCTATACCCGATGGAATAAAAAAGAAATTTAATTTTAAAAGCGCTCATAGAAGTCTTCTTTTTTTTTTTATCTATTTTCTTTTATCTTATTCAATTTTATTATTATTACTATGAGAATCGAACCTAATCTCCCCCCCTCCAAACTGCCGATCTCTTTCAACGCGCAGTAAAATTCTCACCTTTGATCACCACCCGGAGTTCTACGACCACTTCACTACAATTGAATCAGTCTTATTTTTCTGTGTTCCTACGCGTCTTATTCAAAGAATACGGAACACCTGCACTGAAGACGATCTCCTGTGTTGTTTAAATTGTCACATAATGACACCCAACAAAGCTAAAGTCGCTTGCTCTCCGTCAAGTTTTAATAACTGCTAACACATTTAAGATCTTTCTGTCGGTAGAAACGAGTCTGGCGCGTGTTCACCAATCATTTCAACTAGAACGAACGCGTCTCCATTTATGAAACACGTTATTAATTTCAACCAGTAAAACCGGCGTTATTAAATTTAATCACCTGCTGCCGACTGACGAAGAAACGAAGTATTATTGGCATTATTAATATAACAGCCCAGTAACATCGGTTTGTTTGGCATTCATTCTTAACCAATGACAATCCCTTTCTTCCTGATTCTCAATGCATTTCCAAGGCTTGCGTCTGCATCACGTTGAAACAACGGTCCCCGTACGATCACCAAAATTAAGCAGCGACAAGCCTGGCAGGTACCTATTCAACTGTCACATCAATGTTGAAATCTACTCATCAATTCACTCAATCAAGTATTGCATCAAATACATATCAAAGGAGTCAGATCAAGCTGTTTTTGCACACATACACACACACACATCACCGATTTTTTTCTCTTTGATTTAGATTAAATTTGAACAAGGGAATGAATCCTATCTAAAATATAGAAGGAGAAAGCCAGAAGATGGAGGTCACTTCGGCAAGTTCATTGAGTAATATTGAAATGCATTATTTTTCTCCACAAATTATAACAATGATGACAGCCTGGGAATAACATGTACTGTAAATTTGGATGTGCGGGTGGTGTAATGGATAATGGCTTGGAATTGTTAATCGAAGAGGCAAGTTCGAAATCCCATTGAGTTCCTTATATTCGCTTATGAGCAAATAACATTGGGAAAGGTGTGATTCCACCTCTTCTTTCCCTAGCTATGGGTTAAATAATATCACTAAAGTATTATTACCTCAAAAGAAGAAAAAATTCTTACAATCTAAAAGATATGTTCTGGCTTTAAATAAACTGCAAACGGTCGATAAACCGTAAAGAAAAAACGAGCAAATCAATAAAAATCAATCAATCAGTGCATTCCCAGAGTAAAAACATTAGAAATACATTTATGAAATAATATTATAACTTGTGCTGATCAATACTTTTTAGAATAAAAAAAAACTTTAGTAAGAAAGTGAAATATAGCTGCGAACAACCCTGTTCACTCAGTGATGCTTACATAATTCATGACCACAGACAATACCTTTCTTCTTGAGTTTCATTCCATATCTATAATAAAACCATTGGAAATGAATTTACATTATATATATAAAACTCCTATTCTGTCGGTAACATTGCATTAATTCCTGACCACAGACAATCCCTTTCTTCATGATTTACATTGCATATCTATAACAAAATCATAAGAAATAAATTTATATTATAAATATAAAACTCCTATTCTATCAGTGACATCGGATTAATTCCTGACCACAGACAATCCCTTTCTTCTTGATTTTATTGCATATCCATAATAAAATCATTATAAATGAATTTACATTATATATATAAAACATCTATTCTATCAGTAAGATTGCATTAATTCCTGACCACAGATAATCCCTTTCTTCTTAATTTTATTGCATATCCATAATAAAATCATTAGAAATGAATTTACATTATACATATAAAACATCTATTCTATCAGTAAGATTGCATTAATTCCTGACCACAGACAATCCCTTTCTTCCTGCTTTTCATTTCACATCTATATTATTTTCCCTAACCAATCAGCACATATCGCTTTTATTAATGGTGCTTTATTGTTGAGTCAGACAACTTCATAGTTTTCTTAGATTCACTCCATAATTATGTCACAGAGAAACCTAGCCGAAAACAATACCTTAATAGTCAATTTACTAAACAGGATCAATCTCATCTAAAAAAAAAAAAAAACAAACAAACTTTTCTACTGTTGGGTACCTAGCCATAATTGAAATGGAAAAGCTGACATGGCAGCAAAGGAATGCTTAAAAATAAATATTCCAAATCTGAAAATTCCTTATCAAGACTTCAAAGCAACTATAAACTCATACATTCTAAACAAGTGGCCAGAGTTATGGAATTACCACCCAAACAACAAACTTTACAGACCCGGGTTGGTAGGTCCTGTTAACGTCCCATCTATGGCAAAATAGTGGCCCCAGACTAAACAAAAACAAAGGCACTATGAATGTATAAAAATACATTTTTATATTAAAATAACTAACAATACAAATTTATAGTACAATAAACAACAATATATTTTATAGCAAAATAACCAACAATACAATTCATCTGTACTTGAAACCATAATATTGTATTCATTTAAGTTTCGGCATTAAATAGCCCATAGAGGTTGATATGCCGCTAAACAAAATCAACCAACCAACAATACCTATTTATAGTATATATTAAATTGAAGCCTTAAAATTGTGTTCAAAATATTTAGATTTCGGCATTAAATAACCCATAGATGTTGATATGCCGCTAAACAAAAACAAACAACCAACAATACCTATTTATAGTATATATTTAGTTGAAGCCATAAAATTGTGTTCAAAATATTTAGATTTCAGCATTAAATAACCCATAGAGGTTGATATGCCACTAAACAAAATCAACCAACCAAAAATACCTATTTATAGTATATATTTAGTTGAAGCCATAAAATTGTGTTCAAAATATTTAGATTTCGGCATTAAATAACCCATAGAGGTTGATATGCCACTAAACAAAATCAACCAACCAACAATATATATTTATAGTATATATTTAGTTGTAGCCATAAAATTGTGTTCAAAATATTTAGATTTCGGCATTAAATAACCCATAGAGGTTAATATGCCGCTAAACAAAATCAACCAACCGACAATACCTATTTATAGTATATATTTAGTTGAATCCATAAAATTGTGTTCAAAATATTTAGATTTCAGCATTAAATAACCCATAGAGGTTGATATGCCGCTAAACAAAATCAACCAACCAACAATACCTATTTATAGTATATATTTAGTTGAAGCCATAAAATTGTGTTCAAAATATTTAGATTTCAGCATTAAATAACCCATAGAGGTTGATATGCCGCTAAACAAAATCAACCAACCAATAATACCTATTTATAGTATATATTTAGTTGAAGCCATAAAATTGTGTTCAAAATGTTTAGATTTCAGCATTAAATAACCCATAGAGGTTGATATGCCGCTTAACAAAATCAACCAACCAACAATACCTATTTATAGTATATATTTAGTTGAAGCCATAAAATTGTGTTCAAAATATTTAGATTTCGGCATTAAATAACCCATAGAGGTTGATATGCCGCTAAACAAAATCAACCAACAAATAATACCTATTTATAGTATATATTTAGTTGAAGCCATAAAATTGTGTTCAAAATATTTAGATTTCAGCATTAAATAACCCATAGAGGTTGATATGCCGCTAAACAAAATCAACCAACCAATAATACCTATTTATAGTATATATTTAGTTGAAGCCATAAAATTGTGTTCAAAATATTTAGATTTCAGCATTAAATAACCCATAGAGGTTGATATGCCGCTAAACAAAATCAGCCAACCAATAATACCTATTTATAGTATATATTTAGTTGAAGCCATAAAATTGTGTTCAAAATATTTAGATTTCAGCATTAAATAACCCATAGAGGTTGATATGCCGCTAAACAAAATCAACCAACAAATAATACCTATTTATAGTATATATTTAGTTGAATCCATAAAATTGTGTTCAAAATATTTAGATTTCAGCATTAAATAACCCATAGAGGTTGATATGCCGCTAAACAAAATCAACCAACCAACAATACCTATTTATAGTATATATTTAGTTGAAGCCATAAAATTGTGTTCAAAATATTTAGATTTCAGCATTAAATAACCCATAGAGGTTGATATGCCGCTAAACAAAATCAACCAACCAATAATACCTATTTATAGTATATATTTAGTTGAAGCCATAAAATTGTGTTCAAAATATTTAGATTTCAGCATTAAATAACCCATAGAGGTTGATATGCCGCTAAACAAAATCAGCCAACCAATAATACCTATTTATAGTATATATTTAGTTGAAGCCATAAAATTGTGTTCAAAATATTTAGATTTCAGCATTAAATAACCCATAGAGGTTGATATGCCGCTAAACAAAATCAGCCAACCAATAATACCTATTTATAGTATATATTTAGTTGAAGCCATAAAATTGTGTTCAAAATATTTAGATTTCAGCATTAAATAACCCATAGAGGTTGATATGCCGCTAAACAAAATCAACCAACCAACAATACCTATTTATAGTATATATTTAGTTGAAGCCATAAAATTGTGTTCAAAATATTTAGATTTCAGCATTAAATAAGACATAGAGGTTGATATGCCACTAAACAAAATAAACCAACCAACAATACCTATTTATAGTATATATTTAGTTGAAGCCATAAAATTGTGTTCAAAATATTTAGATTTCGGCATTAAATAACCCATAGAGGTTGATATGCCGCTAAACAAAATCAATCAACCAATAATACCTATTTATAGTATATATTTAGTTAAAGCCATAAAATTGTGTTCAAAATATTTAGATTTCAGCATTAAATAACCCATAGAGGTGTTGATATGCCGCTAAACAATATCTACTAATCATGACCCAAAATGAACGTCCTCCTGAATGCCCAGCATGTTAGGAGGTATATGCTGTAAAATTACCCAAAGAATTGTTTACCAACCTTTATATATTAAAAAAAATGTTTTCTTCCATTAAATTTCGACAATTGGTAGACTGTTAAAACAGAACTATTAATCAGTCGATAATTTGCATAATAACATTTAAAAGCATATTTTAATAAAGGTATGCTTTTTTATTTTTTATTTATTTTGATTGAAATTTTAAAAATTGCTATATATAAGTAATAATATTTCTGTCAATAATTTTTTTTTATTTTTAAATTTGTCTTATTTTGATAGAAAAATTTATGTCTGCCTTGTCAAAATTCAGTTGTAAGTTACAAGACTTGCAACATTCATAATTTGCATAACAAATGCAAATGGAAAAGCTGGTGTGACAGCAAAGGAACCCCTAAAAATAAACACACCAAATTTGAAAAATCTCTATCAAGACTTCAAAGCAACTATAAACTCATACATTCTAAACAAGTGGCAAGAGTTATGGAATTACTACACAACATTTACAAATTTAATCCGTTTCTAAAAGAATGATATCATGCTTTCAGACTTTATTGGAAGGAAGAATTCATCCTACGAAGAATCAGAATAGGACATGTCTATATAATTCTCTCATTTCTCCCCCAAAATGAACATCTTCCTGAATGCACGGCATGTTAGCAGGCATATACTGTAAAAGATATTCTAACCGATTGACCTGGATTTGCCCTGATATGTCAACAATTTTATGATATGACTAGTGTAGAGGAAATTTTCAAGATGAAAATAATGACTATCCAAGCCTACTTGAAGCAGCTTGGTGTATACCACAAACTATAGCACTAGATAAAGGCATAAATGGAGAGTTATGGAAGACAACAACACAAAGAATTGTTTACATGCCTTTATATATTAAAAAATATTTTCTTGCATTAAGTAACAGTTGGTATACTGTTAAAACAGAACAAGTAATCAGTCAATAATTTGCATAATAACTTTTAAAAGCATATTTTAATTAAAATTTGTTTCTAGCAGCCTCAAGAAAAGTTTGTTGATATTTTATAAATTCACATGAGTCTGTGTGTTCTAATTGTACATCACTAGAAGAAAACAATCTATTCATAACACGCAATGAATGTCTACTAACATTTTATATATATTATCTACAAATGGCATTTACAATGTTAGTAATATTTAATTTGCATAACAAATGCAAATGAAAAATCTGACATGGCAGCAAAGGAATGCCTCAGGATAAACCTCTCAAATTCGAAAATTTCCTATCCAGACTTCAAATCAATTATAAACTCTATACATTCTAAAATAGTGGGAAACAGTTATAGAACTGTCACACAAACAATAAATCATGATTTCAGACTTTCTTGGAAGGAAGTCATCCTATCATCCTGATACTAAGTATCAGAATAGTAAATACCTATATCACACACTCATTTCTCCCAAAATGCTGATAGTCCTGGGTATGACGATAAACTAAATCCGGCAAACTACATTGGAGATTTTGAGGAGAGTGGAACGATCTCAAATGCTCAGTATTTACATTAATCGGACGATTGTCCTCATCTTCACCATATTTAGCACAACGTTTCGGCCGTTGTACGCTCCGGCCTTCGTCAGGTGGTTGGAATTTCGAACTGAATTTCGATCACTGGGATAGACTGTTCTAGTTCCTCGTGCCATGTTTAGAAATACTAAAGAGTAAAGAAAGAAAGAAAGAAAGAAAGAAAGAAAGAAAGAAAGAAAGAAAGAAAGAAAGAAAGAAAGAAAGAGTATTCTAATACCGTAGTATCAGCTCGCCGGCAGAAACAATGTTCGCAAGGAAAATCAAGTCTGTCTTCGACAAAGTTATTCCACGGCAAGCAAAGTTAAAAAAAAAAACCGTATCGCCTCATAAGAAATATTTCAATCCTGGCGATAAAGTCTTTTTCAAGGCTTACAAAAACAACATAACATTCTGGGAAGTAGGCACCATAAAACGAAGAATTGGCGAACTGGTCTATATTGTCCAAGGACCGAAAAACACTCACAAATGCCATTGATGTGAAACTCTCTCCTTGATAATACCCCCACAGAGCGTTGAAATAGAAAATTATATTATTTATTCTTCACCAAAGACACCACCATTTTTAATTTCTGTCTGAATTCCTGGAATGAGGAATTATCATTATTTACATTATCTGCAACCGGAAAAATGTCCTAATTTTTGTTTTTACGATGTTTTGCTTTCCGACTTCTTCAGGTGTTTGTCGCTCCTCGTAACATTCAGGAAAACAGCGAACTGAATTGTAAAGATGAGGATATTAGTCCAACCTCAAATAATGTAAATAATCCCTTTTAAAGTTGTAATACATTTCTATTGTAACATAATTTACTACGAATTTGTAAAGTGTTTTTTTTTTTTTTAAATGTCTTTTTTACAATTTATATTATACACATAATAACCGTAGACATTTTTCCATCTGATTTTCAAAGCTCAACACAAAGAGTGAAGGCCAACATTTGGGAAATAATGTTTAATAAATTACCCAAAATTTTCCTCCCATAAGAAATGCTTGTTTTGACTGGACAGGGTAGTCTGAAAGTCTTGTCACCCCCCCTACCAAAAAGTAATGAAAACAATCGAACAAGTAATACAGTAATACGAAGCATATGTACTGGATTCAGTCTATCCCCTTTCATTGACGCTGTCACACATAGACAAGGTCTGTATGGACACCATCATTTTCGTGACCCAAAATGATGAGGCGCCATGTCCTCTGTGATATTTTACGAAGCTATGATTTGTTGATTGTTGCAAAGGACCTTCGAACGGCGTCCTTCAAATAATGGGCATTCTGGTATCGTTCACGTGAAACTCTCTCCTTGATAGTACCCCCACAGAGCGTTGAAATAGAAAATTTGTATTATTCATGAGTGACAAGACTTTCGGACCACCCAGGAAAAATTGAAAGTTATTAGGTTGGTGCAAAAATAGTGTCGTTTTCTCACATATGTTACTATGTGAGAAAACGACATTATTTTTGCACCAACCGAATACATGTTTGTGTCTTGTTGTCACGTGTCCTCTGATGAATTGACGCCTCTCTTTCTGCTGTCTCATCCTTTACGCTGATGAGGATTCTCTCCGGTCGATGGTCGATCTTGATGGATACCACGATCTGTTTACATTTCGAATGCGTTGATCAATCAAAAACCAGCGGCACAAAGCAAATAACCCCTGAGCACGAGCGGCGTATAGGTTGAATGGCGAAATAAACAGGCGTCACTTTTGAATTCTCGTTCTATCTTTAATATGTCGGAAACGCAGTAAGTTCAAGGTAAGACCTTGGATAAAGAGGTTGACGTGCCCGGCGTACTTTCCGCTAAATGTTAAGGATGAGCCGATCTTAGAACGAATTTTAGGAACTTAATATTTGACTTGTTATATTTAAATGTCAAATGGATCTGCTGAAGGAAAAACTATTTCCTGTTCTTTCTTCTTAATCTCATTTGACTTTTCTATTTCTTTCTCCGTTATATAGAAGGATTATCGACCAATATATATGGCTATTAGAGTGATAGCAATACGATGTTTGTTATATGATCATGTTGCTTGCACACACACACACTTTCGAACATACTTTGCCTATGTATACATATCCAATAACTTGGACCGATTTTAAATGTCAATTAAGTTTAAGTGTCTAATGATATATATTTTTTTCATTTTCTTTCAGATTTAACAACTTAAGTCTTTGGCAATTTCAACTATGGAAAGATTAACAATCAAACAACGTGATAAAGTTTCAAGAGTGCAGTGAACGGGTGTGAGCAAGATGCCAGCCTAGTAAAACGCTTAAATTCATGAAGTCTGGGAACCAGCGAAAGCAGCTCATCGGAACAGTTACAATGAAAGTATTTGTAAAAAAAAGACAGAGGGGGGCGACAGCATGTCTGTGAGAGAGCGACTGCAGACGAGATGCCAGATCAGGGCCGATTACATTGCATATCCGTCTCTGGATTTTATCAAGAACTTTGATACAAACAGAAACTATACAAGATTCAAATTTCGCATTCTCTTGCAGTGTTCTCATTTTCATTAAGAATCAGGGTTGACTAATATGCACTTTTAATATCTACGTGAAAAGACCAACGGAAACGAATTAAAAAAAAAAAGAAAAAAAAAAAAACTAAAGGCTGTTCCAATAATTTGGACCGATTTTAAATGTGAATTAAGTTTAAGCGTCTAATGATTTTTTTTTTCTTTTTCTTTCAGATTTAACAACTTAAGTCTTTGGTAATTTCAACCATGGAAACATTAGCAATCAAACAAAGTGTTAAAGTGATCGAAGCCTATTACGAAAATGGACGTTCAAATTTATGAATATACAGACCAATGATAATGCAAGCAAAAAAAATGCAGACCAAACAGTGACCTTTTGTGGATGCGGTGGCTTTTCAAACATCTCCCTTGCATTTTCATCAGCCCAAATGCGACAATTCTGTTTATTAACGAATCCACCAAGATGAAAATGGGCTTCATCACGAAAGAGGATTTTTTTTTTTTGACAAATATCTTCATCGGCTTTGCTCGGGCACCCAATTGACGAATGTACGGCGTTCCAAATGGTCAGAAGGTTTCAGTTCTTGTGTCGTCTAAATTGTCAGGATAGATAGATAGATAGATTAATTGTCGTTTAAATGACACAAAAATGAAATGTCATTTTAGTAGATATATTGACCAACATTACACAGAAATATCTTGAAATACTAAAGAGTAAATTCATTCAATAAAATCGCTATTGCTTTCAACCACAACATCCAGACGACTTCGGAACCTTCTGCATCTCTTCTGGACGGTCTCCTTGTTTAAGTTAGTGAATGCTGACATAAACCTTGCCTTCAGTTCATCTTTGTTGTTACAAGGAGTTTTTTTGATCTCTCGTTCAACTACGCCTCGCACATAATAATCAAAGCGGTTGCAGTCTGGAGAGTTAGGTAGCCAGATGTAAGGGGTAATGTGTTTGCAGAAATTGTCTGACAGTCATGATTGGATTCTCTTGCTTATATGGCATGTTGCAAAGCGCTGTTGCCAGACACAGTCTTCCAACCACACTCTTGAGACAACGTCCTCAAGGCACTTGATGTAGACTTCCGTGTTGAGTCAGAGGCCCTCACCAAAAAATTTGGCAGTTCTTTTCTTATCAGAACGATCAAACTGAGTTTTTCTAGCTGCCGTACCTTTGTAATCATCATTAGACTCATCTAACTCTTTCTGAATCCTCTGCACAGTTCTCAGATTGTCACCCAAACACACTGAAATGTTCATATTGGAGCTACTCGCGCAAATACCAAGCAGTATTGCAATGCCGTTTCCAAATTTCCGGCGGAGTGAATTGAATCCTGGTGCTCTTTTTCTCACAGACGGTTCCCAACTGGCCCTACTAAACTGTTCAGCCGTCAAAATCAAAAACAAACAACGCGCATGCGCGAAATTAAATATATAAAATGTTGATGATTTATCCATCGCATCCTGTATAGCTTTCTTAGTATAACTAAACGCAAGATCGTCGTTCGTTGGTCAATAATGCTGTCCGAGAGGCCATTACGAATTATAGTCGAAGGAGTGAAGTAGCTTTTGCAAATGCAATATTTAGTAATTCTAGTTGAATTCGGCGCAAAGTTAAATGCAACAGACTGTGGAAGAAAGCAAATTCCCCTGCATTAATCTACAAACATTGATTAAATAAAGAAATTACAATAATTAAAGCAGTAACTGAATTTGCATATCATGCTGAAGGGAAGTGATATATTTTATTAGGTTCGTGCAAAAATAGTGTCGTTTTCTCACATATGTTACTATGTGAGAAAACGACATTATTTTTGCACCAACCTAATATTTGGATAACGTAATTTGCTGTTGAGATGCGTGCTATCACGTGATTTACGATTAACAGGGAGATTTAATATGGTGTTGAAAGAACCGAAACTATCACTGAAAACAATATTGACATCAGTTGATGTTACAAGGAGCTTTGTTGGTCTCTCGCTCAAATGCGTCCCACATATAATAATCAAGAGGATTGCAGTCTGTGGTGCCAGGTAGCCAGATGTAACGAGTAATGGTTTCGCAGAAATTGTCTGACAGTCATGATTGGATTCCTCTGCTTGTGTGGCATGGTGAAAAGTCCTGTTACCAGACACAGTCTTACAACCAGCCTCTTGAGACAGGACAGGACTACCTCCTCAAGGCACTTGATGTAGGCCTCCGTGTTGAGTCTGAGACCCTCACCAACAAATTCGGGAGTTCTTTTCTTATCAGAAAACTATCAGTGAAAACAATACTGATATCATTAGCAGTCCCAGCGTATATTTGAACTTCAATCTGGGGACATCAAAATCAAATGCCGAAATTTAACTAACTGCGAAGTATTTTTTAAAAGACGAGTGAAAATGTGATACCAAACTTTGAAAGCACATTGGAATATCGAAAGATGCCTTCCAAAAAACTAAAAAAAAAAGAATTAACCCTTTGAGCTCTGCGTTCCTGAACAATTTTAACCCCCTTCTGCCTGAGCTCCTGGGTCAAAATTCGCAAATAATAGATATGTAATGTTTAACGGCAAATATAAAAATAGTTAAAATTGTTTACCCTCAGTTCAACCAGTGGCTGGGCATTACGTCATTTTTTTCTACCACCGGTAAAGCGGTGGTCAGGACTTAAAAGGCTAAGAAACAGGAAAATTTCGTTAGAAACAAGGATTGGTCGATTTGCTTTATTTCACGGTTTATCGACCTTTTGTGGGTTATTTAAAGTCGAAACATATTTCAGATTGACTGGGTTCGACGCTTTTTAAATGACGTGATCGGAAAAAAAAACTGTTGTTTTTAGAATTAGAAACAAAGAAAATACTGCTGAACAGTTTTCGCTTTTCAAAATAATGTTTTTGTATAGGGCGGCTTAGTGTTAAGAGGACAGTACTGGTTTACCCGCTACCAGTATTTATCATTGGCAGGTACAATCTTAACAACATAAGATATGCAGATGGCAGTATTGATAGCAGGTACAGAAAACGGACGACTGCGACTACTAGAGGAAGTAACAAAGGAAAGTGCGAAGAAAGGACTAAACATCAATTCTAAGAAGCCAGGGCGTATAGTTGTCAGTAATGGTCACTTTCCCAAAATTCTCTGTGAAGAACATGATTCTGCCAGGGTATCCGTTGAGGTTATGTGTTTACTTCGGATAACGTCTTTAATCCCAATATACACCAATTTGGTGCCTTTCAAAAATGCACGTAAAGATAATTAGTACAAAGATATATTTTGCATGTACTGATAGTTTTATATCTCTTAAAATAAACATAATTCATAAGATCATATCAGAATGTTTTCATGTTGAACGTCTGTCCTTTCGCTTATTCAAAAAAGAAATCAGACATCTCTATCCCAATATTTCTGGCATCTAAAGGAAACGAATAAAACACCAAAAGTAAAATGGAAAATAGTAAATAAAACGAGAACCTGTAGAACCTGGGATGACCCATGCCTTTTATGCTTACAGGAAAAACTACACATCATTAAATTCCTAAATAATGAAAAATTATTAAACCATAGGCAGGAGTTAACGGTTTTTTGCCGACATCAACAGACTTTCGCATTAGATAATTAGCATAAAAAAAAAAAAAACATAGCTAAGTAAAATTCTAAAAAGCTTAGCCAAACCTTTAAATAGAAAATACCCTTTTTGTCGTCGTCAAAAAACTAAAAAAAAACAAATTGAAATTCAATGCAAAGCGATCTGTATATAAAACACCCACTTAAATAAACAAATAAATAAATAGATAATCAGATAGACAATAATAAAAGACAATTCTCCAGACACATAACGATTGTAGGCGCGCCATAAAAATATCCTTCACTGGGAACCAACTAAAGGATGACCGTAAACATTAGCCTTGAAATAGATACCCTACCCAACCTTAGCAAAACCTCTCAGAGGATGATGAATCTATTGATAAGAATTAACTCCCTGACCACTTAACGAAGGAAAATAGTCTAGCCACTCCCACAATAACAAATTCTGTAACGGACTGTGCCTAAAAATACACGTAAACCGAGAGATAGCTTATTCCTAAAATTTCGCTTGAAGATGAAACGGGACTAAACACCACAATCCAACTTAATTTTATTAATTATTTGGATGATTTCGGCTCTCATTTTTGAAACATGAGAACTCTTATGTAGCGAAGGAATCATATTTTTAAACAAAAAATATTATTATAATATATATATATATATATATATATATATATATATGAATGTAACTCCATACTGATACAAATTATTAACACCCTGCGCCCCTCTCTATATGAACAATCGCGCTGGCCGTTACCATGGAAATTTTGATTTCAATAATGAATATGCTATTAAAACACGTAAATTTCAGAAATAAGTTATTCAAAAAAATAAATAAATGAATACATTTCTCTTGAAGATGGAACAGAGCTTACTTTAATTCAATTTAATTCAAATAATTATATTGAAGTTTTCGGCTTTTGTTTTGAAACATGAGAACTCTTATGTAGCGTGTTGGAATCATATTTTTAAATAAATAATTATATTTATGCTCTACTTTTGTATCGAACACTATTTTTTTTTTTTAAATAATAACAAAAATACTAAAGAACTTTGGATTATTTACCTAACCAGTTCTTTCCTATTTTCTATATATTTTCACACACACACACACACACACACACATATATATATATATATATATATATATATATATATATATATATATATATATATATATATATATATATACCTTTATTTGAATTAAGATCTCTTTCATTAAATAATTAATTTGAATCAACCTGGTTTGTCCTGCCTATAAACAACAATACAAAAATAGAAAGGGGCGTAAGACATGGACGTAGCTTCTCACGTGACTTATTCAACGAGGCTATCCTGAGAGAACTAGAAGTCCTATCAGCATTTATCATTGGCGGGTACAATCTTAACAGCATAAGATATGCAAATGACAGTATTGATAGCAGGTACAGAAAGCGAATTGTTCGGACTACTAGAGGAAGTAGAAAAGGAAAGTGCGAAGAAAGGACTAAATATCAATTGTAAGAAGGACGTATAGTTGTCAGCTACGGTTACTTTCCCACAATTTTCCCTGGAGAACTTGGAACCTTAAATCTTTATTCCACTTTTTAATTTTACCTTTGCTAATTTAATTATTATTAATTATTTTATTATTATTTTTTTACCTTTGTTAATTTATTTAAATTTTACCTTTGTTAATTTATTTATATTTTGCCTTTAACAAATTAATTTAATTAATTTATTTTTATCTTTTTTAATTTTGACAATCGATTATTTTTTACTTTTGTTAATTTGTTTAACTTTTTTACCTTTGTTAATTTATTTTTTACCTTTAACAAATTAATTTAATTAATTTATTTTTTATCTTTGTGAATTTATTTATTTTTTTGCCTTTGTTAATTTATTTAAATTTTTTCCTTTGTTAAGTAAAAAAAATCTTTTACCTTTGTGAGTTTATTTATTTTTTTTTACCTTTGCTAATTTATTTAATTTTTTACTTTTGTTGATTTACTTATTTTTACCTTACTTAATTTATTTGTTTTTACCTTTAGCAAATTAATTTAATTTAATTTAATTTTTTACCTTTGTTAATTTATTTATATTTTGCCTTTGTTAATTTATTTAAATTTTCCCTTTAACAAATTAATTTAATTAATTTATTTTTTTATCTTTGTGAATTTATTTATTTTTTTGCCTTTGTTAATTTATTTAAATTTTTACCTTTGTTAATGATGTGGGACCAAAGTCAGGACCACGGAAGGAAAACACGGAACACGGATTAGAGGTAAGAAAGCTATATTAAACAAAAAGGTTACAAAGATAGTCTAAGTGTAAGCGGAGCTTACTATGCGCTAGTGTCCAATATTGGTAGTCGTACGCGGCTGATACTACGGTATTAGAATACTCTCTCTCTCTCTCTTTCCTCCTCTTCTCTTAGAGTGTTATATCGCATACTTTATATAATCCTGGAGGAGTCCATGTTGTAGGTATGTTACGGTCTCACAACACCCCCTTCCAAGAGTTTTCTTTTTTTTTCTTTTGAAAAGGAGAAAAAAAACATAAAACTGTTAATACTTTTTTCTCTTGGGATTTACGTCGAGCGGTTGAGTAAATTTTCTTTTCCTTCCTGAGCGTCTCACTTCAGGAGAGACTTGGGGCTTGTCGAGATCGAAGTGTTCAAAAATTACGTCGATCGGCTCTTCACAGCTATTTTGTAGTGATTCCTCCGATTTCTTCAAACGGCATTTTCTGAGCTGGTTCCACTGGCGTTTATCAGTGTTTTTCGACAATGTTGGACAATATAGACCAGTTCGCCAATTCTTTGTTTTATGGTGCCTACTTTCCAGAATGTTATTTTGTTTTTGTAAGCCTTGAAAAGACTTTATCGCCAGGATTGAAAAATTCCTTATGAGGCGATACGGTTTTTTTTAACTTTGCTTGCCGTGGAATAAGTTTGTCGAAGACAGACTTGATTTTTCTTACGAACATTGTTCCTGCAGGCGAGCTTCCCATAGGCGTGTTCGGATTAGGGGTTATCCGATACACCTGCAGAAACTGTTGCAGTGCTCTATCTGTCGGTGTGCCTAGTGCCTTTTTTAAAGCCCTTTTTAGAGTGTCCACGAACCTTTTGGCCTGGCCATTCGACCTAGGGTGGTACTGAGGCGTTGTAATGTTGTCCACCTGATATGACTTGCAGAAGTCTCTAAATTCACTTGATGTGAATTGAGTGCCATTATCTGTAACTACACAATCTACCACGCCGAAACGCGCGAATAGCTCGTGTAGTAATCCGATCGTGCAGTTTGTGGTTGGTCTTTTGCATTGTAGGACCTCAATGGTGCTGATCCAAATGTACTTTTAACATTTGGACGATTACTTTTTGAAAATCTTCCATATTTAGACAAACAAAAATGAGAGCGATTTTTTGTTGCTTTGAAACCCGTGTACCAAGGGGAGGTACACAAAAAAATCTTGATAGATTTTTTTTTTTTTTTACAAAGAAAATATGGACAGACAATTGAACTAAACGAATTATGTGTTTAGCTTTCTTTTTTTTTTATAGAGGTACAAAAAAGAGAAAACTCGCCTCAGTGAATTTGAGGGGAGAATAATTTTATGCACGAAATTCAACTCAGTTACATAAAAAAAATTTAGATAGTTTTTTTTCGGAAACTTGAGTCGTAAGTAGTACTTCGGCTCTTGTATTGTCAGTTTGTTTTATGAACAAACTGTTTTTTTTTCTGTGTGTGGGTGTGTAAGAAATCGTTCTCGTAATGTTATTTGGACAGACTTTAATATTCCGTAGATGTCAAATCGCTAGTTCATCACTGTTGTTTGGTATCGGAATATTTTTTTTAATATGTAGACACTGGGTATTGCGTTTAAATCGCTAATGTAGTAATACCAACTTAATTTCTCGTTCAACACTGCTGTGGGAACGCGTGGAGTTTCTGTGTATTTTCGAGTATTATGTCGCTATTGACATGGGGAGAACGAAATTCTGTCGCCACTGCTGTAGGACTGGCAAGGTATTGAGGTTTTCGACGTGAATGCGTTTCTCGAATTCTTCGTCGCCACGAATGTGGGACTGGTAAGGTATTGAGGTTTCGGCGTGAGTGCGTTTCTCGAATTCTCCGTCGCCACTGATGTGGGCCCAAAGTCGGGACCACGGAAGGAAAACACGGATTAGAGATAAGAAAGATATATTAAACAAAAAGGATACAAAGATAGTTTAAGTGTAAGCGGAGCTTACTATGTGCTAGTGTCCAATATTGGTAGTCGTACGCGGCTGATACTACAGTATTAGAATACTCTCTCTCTCTCTCTCTCTCTCTCTTTCCTCCTCTTCTCTTAGAGTGTTATATCGCATACTTTATATAGTCCTGGACGAGTCCATGTTGTAGGTATGTTACGGTCCCACAACAGTTAAGTAAAAAATCTTTTACCTTTGTTAGTTTATTTACTTTTTTTACCTTTGTTAATTTATTTAATATTTTTGCCTTTGTTAATTAATTTATTTTTACCTTTATTTACTTATTTTTTGCCTTTGTTAATTTATTTAATTCATATTCCTTTGTAAAGTTATTTATTTTTTTGCCTCTGTTAATTCATTTAATTCATTAAATTTGTTAATTTATTATTTTTTGCCTTTGTTAATTTATTTAAATTTTTACCTTCGTTAATTTATTTATTTTTTTCATCTTTGTCAATTTATTTAATTTTTTACCTTTGTTGATTTACTTAATTTTTACCTTTGTTAATTAATTTGTTTTTACCTTTAACAAATTAATTTAATTAATTTAATTTTTTACCTTTGTTAATTTATTTATATTTTGCCTTTGTTAATTTAATTATATTTTACCTTTAACAAATTAATTTAATTAATTTATTTTTTTTTTATCTTTGTGAATTTATTTATTTATTTGCCTTTGTTAATTTATTTAAATTTATTTTTTTTCACCTTCGTTAATTTATTTAATTCTTTACCTTTGTTGATTTACTTATTTTTTTCCTTTAAGAAATTAATTTAATTAATTTGATTTTTTTTAATTTAATTTACTTATTTTTTACCTTTGTTAATTTATTTGTTTTTACCTTTAACAAATAAATTTAATTAATTTAATTTTTTACCTTCGTTAATTTATTTAATTTTTTTACTTTATTATTTATGTTTTTACCCTTTTTTACTGTTTTTTTTTTTTTTTTTGGCCTATTTTTATCAACCATTTATATTCTTCAGCCATTAAACTGTAAGTGTTCATGGGTTAATTAAAAGGCCAATGAATCTGTTTAAATGTCATATCCCTTCCGGACATATGCAGTCATGGCTCTCCAAACTTTCCTTTTCTCTACTATCAGCGACTTGCTATGACTTCTTGCAGAAAATAATGGTTTCCTATTGTCTTCTTCTTTGGAATTCAGAGATGTCTTATCTTAAATTAGTTGCTACTCGAGGCTAGAGAGTGTCGTTTAATTTGCAATTTAACCCATAGTTAGGGAGCTAGAAGGGCTAGACATGCCTTTATCGATGACATTAATGTGAATGTTGATTAGGTTGGAACTTGAATTTGGCTCGGTGATTCTACTTTCTATGCCAATAACTGTTATGCTACCTTCACCTAATAAAAAATGGGCTAAATTACTACAATTTTTAATTGTAATAATTAAAGATAAAAGTAAAGATCGCCGATGAGTAATCGATTGTGCGGTATGGATATAATGTATAGCGGCTTGGAATAAGAATTCGGAGAGCTTTATATTTATTTATACACAAATTCTTTTAGTAAGTGTGACTCCATCTATGGGTTAAACATCAGGACAGGCTAGATCCTACAGCCTTTGTTGGAAAACAGTCTGCCCCAGAAAGAAACGCCAGCCTACTGCGGGAACATCTACCTTGTCGGTAAGGAATCGAAAAGAGACATGATCCGCCAACCGTGTATTACGTGTGGCACTTCACTTTTGCGTTTGTCTGTTTATTTATTTATTTTACAATTATGTCCACTCCAGAGCCGCTCGAGGAAGAGGGCTACAGATAAGCGACACATCTTATGTGTGGAAGATAACGGTTAAGCCTAGACTTGAACAGGTTAAAATTATAGTGATCGAGGAAGCAACCTCTTTGGAGTCGGTTCCGCAATGCAGTGACACGTTAAAAAAATGGTGTGTTAAAAGAAAGATCTTCCACTTGACACTGCTATTAATATAGACTCCCTCAAGAATTTTTGTTTTAAAGCGATAGATAAAAAAAAATATCGATAATTCAACGTGATGTGTCCATAAGCCCCTAATTAAAAGAGAAAACAATTTACTAACACCGAAATGTATAGAAAGTGCTTTAATCGCTAGATCATCCGCAGTAAAGATACGTCCAGGTTTTTATAACATTTCTCCTTTCTTGGCAGATCTTCTGTCCTCACAATATGGGATATTTAATAACGAAAATGATCGATATATAATGAAAAATAACTTAAATGAAATCGGCTAGATTATATACTCAAAATATATACCGTAATTCCCCATGTATAATACGCCTTCATCTATAATACACACACGTAAAATTGTGCTGAAAGAGTGAGAAAATGTTTCTACTCGTGCATAATACGCACTCATTGTTTGGTAACCAAACCTTATAAAGTGTACCTCACGAAATTTAATTACGGCCAGCGTTTCCAAGTCTTATTTAAAAAAAAAAAGAAAAAAAAAAAAAGCTTTTAAACATAGAATAATATTATTCTAATTTTGATATATGGCAATTCTTATTTTATTTTACGGCAATTTTTGAAGGATTTTTTATAGCTATGCATCATACGCATCCTTGATTTTTCTTATTATTTTTTATAAAAAAATGCGTATTATACATGGGGAACTACAGTAGATACAAATATTTTAAATATAAAATTTCCAACTGTGTCTCGTTCGTGCGCATGTGTAGCTGCATCAACGTAAACATGAACTCAGTCTGACGAAGTTCTAAAGGAAAAACCGCGACAAACATTTCCCACTTTGTCATATATATATATATATATATATATATATATATATATATATATATATATATATGTATGTATGTATGTATAAAATTCTCACTTGACATTTTGAAATTTATCGTTGCAACTCTTACGTTCCGTCAATAAATAGTACATTCTTAAAAAAACATCTTTCGGTCTACAAACAATTATTTCGTCTTCAAGTTTTAACAAAAAAAACAAAAGCAAAAAAAAAACAAAAAAAATTATAGCCTGATGATGGAGACATGGCTCTTCGAAAGTACTTGCTTAATTTAAAAAAAAAATATATATTAGAAACATCTGACAATAGTTTTATAATTGAGGATCACATCATTCAATGGATTAACAGTATTTTAATGCATACATTATGTTCTACTAGCGAAGTGATTTCGCCATTAATCGCATTAATATTGCTGATTGATACTATATATGATTATATCTTTATATATATATATATATATATATATATGTATGTATGTATTGCTGTAAAAACGTTAAGCTGAATATTATTTGGCAAAAAAATGATGGTAAAAAAAAATTAAAGAGGAAAACAAACCGGTTTCGCTCCCAATCTTCAAAGTTTTTAATCGGGGGAAAAAAAGAGTAAAATACAATAAATCTGATTAGCGAATGATTGATGAGAGGATAGAGAGGGGAAGAAGAAAAATGGGCATGTAAGTACTAGAGACTAATGATAGCAAGCCCCAGCAAACTATCACGCTGTTTACAGAGAGTTGGTTTGCTAGACTTGATATACAGTGACTCTAGCACTTTAACATGAAATAAAGAAGGTTACTGGGACAAAACAGTAAACCAGTCAACATTGAATTCAGCCGCACACTTACTGTTCTTTAAAAGGTGTTTACAAATTAAGGATCCATGGGTATTTGGGATTAGTACATTTGAAACCAAGGTCGGATTCCTGATCTTACCATCTAGTCGCTGAGTAGTCCTCCCTATGCAGTTGGCTTACAACCACAGTTGTATTCATATATAATTACGGATGGATGAGAGGATCGGCCTGGTATTGAACACGATACGAACCTCCGCCGAAAAATGAAAATAACGGGCACTGGAAATTTTCCTGGGTAGGTTTTCACATCCATTTCCAATCCAAGGAAGTCGCAAATATACAGGGCACCTTTCTACCGAACCGGATTTAATTTCCCGCCACGAACGACAGTGTCGGAGATCCTCCTCAGCTCCTTAACTCTTCACCAGGGGTCTCTCTCCCCTGGCTATCAATACTGGCTGACCCTTCGTCTCGATCTCTTTTTTTTTTTTTTCCTCAGGCCTTCAGCCTTATACCAATTCGCAGATGTGAGCTCTCACAGATACATTCTGGGAACATGCTAAGAACAATACACTTACGTACGAACACTCACCACAACACACACACATAATATTCACCACACGCACCCTGTCAATGTAACTTGTAACCTTTAACTTGTTATTAATACATATATTTGTTTACATATATTTATCGGTCTTGTTTGTTTTTCTTTGTCTTCTTTGGACTTAATTAAAGTCCAACTTTCTCATGTAGTTGGACTGGATAGCAGAAGATTTTAACCCACGGCTATCTTCACATCTTTACATCTTCACCGCCACGGTCCGCTACAACAGAATGAACAATACTAGGCGAACACTATATATATATATATATATATATATCTTCCTCAATCCAAGTCACTATCCATGTATATATGGATAGCGGCTTCAATTTAGGAATCGGAGGGCCGAGTTCGAATTCCAGTCGAATCCATTACATTCACTTACGCGCTAATAAACTTGGAAAAATGTATGAATTTTAAAATATTTTCAAAAAAATTCTAAAAAAATTCTAAAAATTTCTAAAAATACTTCTAAAAAAATTTCTAAAAGGTTCTAAAAAATTCTATAAGAAATTCTAAAAAAATTCTAAAAAGAATTGTAAAACAATTCTATAAAATTCTACAAGAAGTTCTAAAAAAATTCTAAATGAAATTCTAAAAAAATTCTAAATATTCTAAAACTTCAAAAAAAATTTTTAAATCCTTTTTAAAAAATTCTAAAAAAATTCTAAAAATTTCTGAAAACTTCTAAAAAATTTCTAAAAATGTTCTAAAAAATTCTAAAAGAAATTCTAAAAAAAATTCTAAAAAAATTCTAAAAAACTTCTAAAAAAAACTTCTAAAAGATTCTAAAAAATTTTCTAAAAAAATTCTAACATCCCCAGTAACGTTCGTTCGTGCGAACAAATTTAATTCGATGAAATTCTAAAGAACAAAATTCGTGACAAGTCAAATTTTTCCACTTTGTCATAAATCTTTCCCCCAAAAAGCTATTTGTTTTGCAATTAGAAACTATCTAATGAAGAAAAGTGTTTAATATCTTTGT
Organism: Acanthosepion lycidas; assembly: GCA_963932145.1. NCBI lineage: Eukaryota > Metazoa > Mollusca > Cephalopoda > Sepiida > Sepiidae > Acanthosepion > Acanthosepion lycidas. Next base: position 32,108,684 of record OZ010606.1, read on the forward strand.
TGTAAATTTGCGAGAAAAGAGAAAACGTATAAATCCAATTTTATGTTTTGTTTTTAATCATTTTTTTTTTCTTTTGGCAACCACACATTGTCTGTCCCAAATTGAATCAAATTAAGTAAGATGAAATGTTTTTGGTAAAAGCGAAGGTCGAAAACAGGACAGGAAAATTACAACAAAACTAGCCAAAATTCTACACAAATCTATTTAACTTCGAGTGAAACAAGAACGTATATTTATAAGCAAAAACGGTTTTATTCCCATCCAAACGTTGTCTTTCAACGTCTCTCCTTCACAGAAAGCTTTCGATTAAACCTCACCGAGATGCATGCCGAAATTTAAAATTCTCTTTGGCTCTGCTCCAAATGCTTAGAACGCCGTTAGCGAAGGCTCCATTTTCAGGAATCACGAAATTCCGTGAAAGATTATCAGCATGGCGGGGAAGCAAAACAAATTGAATTTTCTGGAAAGTTTCGTAACAGACGACGGCAAACAAGATGTGACACAAAACCGGCTTAATAGAATAACGAAGATGCCTTCCATAAACTAAGCAAATAAGAAGAAGAAAAAAAAAAGAGAATTGGTTCTCAGCTGCGATGTGATATTAACTCTCCTACAGAGCAGTGAATACTGGACATTTTTCTCACGAATGACAAGTAGAGTTAAAACAACAGAGATGTAGTTCTACAGAAGGATAATGAGAATACCATAGACAGAAAATGTGATTAACTAGGAAATTTTAAGGAAAATTGAAACGAAAAGGATATTTTTGTTTAGAATAAAAAAAAAAATAAACAGTTGGAATTTCTGATATACAAAATAGTTGGTTGAATATGTTTAGCCTCTGTAATGACGAAATCTAAATATTTTGAACACGGTTTTATGACTTACACTAAATATATACTAGAAATATATATTAGTGGTTATTTAATTTTCTTTAGCGGCATATCAACATCCATGTGTTATTTAATGCCGAAATCTAAATATTCGAAACACAATTTTATGGTTTCAACTAATATATTATGTTATGGTCCAGATAAGGACTAAGGAAGAACAACACGAACAGAAGAGTAGAAATAACGAAGGTATATTACACGAAATAATAATACAAGATGTGGAAGGTGTTAGTATGACTGTCATCTGGTTTGGAGTGAACTACTATCGGCTCGACACGATTCGGTACCTAGCCACCCCCCAACGAGGGTTGCATGTGGCACAAGGCCGAGTTTAACGTGGGTTTCCCGAGCCCGTAGGCTCGGCCAAAAAATGCCCGTACAACCCGTATAAACTGGATCAGGTTAGTCAAGTTCCCCGAACGAGACTCTTCCCTTCGACAATAGGTATTGTTGGTTGGTTGATTTTGTTTAGTGGCATATCAACCTCTATGGGTTATTTAATGCCGAAATGTAAATATTTTGAACACAATTTTATGGCTTCAACTAAATATATACTATAAATAGGTATTGTTGGTTGGTTGATTTTGTTTAGTGGCATATCAACCTCTATGGGTTATTTAATGCCGAAATGTAAATATTTTGAACACAATTTTATGGCTTCAACTAAATATATACTATAAATAGGTATTGTTGGTTGGTTGATTTTGTTTAGTGGCATATCAACCTCTATGGGTTATTTAATGCCGAAATCTAAATATTTTGAACACAATTTTATGGCTTCAATTAAATATATACTATAAATAGGTATTGTTGGTTGGTTGATTTTGTTTAGCGGCGTATCAACCTCTATGTGTTATTTAATGCCGAAATGTAAATATTTTGAACACAATTTTATGGCTTCAACTAAATATATACTATAAATAGGTATTGTTGGTTGGTTGATTTTGTTTAGTGGCATATCAACCTCTATGGGTTATTTAATGCCGAAATGTAAATATTTTGAACACAATTTTATGGCTTCAACTAAATATATACTATAAATAGGTATTGTTGGTTGGTTGATTTTGTTTAGCGGCATATCAACCTCTATGGGTTATTTAATGCCGAAATCTAAATATTTTGAACACAATTTTATGGCTTCAATTAAATATATACTATAAATAGGTATTGTTGGTTGGTTGATTTTGTTTAGCGGCGTATCAACCTCTATGGGTTATTTAATGCCGAAATCTAAATATTTTGAACACAATTTTATGGCTTCAATTAAATATATACTATAAATAGGTATTGTTGGTTGGTTGATTTTGTTTAGCGGCATATCAACCTCTATGGGTTATTTAATGCCGAAATGTAAATATTTTGAACACAATTTTATGGCTTCAACTAAATATATACTATAAATAGGTATTGTTGGTTGGTTGATTTTGTTTAGCGGCATATCAACCTCTATGGGTTATTTAATGCCGAAATCTAAATATTTTGAACACAATTTTATGGCTTCAATTAAATATATACTATAAATAGGTATTGTTGGTTGGTTGATTTTGTTTAGCGGCGTATCAACCTCTATGGGTTATTTAATGCCGAAATCTAAATATTTTGAACACAATTTTATGGCTTCAATTAAATATATACTATAAATAGGTATTGTTGGTTGGTTGATTTTGTTTAGCGGCGTATCAACCTCTATGGGTTATTTAATGCCGAAATCTAAATATTTTGAACACAATTTTATGGCTTCAATTAAATATATACTATAAATAGGTATTGTTGGTTGGTTGATTTTGTTTAGCGGCGTATCAACCTCTATGGGTTATTTAATGCTGAAATCTAAATATTTTGGACACAATTTTATGGCTTTAACTAATTAGGTTAAATATTAATCGCATGCATTTAAATGAAATAAAATAAATAAAATGTGTTGTTAGTCCTTTTACTATAAATAAGTATATCGGTGATTTTGTTTAGCGGCATATCAACCTCTTAATACCAAAATCTAAATATTTTGAACGGTATTTTATGCCTTCGACTACATTTATTTTATACATAATTTTATATATTTCGAGCAAACGTATGTTTTTTTTTAGATATATAATTTATACATGAGTAAATGTATTGTTGGTATTTTTTATATAATTGTAATTGTATTATAAAAATGTATTTTTATACATTTTTGTTTTATTGTCATTTTGCTATAAAAATGTATTATTAAAAATTTTACTTTCAAAATGTATTGCTGGTAATTTTACTAAAACTATATTGTTGGTCATTTTGCTATAAAAATGTATTGATGATTTTAGTTTGTTGGGTTCACTAATGGTCCATGGAAGAGTCAAGGTGGATCTGGAAAACACCGAAGTTAAGAGGCGGTTCCAGGCTCATCAAAATCTCTCGAACAGAAGCCTTGGAGGCAGATATAGTTTATTGTCATACACAAGACAATACTTAATTCGGAAAGAGGATTGAAGAATTTGACACACAGTAGATCTATTAGAGGCAAAAATAAGCAGAGGAAAACGGTGTGTAACATACCGAACGAGTAAGTGTAACAGAACAGAACCTGGCCTGGCAGGGATAGGACGACAAAAATTGCATTGTGCTACAAGAGATGTATAGAATATAATAGTATCCGACATAGATACACGCATGTATGTATCCATATATATCATACTTATTATAAAATCCAGGTTGTGTGTGTGTGTGTCTGTACGTTTATATATTGGATCAGATTTCCTACATTTTTCAACCGATTTCAACAAAACTTCACAGAACTACGTAAAATTAGCTTAGGAAAAACACAATTGTTTTTGCACAAAATCAATTTGAAAATACGATTAAGAGGCATCACGAGAATGAAAGGGGGACAAATTATATCGAGTTATTATAAAAAACCAGGTTGTTTGTGTGTGTCTGTGTGTGTGTGTGTGTGTTCGTTTATATATGGGATCGGATTTCCTACATTTTTCAACCGATTTCAACAAAACTTCACTTTTTTTTTTGGCAGGTAGTGTTTCTTATTGTCTTGCACACTTTTTTCTTTATTTTTACATTCAGAATGCTTAAAAAATTCCATTTACAAGACAATTGTTTATAATAAAATTCTATTCAATCGGTAGACTCATAACGATTGAAAACAATGTTTTTGTTTGAGTTTGGGTTTGACCAATTCGTAAAAAAAAAAAAAAAACTAATTAAGACATGCGTGTCCGTCAACCTTAAACAATAATCTTTGTCAATTTTCTTTTTCAGTCTTTTTGATGGTCGATACTTGATCTATCTCTTACTGTTACATCCCGGTCAACTCTGGGCTCTACTGCTAGTATATATATATATATATATATATATATATATATATATATATATATGTTAATGCATGCGTCATTAAATAATATAGACAAGTTTTGTCTATTTATTTTAAGTAAGTTCCTTTCATATTATTTGATAAGCTTAATCACATTATTGTTGAAAGACGAAAGGAAAACACCATATTGATACATGTTTAAATCCAATCTAAGCTTTCGGCTTACACATGCCATTATCAAAGATGACAATTTCAATAAATCAAACAACGGACGAAACAACAATGATAGTCCGCCCTTGCTGCATGAACATTTCCAAGTAACAACAAACTCGTATATACGAGACACGGAAGCGAATATCGCGTCGCAGCTCGTGACATCACACATGACAACGCGAGAATGAAAAATGAGAAGTATTAAGTATAGGAATCCGTTGGTATAAACCAACGGCTTCCCATTTTCACTTCCGCAAAATCCGCGATAACCCCACTGTAAATCTATTTATCCGACTCATTATTTTTTATGCTAAGTTATATAAATACCTCACAACTAAGCATCCTTATCTATCTATCTATCTATCTATCTATCTATCTATCTATCTATCTATCTATCTATCGCCGTCTGTTCATATCTATCTATCTATCTATCTAATTCTGTTCGGTATCTATCTATCTATCTATCTATCTATCTATCTATCTATCTAATTCTGTTCGGTATCTATCTATCTATCTCAGTATATATATATATATATATATATATATATATATATATATATATATATATATATGTGTGTGTGTGTATATATATGTGTGTGTGAGTGTGTGTGAGTGTGTGTGTCTGTGTCTGTCTGTGTCTGTGAGTGTGTTTGTGTCTCACATAATCTCACTATATATATTTATTTATCTATTCATCCACCTCAGACTGTTCCGATCTATCTATCTATCTATCTATCTATCTATCTATCTATCTATGTGTTTGTCTGTAAGAGAGAGAAAGACACATATACAAAACGAGAGAGAGAGAAAGACACATATACAAAACGAGAGAGAGAGAGAGAGAGAGAGAGAAGTCAACAACCAAATTGGTGCAAACCCGAGCATTCGTTTTGCCAATTTATTTAAAGAAAAAAAAACACGGTTTCGACTTTTGGTGCTAAAGGCAAGCAAGCACTCCTCACAGAGAACGATACTATACAATCTTCCGAAATTCATGCAGTTTACTACATTAGTATATTTGCAAAATCCGCAATAACCCCACTGTAAAACTATTTATCCCACTCATTATTTTTTATGCTAAGTTATATAAATACCTCACGACTAAGCATCGTTTTTAATTCTCAATATGCTACCAGTCAGATGGTTACAATAACTCACCTTTGGGCTTTTCGCCATAATTCTCTCTCTTTTTATTTCTTTTCTTTTTCTCCATCGCTTTCGTTTCTCTTTCTCGTTTATTCTTTTCTTTTCTTTCTCTTTTATTCTTTTTTCTTTCTTTCTCCTTTTCATTCTTTTTCTTTCATCTTCCTTTCGTTATCTTTTATTTTGCTTTGATTAATTGTCATACAATCGTTACTATCCTTTTTACTTCCACTAATATTTTTTCATGGTTTAATGCATCGTTATTCGAGTATAAGTCGATCTCGTCTACTTTAGCTTCCATGACATTGGCGGCCTTTGTACCAAAACACTCAACGAATGCCTGAATCCACGGACATAACTGAAACCTATAGATATCTGTTTTCCTTTTACGACGTATTGAGAACTTCGACATGGTGCAATGGTTAGCAAGCTTTTCTCGCTAGATCAATTGTGACAGTGTAGTGAGTTCGATCCTTACTGTGGTGCTTCATACTTTCGGCCTTGTGTCACATCTGAGCTGCACTTAGTTAATAACTTGGGCACCTCGAAGCTGTGTAATAGCAAGCTTGTCTTGCTAGAACAATTACGACTGAGCAGTGAGTTCGCATCCTCACTGGGTGCCACATACTTTCGGCATTGAGCCATATCTAAGCTACGCTTGGAAAATCACTATACATACGACGTGCTGAAAAATTCACGGCCTAAGCCGCTTCCCAAAATCTGAACAAATAGAGAAATTTCAGAATTTTTGAAATGGCTTCTTAGTTGCACCGATAATTTTTCAGTCTCCTTCCATGGCTTTGATCAAGTTTAGGCTATAAATTTAGCACAAGAAGAGATTAATAAAAATAACTACTAATAAAAAAGAACAATTATAATAATATACTGAAATAAAAGTTATGTGACGCATAGAAGACCCGTCCTTACCGTAGATCTTATTAGACGCAATAAGTAATTAACAAAAACGAATAATAATAAACTAGAACAATTATAATAATATACTGTAATAAAAATAAAGGAGTTATAAATATATACAAAGAAAACAATATAATATATTAGATCATATTAAGCACCATAAGAAAATAGCAATAATAATAATAAAATAGAATAATTATAATAATATACTGTAATGAAAGTTTTATGGTGGATAAAGATTTGTTTTTACCATTGATTTCATTAAGTACAATAAGAGATTTAAGAACAATAAGTAATAATAAAATACGAGAACAAGTCAAAAATTATCTGCACTTTCGCCATAACATATCTTTAGGTGTCTCACACTGACTTTTGCGCATGCGTGCTTATACTTGGTACTATATATGGTCACGGGATCGAAGTTTGAACATGATCGTGCTAATTTTCTTGCTGTCGTTACAATATAAACATAGCCACTCCGCTAGCAGTGTGCACTAAGGAGGAAGAAAGAGCAACTGATCGGATTTCTCATGTCAGGAGCTGAAATTCACCAGAAGCTTCTCATACAATATGACAATAACGTGTCGAAGTGTGTATGGAGAATGAAGTTTAAAAGTGGCCGGACAGGTATGACACACGAAGAAGGAGTGGGACGCTCGTCAACCCTCACCACTGACAAGAAGATTCAGCAAACTCGTGATGGTAATGGTGAACCAGCGATGAGGTAACGTGTTCTTTGCAGATTCAGATCACTTTTTGTTTCTCCTTGATGCACACTGCCTGCTGAGTGGCCATGCTTACATTGTAACAGCAGAATAAAAAAAAAAATGGCGCGATCACGTACAAACTTCGATTACATAAGCACGGTAGTACCAACGAATGGCAGAACTAATTTCAACCCGGAATTAATTTCAACTCGGAACTGATTTCACCTCGGAATTAATTCCAACTCGGAATTAATTTCAATTCGGAACTAATTTCACCTTGGAATTAATTTCAACTCGGAACTAATTTCAACTCGAACTAATTTCACCTTGGAATTAATTTCAACTCGGAACTAATTTCAACTTGAACTAATTTCAACTCGGAACTAATTTCACTTCGGAATTAGTTTCTACTCGGAACTAATTTCACTTCGGAATTAGTTTCAACTCGGAAGTAATTTCAACTCGGAATTAATTTAAACTCGGAAGTAATTTCAACTCGGAACTAATTTCAACTCCGAACTAATTTCAACTCGGAATTAATTTCACTTCGGAATTAATTTCAACCCGGATCTAATTTCATTTCCAAATTAATTTCCCCTCGGAATTAATTTCAACTAGATGTAAAATACCTAACCTTTAGATCCGAGTTGAAATTAGTTCCGAATTGAAATTAATTCTGCACCTCGTACCAACTATAAGCATGCATGAGTAGAAGGCAACGTGACAAACCTAAAGACATGTTATGTCGAAAGTGGTGATCATTTTTGAGTCACCCACGTCTAACGCGTTCTGGTTTCAAATGGGCTGATCTAAAATCAAACATTTACGTCGACGTGTTGACTTTGGGTGACTCACAAATAACAACGTATGAGAACCGCCAAATTTCTCAGCTTCATCATAATCGTCATTACAATAGAAAAAGGCATAGAAAAAAAGCGCTACTACTTTAAGAGGTTAAAGTAGACCGGTGAAGAATTCCGAGTACCGAAAAATTGCGCTGAATACAAATTCTTGACCTAATCGAATTTGTTTATTAGATCAATAATGTCCAGTCGATCAGAATGTAATTCTTCAATACATAATGACGCTTCTTTGCTTACGGAAACTTAGGAGAAAAAGTCAATTGTTTACCGCGTATACAGGGATGAAACATCCTCATCCCCGTTGTATTCCATTAGTAAGGAGGATCTGTGATACAGCGAGACAGTCTGTCTGGATGACTATTTATATATGCTCCCGGAAATTCGGTTGGTCTCTCTAGGGAAAGGTTTTTTTTTAAAATCAGCCTCTCCTACTGCTATTAATCTTTACTCTTCAAGTACGAATTGAATTCTCCTAGCTGCTGGCATATTTCCTATAGAGAAAAACTTTAAAATTCTTTCCTTTCTGCCATGCGACGATAACCTAGAGGTAGGATAGCTGATTGATGTTAAATCAGTCGGGTTTCCATCCCGCCTTGAAGCAGTCGGATGGCTAGCCACACTGAGGAGCTTTGATACGCCGAAACTCTCTATCTGTGACTATATATATATATATATATATTAGGTTGGTGCAAAAATAATGACGTAATAAGTAATTTAGTAGAACTACCTAAAGTTGCTCTTTGGTTCCATAATTTTGTCATCATTTCATCCCAAATAAGGTAATAAAGCCACTAAGATGCAAGAAATTACTAGGAAAATGCTATTAGTGAGAAGAATAAAAGAACAGGAATTAAGAAGACAGAAGATAACAATTGTCATTGCATTTAAATTTTTGAGGCAACGTCGAGCATGATCAATACTGTGACGGGTAAGCGCATGAGAATACCTGGCCCTGTATGCTTGGATGTGTGGATGTTGTAATGTATAATGGCCCAGAAATGCTAATCGGAGGAGCCGAGATTCAATTTCTGCAGGGTTCATTACATTCACTTACGTTCAAATACCCTTGAAAAAAGAAGAATCCACATATTCTTCTCCCAGTAAGACTTGTATCACTAAACCATTATCTAAAAAAAAAACAACCTTACAACCTAAAAGTATTTTATAGCTTTAAATAAGCTGCGAAGTGTTGATAAGCCGTAAAAAGCAAATGAGAACGGATCCAAAGAAAATTAAAATTACTAGATTCTGTCTTTTTTTTTATTTGTTTTCTCTGAATTT
>OZ010606.1:32120499-32127999 GCA_963932145.1 Acanthosepion lycidas
TTTGTTCCGAACATCAGTGCAATTATTATTTATTAGCGCTGTGAAAAGTTTCGGAAATTGCCGTAAAGATAAGCGTTCAATTAAGCATTGGGATTCAGCTTAAGATTTAATACTATAGTTAGGATGGAAATTTGGGTAACATTTGATGTTAGGGAAAAGTTGATTTGGATTAAGGTTTAGGATAAGAGTTATTGCTACGATAAGGGTTTCAACACAAGCAGTCGAGTAAGGATTACATTTGGATTTACGAGGTTAGGCTGAAAAGTTCATAGGCTGCCTATGAAGGAGTGATACTTGAGCATCAAAATTTAGCATGAATTAATTCCAACTCTTCTTATTAATAATAACTGCATTGTCTCTTTCAAGGTACAAGGCTGGGCTGAAAGGTTCATAGGATGACTATGAAGGATTGATACTAGAGCAACGACATTTAGCATGCATTAATACCAACTCCTCTTATTAATAATAACTGCATTGTCTCTTTCAAGGTACAAGGCTGGGCTGAAAGGTTCATAGGATGACTATGAAGGAGTGATACTAGAGCAACGAAATTTAGCATGCATTAATACCAACTCTTCTTATTAATAATAACTGCATTGTTTCTTTCCAGGTACAAGGCAGGGCTGAAAGGTTCATAGGATGACTATGAAGGAGTGGTACTAGAGCAACGAAATTTAGCATGCATTAATACCAACAGTACTTATTAATAACTGTATTGTTTCTTTCCAGGTACAAGGGTGGGCGGAAAAGTTCATAGGCTAACTATGAAGGAGTGATACTAGAGCAACGAAATTTAGCATGCATTAATACCAACTCTTCTTCTTAATAATAACTGCATTGTTTCTTACCAGGTACAAGGCTGGGCTGAAAAGATCACAGGCATACTATGAAGGAGTGATACTAGAACAACGAAATTTAGCATGCATTAATACCAACTCTTCTTATTAATAATAACTGCATTGTTTCTTTCCAGGTACAAGGCTGGGCTGAAAAGTTCATAGGCTCACTATGAAGGAGGGATACTAAAGCAACGAAATTTAGCATGCATTAATTCCAACACTTTTTATTAATAAAAACTGTATTGTTTCTTTCCAGGTACAAGGCTGGGCTGAAAAATTCATAGGCTTACTATGAAGGAGTGATACTAGAGCAACGAAATTTAGCATGTATTAATACCAACTCTTCTTCTTAATAATAACTGCATTGTTTCTTTCCAGGTACAAGGCTGGACTGAAAAGATCACAGGCATACTATGAAGGAGTGATACTAGAACAACAAAATTTAGCATGCATTAATACCAACTCTTCTTATTAATAATAACTGCATTGTTTCTTTCCAGGTACAAGGCTGGGCTGAAAAGTTCATAGGCTCACTATGAAGGAGGGATACTAAAGCAACGAAATTTAGCATGCATTAATTCGAACTCTTTTTATTAATAAAAACTTTATTGTTTCTTTCCAGGTACAAGGCTGGGCTGAAAAATTCATAGGCTTACTATGAAGGAGTGATACTAGAGCAACGAAATTTAGCATACATTAATACCAACTCTTCTTATTAGTAATAACTGCATTGTTTCTTTCCAGGTACAAGTCTGGGCTGAAAAGTTCATAGGTTGACTATGAAGGTAAGATACTAGAGAAACGAAATTTAGCATGCATTAATACCGTCTCTTCTTATTAATAATAACTGCATTGTTTCTTTCCAGGTACAAGGCTGGGCTGAAAAGTTCACAGGCTTACTATGAAGGAGTGATACTAGAGCAACGAAATTTAGCATACATTAATAACAACTCTATTTATTAATAATAACTTCATTGTTTCTTTCCAGGTACAAGGCAGGGGAGAAAAGTTCATAGGCTGACAATGAAGGAGTGATACTAGAGCAACGAAATTTAGCATGCATTAATACCAACTCTTCTTATTAATAATAACTGCATTGTTTCTTTCCAGGTACAAGGCTGTGTTGAAAGTTTCATAGGCTTATTATGAAGGAGTGATGCTAGAGCGACGAAATTTAGCATGCATTAACACCTTCTCTTCTTATTAATAATACCTGCATTGTTTCTTTCCAGGTACAAGGCTGGGCTGAAAAGTTCACAGGCTTACTATGAAGGAGTGATACTAGAGCAACGAAATTTAGCATGCATTAATACCAACTCTTCTTATTAATAATAACTGCATTGTTTCTTTCCAGGTACAAGGCAGGGCTGAAAGGTTCATAGGATGACTATGAAGGAGTGGTACTAGAGCAACGAAATTTAGCATGCATTAATACCAACAGTACTTATTAATAATAACTGTATTGTTTCTTTCCAGGTACAAGGGTGGGCGGAAAAGTTCATAGGCTAACTATGAAGGAGTGATACTAGAGCAACGAAATTTAGCATGCATTAATACCAACTCTTCTTCTTAATAATAACTGCATTGTTTCTTTCCAGGTACAAGGCTGGGCTGAAAAGATCACAGGCATACTATGAAGGAGTGATACTAGAACAACGAAATTTAGCATGCATTAATACCAACACTTCTTATTAATAATAACTGCATTGTTTCTTTCCAGGTACAAGGCTGTGTTGAAAGTTTCGTAGGCTTATTATGAAGGAGTGATACTAGAGCAACGAAATTTAGCATGCATTAATACCATCTCTTCTTATTAATAATAATTGCATTGTTTCTTTCCAGGTACAAGGCTGGGCTGAAAAGTTCATAGGCTAACTATGAAGGAGTGATACTAGAGCAACGAAATTTAGCATACATTAATAACAACTCTATTTATTAATAATAACTTCATTGTTTCTTTCCAGGTACAAGGCAGGGGAGAAAAGTTCATAGGCTGACAATGAAGGAGTGATACTAGAGCAACGAAATTTAGCATGCATTAATACCAACTCTTCTTATTAATAATACCTGCATTGTTTCTTTCCATGTACAAGGCTGGGCTGAAAAGTTCACAGGCTTACTATGAAGGAGTGATACTAAAGCAACGAAATTTAGCATGCATTAATTCCAAATCTTTTTATTAATAAAAACTGTATTGTTTCTTTCCAGGTACAAGGCTGGGCTGAAAAGTTCATAGGCTGACTATGAAGGAGTGATACTAGAGCAACGAAATTTAGCATACATTAATAACAACTCTATTTATTAATAATAACTTCATTGTTTCTTTCCAGGTACAAGGCAGGGGAGAAAAGTTCATAGGCTGACAATGAAGGAGTGATACTAGAGCAACGAAATTTAGCATGCATTAATACCAACTCTTCTTATTAATAATAACTGCATTGTTTCTTTCCAGGTACAAGGCTGGGCTGAAAAGTTCACAGGCTTACTATGAAGGAGTGATACTAGAGGAACGAAATTTAGCATGCATTAATACCAACTCTTCTTATTAATAATAACTGCATTGTTTCTTTCCAGGTACAAGGCTCGGCTGAAAGGTTCATAGGCTTACTATGAAGTAGTGATACTAGAGCAAAGATATTTAGCATGTATTAATACCAACTCTTCTTATTAATAATAACTGCATTATTTCTTTCCAGGTACAAGGCTGGACTGAAAAGTTCATAGGCTCACTATGAAGGAGAGATACTAAAGCAACGAAATTTAGCATGCATTAATTCCAACTCTTTTTATTAATAAAAACTGTATTGTTTCTTTCCAGGTACAAGGCTGGGCTGAAAAATTCATACGCAACGTAAATTGTTTTGTTCCGAACATCAATGCAATTATTATTTATTAGCGCTGTGAAAAGTCTCGGAAATTGCCGTAAAGATAAGCGTTCAATTAAGCATTGGGATTCAGCTTAAGATTTAATACTATAGTTAGGATGGAAATTTGGGTAACATTTGATGTTAGGGAAAAGTTGATTTGGATTAAGGTTTAGGATAAGAGTTATTGCTACGATAAGGGTTTCAACACAAGCAGTCGAGTAAGGATTACATTTGGATTTACGAGGTTAGGCTGAAAAGTTCATAGGCTGCCTATGAAGGAGTGATACTTGAGCATCAAAATTTAGCATGAATTAATTCCAACTCTTCTTATTAATAATAACTGCATTGTCTCTTTCAAGGTACAAGGCTGGGCTGAGAGGTTCATAGGATGACTATGAAGGATTGATACTAGAGCAACGACATTTAGCATGCATTAATACCAACTCCTCTTATTAATAATAACTGCATTGTTTCTTTCCAGGTACAAGGCAGGGCTGAAAGGTTCATAGGATGACTATGAAGGAGTGGTACTAGAGCAACGAAATTTAGCATGCATTAATAACAACAGTACTTATTAATAACTGTATTGTTTCTTTCCAGGTACAAGGGTGGGCGGAAAAGTTCATAGGCTAACTATGAAGGAGTGATACTAGAGCAACGAAATTTAGCATGCATTAATACCAACTCTTCTTCTTAATAATAACTGCATTGTTTCTTTCCAGGTACAAGGCTGGGCTGAAAAGATCACAGGCATACTATGAAGGAGTGATACTAGAACAACGAAATTTAGCATGCATTAATACCAACTCTTCTTATTAATAATAACTGCATTGTTTCTTTCCAGGTACAAGGCTGGGCTGAAAAGTTCATAGGCTCACTATGAAGGAGTGATACTAGTGCAAAGATATTCAGCATACATTAATACCAACTCTTCTTATTAATAATAACTGCATTGTTTCTTTCAAGGTACAAGGCAGGGCTGATAAGTTCATTGGTTGACTATGAAGGATACATACTAGAGCAACGAAATTTAGCATGCATTAATACCAAGTCTTCTTATTAATAAAAAACTGCATTGTTTCTTTCCAGGTACAAGGCTGGGCTAAAAAGTTCATAGGCTTACTATGAAGGAGTGATACTAGAGGAACAAAATTTAGCATGCATTAATACCAACTCTTCTTATTAATAATATCTTCATTTTTTCTTTCCAGGTACAAGGCTGGGCTGAAAAGTTCATAGGCTGAGTATGAAGGAGTGATACTAGAGGAACGAAATTTAGCAGGCATTAATACCAACAATTCTTATTAATAATAACTGCATTGTTCCTTTCCAGGTACAAGGCTGGGCTGAAAATTTCACAGGCTCACTATGAAGGAGTGATACTAGAGGAACGAAATTTAGCATGCATTAATACCAACTCTTCTTATTAATAATAAATGCATTGTTTCTTTCCCGGTACAAGTCTGGGCTGAAAAGTTCATAGGTTGACTATGAAGGATACATAATAGAGCAAGGAAATTTAGCATGCATTAATTCCAACTCTTCTTATTAATAATAACTGTATTGTTTCTTTCCAGGTACAAGGCTGGGCTGAAAAATTCATAGGCTTACTATGAAGGAGTGATACTAGAGGAACGAAATTTATCATGCATTAATACCAACAATTCTTATTAGTAATAACTGCATTGTTTCTTTCCAGGTACAAGTCTGGGCTGAAATGTTCATAGGCTGACTATGAAGGATAGATACTAGAGCAACGAAATTTAGCATGCATTAATACCAACTATTCTTATTAATAATAAATGCATTGTTTCTTTCCAGGTGCAAGGCAGGGCTGAAAGGTTCGTAGGCTTACTATGAAGGAGTGATACTAGAGCAAAGATATTTAGCATCCATTAATACCAACTCTTCTTATTAATAATAACTGCATTGTTTCTTTCCAGGTACAAGGCTGGGCTAAAATATCATACGCTTACTATGAAGGAGTGATACTAGAGCAACGAAATTTAGCATGCATTAATACCAACTCTTCTTATTAATAATAACTGCATTGTTTCTTTCCAGGTACAAGGCTGGGCTGAAAAGTTCATAGGCTCACTATGAAGGAGGGATACTAAAGCAACGAAATTTAGCATGCATTAATTCCAACACTTTTTATTAATAAAAACTGTATTGTTTCTTTCCAGGTACAAGGCTGGGCTGACAAATTCATAGGCTGACCATAAAGGAGTGATACTAGAGCATCGAAATTTAGTATGCATTAATTCCAACTCTTCTTATTAATAATCACTTCATCGTTTCTTTCCAGGTAAAAGGCTGGGCTGAATGGTTCATAGGCTTACTATGAAGGAGTGATACTAGAGCAAAGATATTTAGCATGCTTTAATACCATGTCTTCTTAATAATAACTGCATTGTTTCTTTCCAGGTACAAAGCTGGGATGAAAAGTTCACAGGCTTACTATGAATGTTTGATACTAGAGCAACGAAATTTAGCATGCATTAACACCAACTTGTTTTATTAATAATAACTGCATTGTTTCTTTCCAGGTATAAGGGTGGGCTGAAAAGTTCATAGGCTGACTATGAAGGAGTGATGCTAGAGCGACGAAATTTATCATGCATTAATACCAACTCTTCTTATTAATAATAACTGCATTTTTCCTTTACTGGTACAAGGCTGTTCTGAAAAGTTCATAGGCTTACTCGGAAGTTGAGATACTAGAGAAACGAACTTTAGCATGCATTAACACCAACTCTTCTTATTCATAATAACTGCATTGTTTCTTTCCCGGCACAAGGCTTGGCTGAAAATGTAATAGGCTGACTACGAAGGAGTGATACTAGAGCAACGATATTTAGCATGCATTAATACCAACTCTTCTTATTAATAATAACTTCATTGTTTCTTTCCAGGTACAAGTCTAGGCTGAAAAGTTCATATGCTTACTATGAAGAAATGATACTAGAGCAACGAAATTTAGCATGCATTAATACCAACTCTTCTTATTCATAATAACTGCATTGTTTCTTTCCAGGTACAAGGCTGGGCTGAATGGTTCATAGGATGACTATGAAGGAGTGATAATAGAGCAACGAAATTTTGCATGCATTAATACCATCTCTTCTTATTAATAATAACTGTATTGTTTCTTTCCCGGCACAAGGCTGGGCTGAAAAGTTCAAAGGCTTACTATGAAGGAATGATACTAGAGCAACGAAATTTAGCATGCATTAATACCACCTCTTCTTATTAATAATAACTGCGTTGTTTCTTTCAAGGTACAAGGCTGGCCTGAAAAGTTCATAGGCTGACTATGAAGGAGTGATACTAGAGCGACGAAATTTAGCATGCATTAATACCAACTCTATGACTATGAAAGATTGATACTAGAGCTATACAATGTTTTATGCCTTTATTTCAACCCTTCTTATTAATAACTGCATTGTTTTACCTTCTTAGCAGTACAGACTGAGTTCTATAGACTTAGCTGGCAACAGGTCTAGGAGCTGATAACTCTGAATTCAAACCCAGCCTGGAAAGGGATGGTCTCCGTCAGGTTACCTTGCTCTGATAGCTATAATCCCCAACTATTCAAATGTAATGTCAATCGATGTCTCCGGATTCCTTGATCTCTCCCCTATCCTTCTCTTCATCCTTCTCTGTCACTCCTCTTTGCTCTCGCTCCAACTCTCTGTAAATTTTTGGTTGCTAGTAGCTTCCTGCCTTGCTTGGTGTGAAATGCTTAAAAAAAAAGAAAAGAAAACACCACTTCAACTACGGCTGTGGTGCGT
>OZ010606.1:32132999-32195499 GCA_963932145.1 Acanthosepion lycidas
ATTCTCATAATTCTAATTATAGAACATTAAAAGAGAAAGTGATATTAAACATTAAAAAGAGTAATTTTAAAACACCATTAGAATGACCCATGTCCTTCCATTTGAAAATATTCCATACACGTACACACAAACACATATACACATATATACACATATATATATATATATATATATATATATATATATATATATATATATATATATATATCCATCTATCTATCTATACCTATATATATACATACATATGTATATATATATATACCCATATACATACACACACCCATATACAACCTTGTATATACACACATATACACACATACACACATATATACATATACCTACGTATACACACACGATTATATACATAAAAAAGCATATGAAAAGGATTCTACACATAACTATCCACACATGCATATGTATTTATATTACAATGTTATACATCTATTCACACATATATTACAAATATTAATTCTAAGATATTTACATCTATATACAAATGCCGATTACGAGTAATTTATCAATGCAAATATATGTACTAAGTAAATGTATTTGCAATGATAAGTCCAGGGAAAAACTACTTTCCAATGGACGAAATGATCATCTGTATGAGGTAAATTGTTTGTATCTCATGAATTGTAATTCACTTAAACACGCATTCATACATGCACACATACATAGATACATACATATATATACATACATACATATATATATGTTATAGTGGAACACACCTATTCTATAGTTAATAGACTCTCCCACTTATAATAAGTAGGAGTAGTAAGAGTAACAAGTCAAATCGCACAGTCAGTCGGTCTGATTTCAGTCTGAAATCGGACGACCGTCTGCCGGGTTGAACTCTCCCCATTCGGGCGGAGAGGAACCCGAAAGAGGCTACGCCGACGGACGGATTCTCTTTCGGGGAGGTAAACCGTCCCTGAACCCGTTTATATGGGTTCAATGGGCATATTTTTGGCCAAGCCTGCGGGCTCGGATATCACACGTTAAACCGGCCTTGTGCCATATGATGCCCACGTGGGGGGGGGTGACTAAATACCGTCGCTCAGTCAGTCGATGCCGGACAACCGTTAGTCGGATACTAAAATATCAGCGACCACCACTAGATTTCTCTGCATCATTACCTATTATATCAAGTTCCTAACGTTTTGTACGTCGAACCGATTTTAGGACCGACTTAGTACAAATACAAGCCTCCACTGTGAAACGACTCCATAGCAATATATATATATATATATACATATATATATATATATATATATATATATATATATATATATATATATAAATAATTTATCCCCCTACCGATCCATTTAAATACACTTATTTTTCTTCTTCTTCCTCTTCTTCTTCTTCTTTTTCTTCTTCTTCTTCGTCTTTTTATCTTCTTCTTTTCCTTCTGATTCTTATTTTTCTACTTCTTCTTTTTCTACTTCTTCTTTTTCTTTTTCTTCGTCTTCTTCTTCTTCTTCTTCGTCTTCTTCTTTTTCTTCATCTTTTTCTTCTTCTTCGTCTTCTGCTTCGTCTTCTCCTTTTTCTTCTTCTTCTTCTTCTTCTTCTTTTTCTTCTTCTTCCTTTTCTTCTTTTTCTTCTTCTTCGTCTTCTTCTTCTTCTTCCACACCCTCCTCCTTCTCACTTTCTATTGCACACAACGCCGTGCATTTCTTTCTTTATTTCTGAAGACAATAATATAGATTTCTTTAGATTTTTTTTTAAATAAACACAAAATAAGCGTTTAGAAGTCATTTGATAAAATTCAACTGAGGATACCGTAAGCTCTACCGGTTATTTTTATTTTTGTTTTTTCACGCGTATATTGGACACTTTATTAATACTACTATTCCCTGGTCTGTTTCAGCTCTGAGCATTATATATATATATATATATATATATATATATATATATATATATATATATAAGCAAATATATGGCTAACGATCCGACAATATGAAGAAAAATATACGGAAAAAACAAACAAAAATCCTAATATGCAATTATGCTGTTTTAATGTTAATATAATGTCAATGTCGGGCGTTTCGGTCTAGTAGACCATCTTCAGGACATATTCTGTGAAGATTTTAAAATATATTCATAATTAAAATCTTAGACGGATTTATAAGGCAGGCATAATATCGATCTCACGCACAGTGAATACTAGACCTGGCTTCTTTAATATTTCCCCTTTTCTAGCAAGATTAATGCTCGACAAACGTACATATAAGTTTTAGATTAAAATAAAATTCTTTTCATTTTTCATTCAAAATACTATATTTTAGGAATACGTTTTCCCAACATCGGCCACGTGACGCCGATGTGATCATATTGAAACGGAACGCTGATCTTGAAAAATTTCAGTTGTCTGTTTTGATTAATCTTACTCTTATGTTCATCGTCTTTTCATGTTGAATTAAATATAGTCTAATGTTAATTATGTTTTATGAATATGTCCTGAAGATGGTCTACTAGACCGAAACGTACGACGTTGACATTATATTAGCATTAAAACAGCATAATTGCATATTAGGATTTTTGTTTGTTTTTTCCGTATATTTTTCTTCATATATATATATATATATATATATATATATATATGGTAGTACTCGTTTTGAGAAACCTTGGATAGTTAAACTTGCAGTAGAACAAATCGGTGCCCGACGATAAATAGGAAATTAAAAAAGAAAGAACCAAGAACATTAAAAACGAAGCGAAAACAATCGTCGGGTGTTTAAGCTGCAAGTCCAAAGAAAAAAAAAACAAAACGAGTAAAAAGACAACGACGTAAAGTGCTCAATACACTAAGTAGAGCGATAAACCAAGATAATCTTATGGAGCCAGGCAAAGCTACCAAGGTTTCACCTAAACGGATCTTCAGAGTAAAGCCTGACTCCTTATAAATATCTTAGTATATGTATACACACACACATGCATATATATATATATATATATATATATATATATATATATATATATATATATATATATATTATTTATTTTAAAAAACAATTTATAACATAAATATGTTATAAAATCACTACAAAAATAGCCATTTTGTTTCAACACCCTCGGTGTCTTATCAAGTGATGATGTTGAATGTAAAATAAATGGTTTTAAAAGTTTCAAATTAATTAACAATTCTTCGCAAGGGGAAAACGTTACAAAAGCTAGATTGACCAATCAAAATACAAGTATAGGAAAATTCAAAAAGCTTGACAACGAAGTCATGTTATAATATCTATTCAGATGTTTAAAATATGGGTAGTATTAAAAAAGAATTTATTCCAACCAATAATTACTAAATTATATTATATAATTTAATATTCAAATTAGAAACTGCTAATTTCAAAATCAAAATTTAATTCCTATTAAGTTTACAACTATAAAATTACTGAGGAAAAAGAAGAAATATATATGTTATTCAATTTATTTCTTCATTGAAGTTACTTTAGCTAATTTTATATCCGGTCCTTATATATGTATACATTTTAATCCTGAGAGTGTGTGAATGGGGTCCTAAACTCACGCATAAAACAAACACAATCAGATTATAATATATAAGCACCCAGACATATTTATATATATATACACATACAAAAAGAGACGAGACAGACAACATCTCCATGAAAAAAAAAAAAAGAAAGTGGGGGGAAGGGAAACCAACACACACGTACATACATACACAATTAAAAGTGAATGCACTTTTCATACACATAGACACCTATAAATACATGCACACACATCCACAGACATTGACCCAGACAATCGGATACTACAACCAATAAATATTTAAGACTGAAAGTGTCATTAAACAAATGCTAACCACTTACTGAAATATAACTTAAGCGAGCAAATATACAAAGATAAAAATCATTAAAAATAATATTATTTAATATATTAAAATAGTATATGTAAATATAAAATCGGACATCAAAGTCAACATCCATAGGTAAGTTCGATGTCCACCTCATATACACACACACACACACACACACACACATATATATATATATATATATATATATATATATATATATATATATAATAATAATTTTTCTTTACACACATATATATATATACACACACACATATACATATATATACATACAGACAGACAGAAATACATACACATAAATACATAAACATATACATACGTATATATCTCCATGATAACAAGTACACATACACATACATACATATATACACATATATACCCACAAATATACACACATATATCCACGCATACTCACATATATATACATATATACACACAGCAATACACAAATATAAACATATATACACACATATATACTAACTCATGTGGCCGTAATGACATACCCAAGTTTCGATACCTACACATGCACACAATCTCATATACAATAGGTGTCAACATACACATATACAACCGCAAACATACATAAGTAAACACACACACACACACATATATATATATATATATATATATATATATATATATATATACACATCCATAAAAATACCTATCTATAATAACAAGTACACATATATACGTACATACACATAAATACAACGACAATCAACCAAATACATATATAAACGTACATACATACATAGACATAGGCATACATCCATATACATGCAAACACAAAAATACATGTATCCTAACATACATATAAACACATTCATACAAACAGAAATATAGGTAAATATAAATTTAGGTACACAATATAACAGTACACACACACACACACAGACACACACACACACACACACACACACACACACACATATATATATATATATATATATATAGATAGATAGATAGATAGATATATATATACACACATACATATACATACACCTACATACATACACACACACATATATATATATACATACATGCATATATATACATCTACACATAAATACACACACATACATACATATACACACATATATACATACATATACACATACACACATATATATACACACACATACCCACATACACAAATACACATACATACACATATACATCAAAATTTTTAACCTCTTCTCTTCTTCTCTTTTTTACCTTCTTACTTTATATATATATATATATACACACATATACATATATATATACACATATACACACATATATATACATACACACACACACATATATATACACATACATAGATACACACATACACACATACATATATATATACAAACCTAGCAACATATTAATACACTAATATACAAACATACACATTCCACAGTACAAACACACATAACTACACACAAATATATATATACACACACATACAGAAAAATGAATAACACTATGTAGTTATACAATACACATTCATATCGTCAGATTGACCATCAGGCAATAAAAGTTATAATCTATTAAACTTACAGCGACATATCATTATCATTTAAAGTATACGACCCCTATAAATTTATAACGGTGTTTACAATTAACCGTTAGTTCATATCTTTGATTTAAGAGATCAGCCTTGTTTTTAAATCTAATAATTTCAAATTTTTCGTTAAGACATAGGTAACATGGGGAATATAGGGAGTTACATGCCCAGGCTTTCTTAATCAATGTCTATTTAACCGTAGGTGTTTCGTTGTTTTCTTTTAGATTCCAAAAATACTTGGATAATGAAATCATGTACCTATAGTCACTGTTATTAAAAGATTGCATATGCCCCCGCCAGCGTTCTGTGAATGTTTTCATTGTGCTACCAATGTAAAATTTCTTTATATTTGGATTCTCAATAGTTGAGATTGTACTAAGATAGACTACAGAACTAATCCCACAGTTATTTTGTAGTGGACAATTATTAGGATACCTACAATTACATAAATTATTATTTGTGTTATTATATTTAGTATGACTGTTAGTAACCTTTTGAGTAATCAAGCTTTTTGAGTCCCTATACTTGTTAAAGACTATGTTGTTATGTTTTTTAATTATTTTCTCTAGGTTATCTGCACAACTGTAGCTTAATTTAAGGGTATTAGGATTAAATATTTTACTAAGTGGGTTAGTTTCAGGGTTAGGGAAATGTTTCTTGATGAGGTTTAGAAACATACGTCCTAATTTAGATTTAATCATTATATTGAAAGGGGGAGTGAACCAGATGATCTTTCTAGATCTTCTTTTCTTATTATGGTTGTAATTAACAGGGTTTTTATATTGAATAGTGATATCTTTGTATCCACTATTTTTGAGTGCAGAATTGTAAAAATCACGATGTTTATTGAAAACATCTTTGTTAGAAGAGTTAGTGCTAATTCTAAATCCAATGGAAGAGGGTATATGTTTGATAACTGAAGGGGGATGGTTGGAATTTGGATGTACGTATATCGGGTTGGAATTTGCCTTCACATATGGTTTGAAAGAGTTGCTAGCAAGGTCTAGGGTTACGTCTAGAAAATCTACTTGTTTAACATTAGTAGTGACTATTGTCCTAAGACCTAAATCCTTAAATACCCTATGGATCATTTTCCTAATACGGTCTACCTTAATTTTAGTGGAGTTTTTAACAACTAATAAGCCATCATTTTTTAATACTACCCATATTTTAAATATCTGAATAGATATTATAACATGACTTCGTTGTCAAGCTTTTTGAATTTTCCTATACTTGTATTTTGATTGGTCAATCTAGCTTTTGAAACAACGTTTTCCCCTTGCAAAGGATTGTTAATTAATTTGAAATTTTTTTTTAAATAAATAATTTTATCTGCTCTACTTTGTATTGAGCACTCTTTTAAGAATAGTAATTGTTGGTTATTGGAATTCATTCCATATGCACCAATCATATATTTGTATATATATATATATATATATATATATATATATATATATATATATATGTGTGTGTGTGTGTGTGTGTGTGTGTGTGTGTGTGTATGTATGTATATAAGTATTCTCGTTTTCTTTTACTCTAAACTCCGTAATTATTCACATGTTTGGTTCATGGTATTCTCAGCATCCTTCTGTAGAACTATATTTCTGTTGCTTCATCTGTCTGGAGATTGTCCAACATTAACTACCGTATAGGAGGACTAATATTACATAACGTAACATAAAGTATTCTTTGCTTTGTTTCTATCGAAATTTTCCCGATTCTTAATACTTTACTTAGCTTTTGGAAGGCCTCTTTCGACATCCGAATGCGCTTGCGGATTTCGGCGTGGAATTAGTATTCCTAGATATTTAAATTTTTCTACTTGCTTGAAAAAATTTGAGTGTATCGCCCCAAATTAGAAACCAGTATCGTAAATATTAGGTTATTGCAAAAATAATGTCGTTTTTTGACGATTTTTTTATTATCGTTCACCCATTTATCCAACTTTTTTGACTTCCCTATTTGCTTTAAATGGCGAACGACTGTTGAGTGGTCGACCTCGAGTTCAACAGCAACTTGTGTGGTTTTGCGAGGATCGGCTTCAATTAAGGCTTTCAAATGTTCGTTATCAAGCGCAGGTGGCCGGCCGCGACCGTCTTCATCTTCGAGGCTCTCGTCACCATTGCGAAATTTCTTGAACCACCGTTGTGCCACACGTCCGTTAGTGGTTCCTGGGCCAAACGCATCATTGATATCACGAGATGTCTCGGCAGCTTTTCGGCCTAGTTTGAACTGGAACAAGAAAATCGTGCGGATTTTAATTTTGTCCATGCTGTCGAAAAGCCTTCAAAAAATGAATGAAGAGATTGAGAACGGTAACGAATAACACGATTCGATAGAGCGAAAAACGCGCTTCAAAATGATATCTATCATGGCTATATATATATAGCAATGAATTAATTCAGAAATCATATATAAAGTAACATATGTGAGAAAACGACATTATTTTTGCACCAACGTAATATATATGTAATAACATTATTGGCTTAAATTTTATATAGATTATTATGAAGACGTATACTGGTCAGGACGAGTCATTAGTTGTGTACAATCTTTGGCCTCGGGACTTCATTAATTAGTCACATTGACCACGCCTGATTTTATCACTTTCCTTCTGCAGGTTTGGTAACAAATCAGTTCCTCGACTCTGTTTTCTTGTTCTAACGTTATCGCCAAGGATCTTATAAATGTTTTGGGAAGTGCATTGACCAGAGAATGACACAGCAACTTGTAAATATTTAATACTGTCCACAGTACGCGGTCCGATATGTCAGAATCAAAAGAGGAAATCCAACTTTCGGGTTTTTCCATCATTAAATTTTCACACTGGATAGGATAACCAAAAATAGTAATTTTAGCAGAGGTACATATGTAGACTATTTATCTCTCTGTCTCTCTCCGCCCAACACACACACACAATATCCCCGTATATATATTTCTCTCTCACTGTTTCTCTATCTCACACTCTCTTCCTCTCTCTATCTATATCTCGCACTCTCTCTAACTCCCTTTCTCTCTATATATCAAACCCTCTTTCCATACATATATATATATATATATATATATATATATATATATATACATATATATATCACTCAGACACACTCACACACAAAATCTCCCTCCATCATTCTCTCTCGCTCTCTCTATCCTTCTCACTCTCTCTCTCGCTATCAACTTCCCTCTATCTCTCTCACTATCTCTTTCACTCTCCTTTCCTTTATATATATATATATATATATATATATATATATATATATATATATATATATATATGTATGTATGTATGTATGCATGTATGTATGCATGTATGTATGTATATATATATATATATATATATATATATATATATAAGGATAGGTAGATATATAGATATAGATATATGCCACTTGCCATATCTAATTCTCTTTCACTCCCAATCTAAACCTCGCACTCTCTCACTGTCATTCTATCTTTCTCTGTCTTTCCCGCTATCTCTCACAGTCTGCCCCTCTCTCCTTATCGCCTCCTCTCTTCCCCGCTTCTCTCTCACAGATTTTGTCCCATTCCTTCTGCAAGTGTTGTCAAAAATCTATTCCTCTCCTCTGTTTCCATGTTCTGTCATTATCACCATTGATGACCTTTGGAGTTAATTAGAGATTTAAGATTACTGGAATCAGGGAAAGCATCCTTCCAGAGACCTGTTCCACAGAGGAACAGGTTTCGAAAAGAAGCTGCCCGAGTGGAAGTTACTCCTTACGAAAGACAAATTTGAGAATTAGAAATGATTTGTCACCGTGAAAACGTCCCAGCTGTGAAGGGTTGAGCTGGTCTAATGTACCGAGTGTAACAGCAAAATTATTGTAAATTATGTAACAGCATAATTATCCATCCCAAAAAATATTTAATATCTAAAAACCCACTAAACTATCAGGTCATCACATAAGTTCTGTCCGAATTTTGAATAAAGAAAACAAGTGACCAAATGTTACATTTAATTACAGATTCAATCAACAATGTATTTTCCCTGATTATCTATGACTTCCTTCCATCTATTAACAAGCTTACTAATTCCATTACTGTAAAATTCTTTTGGCTTTGATTCGAAGAAATCACAAATGTCAGTTTTAACCTCTTCCTGTGTTACAAAAGCTGTTTCTTCCAAATGATTCTGTAAGCTACGAAACAAATGGTAGTCTGAAGGAGCAAGATCGGGAGAATAAGGTGGATGAGGAATTTTCTCCCAACTAAGTTCTTTGATCTTTTGTGACGTGATTCTTGCTGTGTGGAGTCGCGCATTGTCCTAATGAAACAACACCTCTTTTCGATTCACTAGAGCAGGTCTTTTTTCCTCAAAGCTTGCTTCAAACGCTCTAATTGCTGACAGTATATTTGAGCATTAATTGTTGCATTAGGTGGTAAGAATTCAAAGTGGATTATTCCTTGGAAATCCCACCAGATTGAAAGAACATTTTGCCCATGAAGTTCCCTTCTCGGCTGTGGATGGGGTCCTTCCCCTTTACCAAGTCACTGTCTACGACGCTTAACATTTCGATAAAAGAACCATTTTTCGTCGCCAGTCACAAGTCTATCCAAAAAAGGTGAAACAAGTTGGCGAGAATGGAGAGAAGAGATGTCAACTCGGGATTTGAGGTTGTTTTCAGACAATTCATGAGGCACCCATTTTCCAAGTTTAGGAACTTTTCCAAGTTGTTGAAGATGACGATGAACAGTTGTATGATTTGAACTGAGAACCACTACCAATTCCTCAACTGATAAAGCAGGATTTTCTTCAAAGGCTGCTTCAAGAAGCTTTACATCAAACTCAACTAGACGTCCGGTTCGATCTTCATCTTCAAGGGTGAAATCTCCACCTCTGAATTTTGCAAACCATCTTCTGCAAGTTCTTTCATTCACACATTCCTCTCCATAAACTGAGTGAATATTTCTAGCCGCTTCGGCTGCTGAGTTTCCTTTCTTGAACTCATAAAGCATTATGTGCCTCAAATGATTCTTGGGTACTTCCATGTTAGCAGGGTTTTAATCAAACAAAATTTAATTTTATTGTTCTCTGAAATAAAATTTGATCAGTTATTTAAACTGATCAAATTTTATTTTAGAATCTAAATATAAAAATATCTAAATATAAAAATATCTAGATATAAAAATAATGTTCAGCTCCATTAGACATTATAAAATACTCTTTAAATTTCGTTCATTTTAACAAAAAGTTAAAATTCGGACAGAACTTATGGGATGACCTGATAATTGAGTTTTCCTTTTCCAGGTTTTTAGATAAGACATTTAGCCATATTGCCACCATTTGTCGTAAGAATCGCTGAAAAACACTTTGAGTTATTCAACTAGAAAGAGAACAGGTTAAAATTGTTTTGTGTCAGCCACAGGGTGTCTTGCCAACTGAGCAATGGTGAAAGGAAAAAGTTAATTCAGGCCTTCGGTAATGGTATCAAAATTCATACACTGGCTTCCATCTTCAAAGTCCATTCAAGAACTATCAAAAGAACGGTGAAAATAAAGTGGGAACAGTAAAGAGGAAAACTGGTTCAGGAAGACACAGCAGGAAGAGGGATCATCATTTCAACTTAGAGCTAAAGAGATCAATTAGAAAAGATCCAACTCAATCCATAAAACGTTTGGGACGTGAGAGAGAAGTTTCATCCATGACAGTCCAAAAAGCAGTGAAAGAAAGCCTTGAAAATGAAATCGTACGTGAAACCTGTGAGGCATATTTTTACTCCAGGACAGAATATCAGAAGGTTAGAGAGGGCGAAGATCATCTTGAATAAGTTGGAAAATGGTCCTGGAATTATATATATATTACGAAATGGACAAAGTCCGACAATTTATTTATTAAAGACATTTTTATGTTTCACGTTCTTTTTATAGATACAAGTATTTAAGTAAATGCTCTGTTTATAATAAACAGTATTAAATAACATTTACCGGCCTGAATGTTCGAGAAATTTTCATAGAAAATATTCGTCCTTGGACAGGATTCGAACCTGCATCCTATACGGAAGCGTCATTTACGCTGAGGTGCCTTGACCGCTCGGCCACCAAGGATCGTTCGAATTTACTGTTTATAAACTTCAATCTTCCATGAATCTCGTACATTCATGACTGCTCATGGTGTATCGAATGTAAACAAATGCCGTCATATATTACGAAATGGACAAAGTCCGACAGTTTATTTATTAAAGACATTTTTATGTTTAACGTTCTTTTTATAAAAAATGTCTTTAATAAATAAATTGTCGGACTTTGTCCATTTCTTAATGTATCCTGTCGAAGGATTTGCAGTCAGTTACCGAGATTCTGTTGGGACCAGAGCGGAATTTTTGTGAAGCTCCGAAAAATTTATTCCAACCTGCATCTGATCCGCACAATCCTAGAGGTTGTAAAAGGCAACAAGCAAACCGCGCTGATCAATTTGGATCAGTCTAAGACATTTGATAGGGTCGACAATCGGTACCTGGCTGCTATCCTGCAGGCCACCGGATTCGAACACGACTTTTGCAGGTGGATTAGCCTCCAGTATCGTCCTCCCAGTGCTGTGGTGCAGGTGAAAGGAAAGCGGTCGCAGGCTTTTGTGATGTCTCGGTCGCTTCATCACGGTTGACCGCTGGCGCGCCTCCCTTACGCTTTGGCGTTGGAAACCCTCATTCGTCAGCTGAGTGACAACGCGTACAGTCCGGCCCTACGTAGAAATGCTGTCCCATGTGAGGCTCGAACTAGGGTTTCCGCGTACGCCGATGACGTGTCCGCTTTTGTGTCATTCCGCAGCGACATCGAGTTGGTGCTGAAGGCCCTTGAATGGTACGAAAAGGTGACGTGGGGTAATATTAACCGAGACAAGTCTCCCGGCTTGCGGTTAGGTGCCTAGAAGGGGGTCGATATTCCGGGGCTTCTTGGTTGGACGGGACCGTCCACCTTCTCGGAGCGTAGTTCTCGCCCGGACTGCAGCTGGAGATTAAGTGGTTTGACATGCAGGTAAAGGTCGGCGCGTCGGTCAAGGAACGTAAGAAGGCGATCGAGGGCGTGCAGTGCTCGCATGCATCACGTCAGCAGAGATGACTGTCTCAAACGTCCGTGATTTCGTGTTTTGTTGGGGAAGGGGGCTGGAAATGCCACACTTGGCGAATCCCCGACACGCCTCGATACTGACTTTCCTATGCCTCGCGTTGACAATGGATTCGATCTTGAAGGAGAGTGTGAGGACCGCATTGCTGCGCCATACCATAACTCATCTGGACTCTAGGACCGAGTGCCAACGTAGGTCCCGGGATCAGTCGAATTTCCTGCTCGAGTATCGATCGACCTTGTATGTCATTCCTCGGTCCAGTGACCTTTTTTCTCGGCCTAGGCGAGTCTTGTATCGGGAATTAGTGGTAGTGGGCATAAAGGATGCTCTGTGCGGCCGGTTCGGTTTATCGGCGACCGAGTTGTGCCAGTTCTGGTCTTGGTCGCCACCAGCGGATTATCTCAGCAACCCTGAATTTTCGCTTACCTGGCGAATGGTTCGAAAATCGGCTATTTCTCCATAACATAGCTTTCAAATAGGGCTTGGCAGATTTGCCAGACTGTCACCAGTGTGACCTTGGCTTAGAAGAAACTGCTTCACACGCCTTCAGCCATTATCCTCAGATGCGCCCTCTTTGTGATTATGTCAGCAATTTGACGGCTTGTATCGCTCCCGAAAAGTCCGTGCTCAATGGTCGCCTCTCCCTACCTCTGCCTACTAGCCCCACCCTAATTGGTGGGAAATCAATCGGTTAGGTGACTCCTTCTCCCCGCCTCAATCTCAACACGCCCACTGCTTGCAGTGACGATAAAGAAAATTTCTGGACAAAATCTATTCATTACAAAAACAAAATGTGTAACGTCCAACATTAGAGAACTCACTTCTAAACACACATTTAAACTAAGTTTACATTATCGATTTAATATTGATACAAAATATGAAGAGAAAACTTGAGGCTACAGAAGGATGCTGAGAATTCCATAGACGGAGCGTGTACACAACGGACAGATCTTAAGTAAAATGGAAACAAAAGAAAGAAAGAATCGGAAAGACAGTCGAAATTTCTATCACATATAATGAGAAAGCAGGCTTGGAGAATTTGACACGCTCAGGTCATATCGAAGGCAAAAGCGGAAGAAAAAGGCACCAGGCAATATACGTGATGAGCTTGTAGGAATGGATGGCTGAACGGTGAGTGTAAAGGATGGCAAAGGGACAAACGTTTCTAAGGGCTACAAAAGAAAGGATGTTGTGGAGATCCATGATCGCTTATGAATGGAAACTGTACATTGATGATAGGTGATAGCTTTTAATTATTTCAGTAATTCTTCATACAGAGAACTTCATTAATTTGTGACATTTATTCAGGTATGGCTCTGTCCCATAACCTCTGCAATTTCTGTCGGCAATCTTTGACTTAACATTATTGCCAATAATCTGTCAAAGATTCGCAATTGCTTTCAGATCTGAATTATCAGATCTGACCATGCACTGACCCGAACGTTTCCAGCTTCGAAGTATTCCTTTAACATTTTTTGTACTATGACAAGGCGTTTTATTAGGTTGGAGCAAAAATAATGACGTAATAATGTCGTTTTTTGAGGTATTTTTTAACGTCAAAAAACGACATTATTACGTCATTATTTTTGCACCAACCTAATATATTGTATACAAAACAGAATTCAAAATGCATATGCCTACTCCTGAGGTGCAGTATTTATTAAGTATGGAATAGTCCATCATTATTATTATTATTATGCGTAAGATCCCATAACACTAATAAAACAAACATTCTGATATGTATTCTATGGTTTTATTGGCGTGTTTTAAGATGTAAGCGCTTTATTGAGTGTGATTAGTTTATAAATAAAACTATTTGATATTTTAGCGGACACGACAGGATGAACTTGGAGAAATAATATCGTGAAATACATTTCAGTCGGTGCTCCTAACATTGTGGCCTTACACCAGACTAAGAAATTTTAGTAAATACCTATATGTATTCACTGATTAGTTCAATGACCTAGTAGTCTTCTCTGTGACATTTTGGATTTGCCTTTCACGATATCTTAAAACTCTGGGAGAGTTAATTGGCAGTAGCCATCTCTCCGTGTAACGCAAAATAGACTTTATGATGGTAGGAACAGCAACAACAATATAAGAATTCTTATCTTCTCTGACAACTAACATGACATGACAAATACGGAACCTTTATCGATGAGGCAGACGAAGGCCCAAAGTATAGGCTGCCTCGACAAGAAATTGTATACAGCTTGCTGACTCGACGTTTTCGCGCCTATAAATGGAACGTCGACTCTGGATGTACATGCGTTCGGGCAGCTAAATGCCTCAAACTCCGCAGAATGTGACAAAGAGAAAAGTCGGCGAAAAGTAAGCTAATTTATTTTATTTGTTCACTTTCTGTTTGGTCCCCGTAACTACCGGGTCTGGATTTGCGAGCTGCTATTTCTGATTCAACTGATTTTAATGTTTGAACTTTGAGCATTTTTTTTTTTTTTTTAAGTCCAACGTCTGTCTTACATGATTATCTGCGATTTAATTGCAAAAATATCCCACAATTCCCCCTTTCTTATTCACTGCCAACGGCTTCCCTTAAAATCCACGAAAAAACAAAAAGAAACACGAATAAAGATACAGAAATATTTACAAAATCCTACCAAGAATATAAATACTATATAATATGGTATTTCAAACTAGAATATCGACCCACTTTATAAACATTATATGACGCGTTCGGCGTGAGAGGGGCGTATTCAACACTTGACAATTGTGGAGCGATACGGGCTTAAAGGTTTTAGGCAGTTTTGATCAACATTTCTTTTCATGGTTAGCCGTAAGGAATTGTAAATGTAGGACTACCTTACACTTAAGTAAAATAATAACAATAATAATATTTATTAAGAATTTATTTCAGGAAACATTAAATTTCACGGAAACATTGCTGACAATTATGTATTTAGTTACATAACAAATAAATAAAAATAATATAAATTTTGATGCTATATTCGATTTGTTGTTAGGCATTTTTCATTTTCTCCTCCGTTACTGGCAGCATTTTAGAATACTTTGGCTGCAATCCTAAGTTTCCTGAGTCGAACAAACTGGAGCTATTTCGTTTACGATTTGTTACCGCGCTTTTTGCAATATTGATTTTAAATCGCTTTCTTTCAATCATTTTGATGGGCAATAGCGAAATTCTGAAATTTAGAATGATCTTATTCCATTTCAAAAATAAAGTCTGTAAAAAGGAATCTTTTAAATTAATATAGGACCAAAAATAAAATTCTTTTGACAAAAGACCTTAATGGTTTCACTATAATTATGTAACCATAATGTAGTGATATTCTGCAGACAAATCTACGGTTTATGTTACCTCATCTCATTGCATGGTTATGAACTATAAACTTAAATTGAGCTTGAAATATTGTGTAATCGACTGTCATTTTTTTGTAAAATACTTGGATATAATATAAAGAACAGTTTAACATTGAAAAAAGCACAATTTTTTGTTGAATACGCCCCTTCTTAGCTGAACGCTTCATATAGTCCACCAAAAATACATAAAATTAATATTTCAATGACTCGAAGAGACTCTGGAATTGGTAACATTTACATTTTCTTATATTAATGTTCACCCAGTGCAAGGCCCTATAGCCACTTCAGATAGAGGATTACTGAATGGTCTTGTATGAACGTAATAGACGGCCCAAATTAAAGTTAACACTAGACTTGACGATGTCAAGATTGTAATGATAGATAAAAATCTCCTTGTCATGGTAGTGCTATCAAATACCTGCAGGAAAAAGTATTAGGACCCCAAGGACATTAATTTCCTACATTAGTGGATGACGCCCCAGCTTCGTTAACAGCGCAAAAGTGGGAGGAAAGAGTTAAAGATGACACAAGATCTGGACGCCCTGCGTCTGTCACCACCGAGGAAAATCGTTTTCAACACATGCTGATGGATGACAGACGGCTGACAATAAATCAAATAGCCAATGCTATTAGCATATCCCGTGAGAGTGTTGAGAATATTCTGCATAATAAACTTGGCATTAGACATTTTCTGCTCGGTGGGGTGTCACGGCCTCTGGCAACGGATCAAAAGTGCACCAGGCTGATTGCATCACGCGAAAATTAGACATTGTTTGAGGTAGATCAAGCTGGTTTATCTGAACATTTCCTAATCCATGTTAAGTGTTGTGCTTCATCACTTTCACCTTGGGACTAAGAGATACTAAATGCGGTATAAACATACCTTCTCGCCTGCAGCAAAGAAGATCAAGATCGTTTCATCTGCAGGGAAGGTGATGGCGTCAGTTTTCTGGAATACAAAAAGCATGATGTTTATCGACTATCTTCAAATGGGCCACACCATCAATGGAGAGTACTAGTCCAACTTGCTGAAGCAGTTATGAAAGTCTATCAAGACTAAATGCCTCGGACAACTGAAAAAAGGGTCTTGTTCCATGAGGACAATACTCCAACACACAATTCCTAGGTTTCAATGGCTTCTATGCGTGATTATGACTCTAATTGATCACACTCCCTATTCTCCTGATTTGACTATCATCTGTTCCCCAACATGAAAAACACTTGGCTGGGAACCACTATCGGAGTGATGATGACTTTTTGACCAACAGGATGAACAGACTTCTTTGAAACGTCAGATGTCAGTTTACCTCAAAAGAAACAAGGTACTTATTAATAAGAATTTAAATTAAAGCATCCCTGTTTTCACAGCTGTAGATCACTCCTTCATAGTTAGCCTATGAATGTTTCAGCCGACCATCGTATATACTGATATTCCTATTATAAATAACTTAATTTCTAAGCAAAATTTCGTCATGCCAAATTCATTGTGCAGAATATTCTCAACGCTCTCATAGGATATTGTCATGGGTCCTTACCTATAACTACAGAATGAACTCTTCCTAACACTATGTATACTATGCCTCTCAAGAGAGAGGGTCGAATCGTGTCGAGCCGATAGTAGTTCACTCCAAACCAGACTGACAGTCATACTAACACCTTCCACATCTTGTATTATTATTTCGTGTAATATACCTTTGTTATTTCTACTCTTGTGTTCGTGTTGTTCGTCCTTGGTCCTAACCTGGACCATAACAGATATGCTAATAGCATTGGCTATTTGATTTATAGCCAAGCGAAGTGCAAATGAATGTGAACACCAGCAGTGCGATCAGCTTAACGAGCCATATAACAAAATCATCATCCGAATTCTGATAAAGAGAGCGTGCAGTAGAAGACTGTCAAAACAATATCCATGAAAATAGCAATACAGTTGAGAGGAGCTTCACTGTAAAGGTGTGAACTCGTGTAAAAATGTAGCTCATCTGAAAAGTTCCAACGGAAACAGCGATAGAGTAGAGAGAGGCTTAACTGTAACGCTCTGAACTGGTGGAACTAAAGAATGGAGCGCTCATCTGAAAATTTGCCATGGAAATAGCGATAGAGGAGAGAGAGGCTTAACTGTAACGCTCTGAACTAGTGGAACTAAAGAATGTAGCTCACATGAACATTTGCCATGGAAATAGCAATAGAGTAGAGAGAAGCTTATCTGTGAAGGTCTCAACTAGTGGAACTAAAGAATGTAGCTTATCTGAACATTTGCCATGGAAATAGCGATAGAGTAGAGAGAAGCTTATCTGTGAAGGTCTCAACTAGTGGAACTAAAGAATGTAGCTTATCTGAACATTTGCCATGGAAATAGCAATAGAGTAGAGAGAAGCTTATCTGTGAAGGTCTCAACTAGTGGAACTAAAGAATGTAGCTTATCTGAACATTTGCCATGGAAATAGCGATAGAGTAGAGAGAAGCTTATCTGTGAAGGTCTCAACTAGTGGAACTAAAGAATGTAGCTTATCTGAACATTTGCCATGGAAATAGCGATAGAATAGAAAGAAGCTTATCTGTGAAGGGCTCAACAGATGCAACTAAAGAATGTAGCTTATCTGAACATTTGCCATGGAAATAGTGACAGAGTAAAGAGAAGCTTATCTGTGATGGTCTCAACTGCTGGAACTAAAGAATGTAACTCATCTGAACATTTGCCATGGAAATAACGGTTGAGCAGCGAAAATCTTCCAAATTTTCGTCTATGGTATAGGGATTGAAGAGATGAAAATGATTAATCACCCACAAGGGCGCGCAGTCTTTGCTGAAGTCTATAAAGACTGAAAAGTGAGCAATTGGCTGCTCCAGACTAGCTGTATCAGCAAGATCTATTTTAGGCGTAATCTAGTTCTGACGATTATTAACAAAAATATTATATTCTCACCTGTAGTTAACAAAACAACAACAAAAAAATAAACACTTTTTCTGACAAAGTTCTCGTAACAATGTTTAGTGGCTGTCTGTGTCTTAATGAGATACGTCGCCATTTTGTTTCCAGTGGCGAATGCTCAATACTCTCAGACAGAACGAAAGAAATGGAAATGAAAAAGAAACGATAAGACAACAGGCAAAGGAAATGGAGACTCTCGATAAAGATTTTGATTCTTTAAAAAGCCATGCGAGTAAAACAATTGTCCGAGATCTTGGGGGTAGAATCTTACTCCGGACGTCTTAATGTCGGGCACGGCATTTCTTACTTTTTTTTTTTTTTTTTTTTTTTTCTTTTACTTTTTTTATTCTTTTTAAAACGACAATAATGCAAAAGTGTGCCAATACGGAGTCTCAAGTCGGTTGTCTCGGGTGATTCGTATAATCGACAAACGCCAACCGACATCCGTAGCATTCTTCGTCGTTTCTCCGACGCCATTCTTCGTTAACTTCCGGCTGGTTCGGGCGTTTTATTTTATTTTATTTTTGCTGATGTTGTTCTTTTTTCTTTTCTTTTCTTTTTTTTTTTAAGATCATGGCGTCTCTGACGGCCGCTTGTCTTCCATTCATTAAATCTGGATTAATATAGATATATGCAAATGCTGTTTTCGCCCGTTGCAAAATGTGCGCTGGAGTTGTCGAATCTTTATCAGGACGACAACGAAAATTTCCCAAGTGGACGCTGCGAAATCATTGATGTAAATACAACAGTTTTTTCTCACGCATACGTATACACACACGCAGAGAGACACAAACACACATACACACACACATATATATATGTGTGTATATATGAATAAACACTTCTATTCACAAAAATAAAATACATGTACTTAAACAGTCAAGACATAAGGAAAAGCTAACAACACGAAAAACAAAATCTCCTTGAAAATGGCTGAAGAAGGCGCCGAAAGCTCTTTAGTCAATTCAATTTATGTGAACTTTTTGCACTTTTTTACCCCCACAACACGAAAAAACGTTAGGATGCTGGTAAAACTAAATAAAAAAAATTAATTAAATCTTTCTTGTCTTCCATATTTAATGAAATGTTTTTAAAAGAAACGTTACTGTCCAAATATACATATATATTAGGTTGTTGCAAAAATAATGACGTAATAATGTTGTTTTTTGACGTTAAAAAATAAGTAAAAAAAAACGACATTATTACGTCATCATTTTTGCAACAACCTTACATATATTTATTGGAATATATTGGAAAAAAAAAAAAAAATATATATATATATATATATATATATATTGGGAAAATAGTTCTTAGTCGTTTCCTACGCGTTTCGTTATTCGGCTTTATCAAGGCAAGTGATGAAAAATAAAAGCGAAATATTGTGCTGTTACATCAGAGTCAAAAAAAAAATTATCATTATAATTAGAATTATTCTAAGAAATTTAACAATATTGTCGACTTGGAAAACAAAAGAAAACCTTAGTAAAAAAAACAAATATTGCTAATATCCAGAAAAAGACTTACACGGGAGCGTCGTTAAAAAAAAATTACTTTGAATTTGATCTAGCTACACTATATTTCGCTTTTATCTATCATCATTTGCCATGATAAAATCGGATGACGAATGGCGTCGGCAAGGACAAAGAACTATTTTCCAGTTGGCATTTTTTTATCCACTTTGTCTTTAAAAACAGATTTTTCTCTGGCTCTCGAAATAGACATATCTGATCAGTTTCGTATCGTAACATAAACAAAACAATTTCTAAAGAAATGGATGGAATATTTTATTTATTAACCCGACATATTTTTATTAGGTAAACGTTATTTTTACGGGATGCACGTATTTGAGTAAACGCTCAGTTTATTTATTAAACAGTATATTTATTTATTTTCGTCTACCGACCTGAAGACTCAAGAAAACTATACGGACTCTGACAGGAAAGGTCAACGTTTAAAGACACTTTGCTTCATCATCGATGTACTTCGTTGTCGAGAAGTCTAAAGCATTTAATATATATTGGAAAATAGTTCTTAGGCGTTGCCGACGCGTTTCGACATTATCAAAGCAAGTGATGAAAAATAAAAGCGAGATGTTTTGGAGTTATTAGGTTGGTGCAAAAATAATGACGTAATAATGTCGTTTTTTGACGTTAAAAAATACCTCAAAAAACGACATTATTACGTCATTGTTTTGCACCAACCTAATACATCAAGTTCAAAAAATTATTATTATTATTAATAATAATAATAATAATATTAGAATCATTCTGAGAAAAAAATATATATATGCAAATATATAGAAAAATAGTAAAGAACCGTTCTTTTAATATTTTTGTTTTTGTTTTTTAAAAAACCAGTGCTCAATACTGTAACCGTTCTGAAAGCAAAGGAAGTATGTGTCGCAAATTACTTCCACAACACAAAGAAAAATCACTGTAAGTCCAGACTCGAATATCGGGGGCAGAAAGAAATGCTGAAAACTCGATTCGCCGATACTGTGAGACAAATCACAATGCGTGTAACTAGTCAGAAAAATAACTTACTCTCTAACAAACGCCGAAGCCAAAAATGCCCGAATTTTGCGCTCCCGAATCGAGAACACAAATTGCTTTTATCGGCAGATCTATTTTTTTTCATTCGTCGACAGCTGGGATAGGATGTTCAGTAATTTGCATATCAAAATACTTTTATAGCGACTCCTGCGACTGACTTGTTTTTTTTTTTCTTTAATTCAATTATTCCATTTTCAGCATGTTATGCGGAATATGTGCCCTTCTGTTTGGTAAGAAATTTTCTTTTTCGCCACTTTTTCCGTCGTAGAATACACGCGACACGCTGTCGCTTAGTTTGACGAGGTATGTCGCCGTTTTCTTCGCTATAAGTACACAAGTAGAGCCTAAACTATAATATTTTTTAATTTTTTTTTTAAACTAAACTATTTTTAAACTTAAATTAAATTGAACTTTTTATCTTCTGTTTTTGAAACATGAGAACTCTTATGTAGCGATGGAATCATATTTTTTTAAAATAATTATAATATATATATATATATATATATATATATATATATATATATATATATATGCTGTTGTTCTTTTTTAAAGATCATTGCGTCTCTGACGGACGCTCGTCTTCCATTCATTAAATCTAGATTAATATAGATATATGCAAATGCTGTTTTCACCCGTTAAAAAATGTGTGCTGGAGTTGTCGAATCTTTAATCTTTAAGATGCTGGAAAAAATACGAAGCAGGTGTTGAGTATTATGAGTTTGACGAAGAAGTCCAAATTATGTTATTCGACTATTTCCTAATAAGGATAATATTTCCTAGGCGCGGTGGAGTAAGGGATAGCGTGTCTGCTTTATTGCTTCCCCTTCCCAGGTTTGAATACAAGTGAACCCGGCGTATTAGTCGGCCCCAACATTTATAGCTTAAAATTCTGTGTTAGGTCTATATCTGTCGTATTGGTCGATCCCCAAACATACGCTTTGGTCAGTGTTTCCACTTAGTGTGTCAGCTGTTGGACGCTGTAGCGTTAATATAATTTTCTTTTTCTTTTTATGTGCCGTGTCCTTTCAAATACGTCCGTAGGTGATCATGGCACTCCACATCCTCCTTTCCCTTGTGGCTCTCGGCAGGTTTTGTGTTTCTGCCAAATGTTTCGTCGTCCACCTGCCCAAGTCCGCCACGTATGTCATGCGCTGATTTCCTCTGTCTCTTTTTCCCTCTATTCGTCCCCTGGGTATCAGATTCTCCAGACCTTTCTTTCTCATCGCGTGTCCCAGAAATTTCATCTGCCTCTTCCTTATGCTACGCTCACTGTTTGCATCCTCCCCAAGACCTTCATCATTGCTCACATGTTCGGTCCATGATATCCTCAGTATCCTTCTGTAGAACCACATCTCCACCGCCTTGAGTCTCTTCTTCATCCTTGAGGATAACGTCCCACATTCGCTGCCGTATAGGAGGACAGATGTCGCGTAGCAGCTCAGTACTCTTTTCTTTGTCACCATAGAAATCCTCCTGTTAATATAATACTGAATATGTATTAACATTTTATTATTTTATGTTTATTTCTGTGTTAATAAGCCAAATATGTCCACTAAACGCAACTTTTTTTTAGTGGGATATATTTGTGGTAGTCTACTTGGGGTAGGGTAAGCGACGAACAGTATTTGTTAGATGTGTTGACGCACAGTAAAGGTTTGGTTTTTATACACGATATAATCGACGGATAGTTTTGGAATGTTTTTTTTAGGCTTTAAAAATTGATTTGTACGCTGCAATTTAAGGTATTTAATTTCAACTTAATGTGAAGAACGTATTGGGTTCATTAACTTTCCAGCATAGTTCGTGTTGTGTAGCAGTAATACTAATAGTAGTAGGGGGAGTAGTCGTAGCATTAGTAGTAATAGGAGTAATAGTTGCAGTAGTAGTAGTAGTAGTAGTAGAATTTGCAAAGAGAGTGTCTCGTCCTATCATTGTCCAACAAACACGTAAAAAAAATTATTACATTCCTATATTCTACAGACTGAAAAACGTTAAATAATCAAACTCTAAGCGCATGCGCACAAAAAATAACTAAATAACACGGAACAGTTGTTTATCCGTCCGCGAAATCTTGTAAAAATATTGGACAACTACGCACCATATCCAGCATCGAGTTGGGCACCTCGAGGTGGTGTAATGTTTAGCAAGCTTGTCTGGCTAGAACAATTACGACTGAGTAGTGAGTTCGATCCTCACTGGGTGCCCCATACTTTCGGCCTTGTGCCACATCTAAGCTACGCTTGGAAGATCACTACACTTTGTGCATCTCGTGGCGGTGTAATGGTTAGCAAGCTTGTCCTCCTAGAACAGTTACGACTGAGTAGTGAGTTCGATCCTCACTGGGTGCCCCATATTTTAGGTCTTGTGCCACATCTAAGCTACGCTTGGAAAATCACTACTCCTTGTGCATCTCGTGGCTGTGTAATGTTTAGCAAGCTTGTCTGGCCAGAACAATTACGACTGAGTAGTGAGTTCGATCCTCACTGGGTGCCCCATATTTTAGGTCTTGTGCCACATCTAAGCTACGCTTGGAAAATCACTACCCCTTAGGCACCTCGTGGCGGTGTAGTGGTTAGCAAGCTTGTCTTCCTAGAACAATTATGCCTGAGTAGTGAGTTCGATTCTCACTGGGTGCCCCATACATTCGGCATTGAGCCACATCTAAGCTACGCTTGGAAAATTGCTATCCGACATCGACTCACGCACCTAATCACAACGAATTGAAAGAAAAAAATACATGTAACAAGATTTTAATGAATATTTCAAGAAAATCTGTTTGAATCTGTTTTTTGAAGTTAAAATTGAATTAAACTGCGTGTTCCAACAACAGCTAAGCAAATTTCTCACAGGCGATAAACCAATTCATTAATATGAAAATTAAATTGTATTTATATTATAAAAAAGAATAACTGTTTTATTGCTTATTTCTACTCTCTTAATCTCACCACTGTCTAGAGAATTTATTTCTAACTTAACGGGTATTATTCATACAACACACACCTGAATTGGATTTCTATTAATCACGACCCCACAAAAATAGTACATAGAAAGATTTGGTGAATTTCAACCGTCAGTAGTACTAGATATTTGATCAATGAAGTCCGACTACTTCCTAATAAGGAAGGTTAAAATATTTGCCCATAGTTTGGGCCCTAACAGCTACTATCACCCCGGGTCAGGGTGGAGCTGGGAACAACAGCAATTAAGAGAGGGTTACACACTCCTCAAAATCTCCGGATCAGAGGCCTTGTTGCTCGATGTAGTTTATCGTCATACCCAGGACGAACCTGTATGTACACGAAATTTATTAAATTTTATACTGATTTTCTAAGCGTAAGTTAGATGTGGCACAAGGCCAAAAATACGGGGCACCCAGTGAGGATTGAACTCACTCACTAGTCATATCTATTCTAACGAGACAAGATTACTAACCATTACACCACACCCAGGTGCCCAAATATAGTGATTTTTCAAGCGTAGCTAAGATGTGGCACAAGGCCGAAAGTATGGGGCACCCAGTGAGCATTGAACTCACTTAGCAGTCATATCTGTTTTAGCGAGACAAGCTTGTTAACCATTACACCACGCCCAGGTGCCCAAATATAGCGATTTTCCAAGCGTAGCTAAGATGTGGCACAAAAGCGAAAGTATGTAGCACCCAGTGAGGATTGAAATCACTACTCAGTCGTAATTGTTCTAGCGAGACAAGCTTGTTAACCATTACACCCCGCCTAAGTGCCCGAATATAGCGATTTTCCAAGAATAGCTTAGATGTGACACAAGGCCGAAAGTATGGGGTACCCAGTGAGGATTGAACTCACTCACCAGTCATATTTATTTTATCGAGACAAGCTTGCTAACCATTACACCACGCCTAGATATGGTGATTTTCCAAGCGTAGCTTAGATGTGGCACAAGGCTGAAAGTATGGGGCACCCAGAGAGGAGCGAACTCACTCCTCAGTTGTAATTATTCTAGCGAGGCAAGCTTGCTCATCATTACACCGACTCGAGGTGCCCAAATTTATTAAATTTTATATAAGTCTACTATCAGGGTACCTTAGAGTATATCCATCATCTGTGTTATGAAACGTAAAGGAATATTGTGTTTATGCTGAGTTCCATTCCCAAGCTGTCCCATTTTATAGATACTATATATAAGTTAAATAGCCTGTATTCAGAAATCCGGAAAAAACTGAAAACCAAAGCACCTCCGGTCCCACTAATTCCAAATAAAGGATTTTCAATCTGTATTATTAAGAAGTCATTTAAAAGGTTATAGTTACTTAGCAACGTCTGGCACAAGACCACTATATTTAAGCATTAAGATTAAAATAATTTCACAAATTAATTGATTCACCCAGGTTTTGAATTTAGAGTGTTTTGTTTACAATCAGCACCCTCACTTTAAGTGTAATGTCCCATCAGATCGTTGTCTATGTTATCTGTGAAATATTTATATAATTTGCATACGGATTCTTGTCTCGATCTTTATTGTTTTTGTGATTCCTTGCTAATACGCGTCGTCACTTTCGTTGGACAGCTTCGCTTGTCACTTTTGCTGTCAAGCGAAATCTCGTTATCACTTCCAAGAATTCTCGTTATATTCGAGACTTCGTAGACGCCGGAACTAGTAGTAACGCCTTCCAATAATATACACACTAGTAATACATGTTCAAGTAGTAACGCTTTCCAATAATGTCTGCACTAGTAATACTTGTCCAAGTAGTAATCGCCAAATAGTATAAGGATCAGAAGAGAATCGTAATCCTTAGAGAGAATGAACGTACAGCAATAGTGGATAGTCAAGAAGTGTGAACGTATAGTCATCATGCTACTTCCTATTTATTCACTTCCATAATCCATAATCCATAATCCATAATAATAATCCATAATAATATTTTAAATTTTGAAATCATATTTATTTTTGAAATATGAATTTTTTGAAACTGTTTTTAAATATCTATCTTTCAATCATTCCGCTTCACCTGCTATCCTCTTCCCCCTCCTCTATGAGGCGCGCCGCACCGTTTAGGAACCACTGGCTCAATCAATGACAACCAAATCTTTCCTTCTAGGGAAATGGCTAATTTTATCATTGCCATTACTTTCAGGGTATCCTCACCACCATCCATAATATTAAGTCAAAAATAGCCTAGTGCTAGATTTTATAAATTCCAACCGAAAGCAGTAATGGCTGCTTGGTCAAAGAATTGCCAAATGTTTCTTTTGTGATGTTGGGTGGCTTCGCTTGTCACTTTTGCTATGTCAAGCGAAATCTCGTTATCACTTTAAAAAATGCCCGTTATATTCGAGACTTCGTCGACGCCGGTACTAGTAGTGACGCCTTTCAATAATATCCACACTAGTAATACTTGTTCGAGAAGTGTGAAGAGTAATCATTACGCTACTTCTTATTGATTTACTTCCTTTATGATCACGTGATCTACTTAATAATGGAATCATCCGTGTTACTCACTGGCGATTTAGTTTCAAACCACAGTGTCGAAAACGACACTTACTCTTATACAACAGTTGCTTCCATCATTGTGCTTCCCGGTGTACATATTAGGTACCCTTAATTTTAATGTACTTGTAATTCCTAGTTGGCAGCTTGTTTCTTTTGCTCCCTCCCACAACACTCACAACTTAGTGAGGTTGTGCAGCACGCGGTGTGGCGCAGTTGTTGCTCAATTGTCATGGTAGGCAGACGTTGCTTTGTCTTCTTCCGTATTTTCTCTCACCTCCACCTGAATCAGTGAGGTTGTGCAGCACGCGGTGTGGCGCAGTTGTTGCCCAGTAGACGTTGGAAGCAGACGTTGCTTTGTCTTCTTCCGTGTTTTCTGTCACTCCCACCTGAATCAGTGAGGTTGTGCAGCACGCGGTGTGGCGCAGTTGTTGCCCAGTAGTCGTTGGAAGCAGACGTTGCTTTGTCTTCTTCCGTGTTTTCTGTCACTCCCACCTGAATCAGTGAGGTTGTGTAGCATGCGATATGGTGCAGTTGTTGCTCAATTGTCGTGGTAGGCAGACGTCGCTTTGTCTTCTTCGGGGTGTCCTGCCACTGCTACTTTACTAACGAGTTTTTATGAGTGTCCTCACATGCGACTGCATCTGCCTATACGACTTCAAAGACATCGCCAGGCAGAGATGAGCATTTTGTGCCGGTTCGAATTATCAAAACGTGAAAAGAGATGCTTGGGAATTGCACAAATTGCGTGAATTTAGCAACTAGTGCCGAATCAGAGCAAAAAGTAACGGCTATATAATGGGTTCATGCTTATTTGTCTTCCCCTTTCATTTCATGGATATATATCATGGCTACTTTTGGTGAATAAATCTTTTTCTCTCACCTTTTATTAGTGCGTTTCACATACAATTTACAATTGTTTATGCGACAAATTTATTATAATTTTCATTTCAATGAATAATTATATTTTTGTTATATAGAAATATTTTTTCCAGATGATCATCAAATATTAATTAAACTATTTATTCTTTAAGAAATAACTTTCTTAAAACAACTATTTTCAAATATTTTAATTAAGTTGGATTAAAAATGTTAATTAAAGCGACTGTTTAGCAAAATATCTTTTATATCTACGTTAACCAGACACTTCTGAATGGTTAACAGCACATCAGATCAAATGATGATTCTCATTAAGGGTTACAGGTTCGATTCCTGTCGGAGAAGCACGTATTTTCTACGCAATCACT
The DNA here is from genome assembly GCA_963932145.1 of Acanthosepion lycidas. Lineage (NCBI taxonomy): Eukaryota > Metazoa > Mollusca > Cephalopoda > Sepiida > Sepiidae > Acanthosepion > Acanthosepion lycidas. Next base: position 32,161,013 of record OZ010606.1, read on the forward strand.
CGAACATTAAGGGCGGTAAATATAATTAATACTGTTTATTTAAAAAAAAAACAGAGAATTTACTTAAATAAATTGCATCTATTAAATAATGTATAAACAGAATATATATATATAAAGGGAAGAGGTTATAGCAGTTCCAACGAGAGAGAAGTGTATATATTAAAAAGAAGAGAGAAACTGCAAAAGTTTTTGGTTGTAATGTGGATTTTTATTTTTTTATATATATATATATATATATATAATGCTTTATTTTCCATAATTTTGCTACACGAGTTTCGGGTCTCGTGACAAACCCCACGTGCTAGAGAATAGAGGATGGATTTTAGGCAGCTTTTTTGGGTGATGGCTTTTGAAATGAAGATATTGTTGGGTGTCTGTAGGTTTGTGGTAGATATCTGTGATTATGTGGTTGTTTTTATTTCTAATGAGTTTATCTAAAAATGGTAATTTGTTAAAATTATATTCTTGTGTGAATTTGATTTTTGGGTGTAAGTTTTTAAGTAGAGTGTGGAATTGGTTAATATCACCCCATGAGGATTTCCATAAAATGAAACAATCATCTGAGTATCGTTTCCAAGATTTAGTGAAGTGGGGTTTTATATTTTCCCCATATATTTGTTCTATCTTTTAATAGTGGTTTTTCCTCTAGGTCAGTTAATGTTAGGATGGCATATGTTGGTACTATTTTTGTTCCCATTGCAGTACCCAGGGTTTGGATATAGTTTTTGTTGTCAAATTCAAATGTGTTATTGTTTAGAATTAGGTCTATACTATCGATAATGAATTCATTAGTGAAACCGGGATGTAGTGTTTCTCGGTGTTTTTCAATCCAGAATGAGATTTCCTGTTTACCTAATTCATGGGGTATGTTGCTATATAGGCTACGAATGTCAAAAATTGGCATAAGTGTTCCTGGATCTACTTTTTGTGGTATGAAACTAAAGAAGTGAATATCGTCTCTGCACTGCCACACAAAAAAAGAGAATGTTTAATATCGAGAATATTTAACATCGAAAAACATAAGGAAAATTAATTAATTTTAATAATATGTGGAAATATCTACTCTTTGCCTGAAGAAAGTCACGAGACCCGAAACACGTGTTGTAAAATTATAAAAAATTATTAAAAAATCCACATTACAACAAAGAACGTTTGCGGTTTCTCTCTTCACACACACACACACACACACACACACACACACACACACACACACACACACACACATATATATATATATATATATATATAGTTAAGTTATGAAGAACTTGGTAATCCGTATGGGTAATCCCAAGGAGGATGAAATCCTGAGAGCTCAATGTAAATCCAGAGCTAATATTTAAAAGAAAAACAGACCACTTTAAGGTACCACTATAATAATTTATTTCACTATAACCCTTTTAAAGGACGCCGGATCATCAGATAGCACTTACAAAAATGAAATGAAACGTTTCATTTCATTTTTGGAAGTGCCATATTATATATATATATATATATATATATATATATATATATATATATATATATATATATATATATATAATAAAATTATTGGTAATCCGTATAGAATTTCCAAAAGGATATAGATCCGTTCAGATCTCTATGCCAAAAGACAGAGTAAAAAATATATAATGACAAACACCTTAAAAAGCATAGGTATTATTTTCTTTCATTGAAGTCAATAAAACACGGGTTCAAATCTTCAGACCTGTAAACCAAACAAGTCTGAAGATTTGAAACCGTGTTTTATCAACTTCAATGAAAGACAATCAGCTATATTTTTTAAATGTTTGTTGGTCATATATATATATATGTTTTTTAAGTGTTCGTTTGTCATATATATATATATATATATATATATATATATATATATATATATATATATATATATATATATGAATGAAGAGGAAATGAAAACGCACGTTCAACGTTGAAGATAGACTAGTCACAAATCTACATGTCAAATATTGTCTAGGATCGAAGTCGATATTGACCAATAAACTTTTGACCTGATACTCTTTGAATGTTTCACAGTTTCATTTTATATTTTACAGGTAATGTATCAAAATTGAAAAGCATGCATCTGAAGAGTGCTGGCCAATTAGTCAATGCCTCCAGGGCAGTGGAGACATTGTAGTGGGAGGTTGATATCAATTTAGGATCAAACGTCTTTTTCTGTAAGTCGATGCTGACCAATAATCTTCTGAGCTGAATCTCTTTGAACGTTTTGCAGTTTTATTTTATATTTTACAGGCAATGTATCAAGAATAAAAAAATAACATGTACAGAATAGCGCTGGTCAATGAGTCGATGGCTCCAGAGAAGTCGGAGCAACGCACTCAGAGGCTCAAATACCGTCTAGGATCAAACGGCTTTTTCTATACGTCGATGTTGATCAATAATCTTTTGAGGTGATACTCTTTGAACGTTTGGCAGTTTTATTTCATATCTTACAAGAAACGTATCATAAGTTGAAAGCATGAATCAGAATAGCGCTAGTCGATGAGTCAAAGTCTCCAGGGCAGTCAAAGCACTCAGAGGCTCAAATTCCGTCTAGGATCAAACGGCTTTTTCTATAAGTCGATGTTGATCAATAATCTTCTGAGCTGAAAGTCTTTAAACGTTTTGCTGTTTTATTTTACATTTTACAGGCAACGTAGCAAAAGTGGTAATCGTGGATCAGTCAATGTCGCCAAGTCAGTCTAAACGGAATTCTCAGAAGAACAAATACTAACTAGGATCAAAAGGCTTCATTTATAAGTTGATGTTAGCCAATAAGCTTCGACCTTGGAGATGCAGAGAATATTGTAGTAGTTTATTTTTGGGAAAGCAGCGTGATCGCTTGCCGGGAAATGAGGCGAATGAGTGACCTTCCTGTTTCCAACATGGGAGTGACGTGATAAGTGATGTCACTAGAGATAAGTAATGGAATCGTGGTCGTTGAAACAACAATGCCACGGGCCTAGTTGGGGATTAGGTTAGAAAGGAGAATTACCGAATAGAATTACTTCATGATCATTTCAGGATTGAATAGATAGATAGATAGATAGATAGATAGATAGATAGATAGATAGATAGATAGATATGAACAGAACGAGATAGATAGATAGATAGATAGATAGATAGATAGATAGATAGATAGATAGATAGATAGATATGAGCAGGATGAGATAGATAGATAGATAGATAGATAGATAGATAGATTGAAAAAGAAGGAAAGAAAGAAAATTATTTATAGAAAGAAAGAAAGAAGTAAAAGAAGCAGACTGATAGAAAGAGAGAGAGAGAGAAACAGACTTATAGACAGAAAGAAAGACAGAAAGTAAAAGAAATAGATAGATAGATAGATAGATAGATAGATAGAGAGATAGATAGATAGATAGATAGATAGATAGATAGATAGATAAACAGACATATACAGAAAGCGGCAAAGAAAGAAAGCAAAAGAAACGTTCCCATAGATAGATAGATAGATAGATAGATAGATAGATAGATAGATAGATAGATAGATATGAACAGAACGAGATAGATAGATAGATAGATAGATAGATAGATAGATAGATATGAGCAGGATGAGATAGATAGATAGATAGATAGATAGATAGATAGATAGATAGATAGATAGATAGATAGATTGAAAAAGAAGGAAAGAAAGAAAATTATTTATAGAAAGGAAGAAAGAAGTAAAAGAAGCAGACTGATAGAAAGAGAGAGAGAGAGAAACAGACTTATAGACAGAAAGAAAGACAGAAAGTAAAAGAAATAGATAGATAGATAGATAGATAGATAGATAAACAGACATATACAGAAAGCGGCAAAGAAAGAAAGCAAAAGAAACGGACCCATAGATAGATAGATAGATAGATAGATAGATAGATAGATAGATAGATAGATAGATAGAAAAAAGAAAAAGGTAGAAATAGACTTATAGAAAGAAAGATTCAACATAGATCGCGATCACTCTTAGAAAGAAAGAAAGAAAGAAAGAAAGAAAGAAAGAAAGAACAGACTCATACATAGATCGATAGACATGGATACTCTTAGACTGATAGTTCATTTATGTCTCTGAAAGATGGGTAGAGAGAGTGAGAGATATTTATTGAAATAAACAGAGTGTGAGATAGAGAGAAAAATGCAACTAAGCAGAAATATATTTAAATATTGATATAAATTGTTAGGAGGGTGGCCTGAAACGTTCATAGGCTGACTATGAAGGAATGATGCGGGAGCCGTGAAATCTCGCTTGCATTCATTTTAACGCTTCTTATTGATAATAACTCCATTGTTTCTTTCCGTATAAACTGACTGTTCACAGAAGATGTCAGAAGTAACTACGTGTGACTTCTCTTGAAAATGGAGAAAATGTTGACATCGTGCTATTATGAAGTACCTGCAGAAAAGGGGTTTATCAAGAGTGCAAAAGTGGACCTATGAATTTAGTAGAGGGAGACGACACAAGGTCTGGAAGTCCTGCACCGACCATCACCGAGGAAAACATTGATTGTATTCACCACAACGGCAATGGATGACAGGCGACTGATTATAAATCAAATAGCCAATTCTGTTAGTATATCACGAGGGAGAGTTGAAAATGAACCTCTGATAATGAAGGTTTCTACTCGGTGGGTGCCACGTCTTCTGACACCTGGTCAAAAGCGCACCAGGCTGATCAAATCACAGAAAAATTGTTTGCGGCAGATCCAGTTGGTTTTCTAACCCAGGATAAATGTTAAGTACATTACTTCGAGCCCGAAACAAAGCGCCGATCCATGCACTGGAAGCACTCCACCTCACCTGCTCCAAAGAGGACAAGGTCGTTTCATCTGCAAGGAAGTTGATATCCTCAGTTTTTCTGGATGAAAAAAGGCATTGTTTATTGACTTTCTTCAATAGGGGCCACACCATTAAAGGAGAGTACTATGCCAATTTGTTAGGGCAATTATGAAATGCTATCAATAACAAACGGCCGCAAAAACTGACTAAAGAGACCTTGTTTCTTCAGGGCAAAATTCCAGCACCCAAGTCCTAGGTTTGAATTATGATGTGCGTGACTTTATCTTTGAGATGGTTGATCACACGCCCTATTCTCTTGATTAGACTATCATCTGTTCCCCAACATGTAAAAACAGTTGGCTGGGAACCAGTAGTGCAGTTATGAAGACGCCATGTCTGCTGTTGATGACTTTTTTTGACAAGCAGGATGAAAGCGTCCTTCATCAATAGGATCCAGGCACTGCAACACCGATGGAAGAATGTGTGGACGGTAAAGGGGATTATGTCGGCAAATAAATTTCATCTAGTCAAATTCAGTGGACATGCGTATATGAAAAGTTTCGATTGATTGATATTAATAGATTGAGATAGATAGATAGATAGATAGATAGATAGATAGATAGATAGATAGATAGATAGATAGATAGATAGATATGGAAAGACATGAACAGACCCGAACGGGCATGGATAGATAGTTATGAACAGAGATAGATAGACTGATAGACAGTGATATATGAATAGGAACAGACTGGGATAGATGAATAGTTAAGAACAAACAGAAATAGATAGATAGATAGATAGATAGATAGGAACAAAATGAGATAGATAGATAGGAACAAAATGAGATAGATAGATAGATAGATAGATAGATAGATAGATAGATAGATAGATAGATAGGAACAAAATGAGATAGATAGATAGGAACAAAATGAGATAGATAGATAGATAGATAGATAGGAACAAAATGAGATAGATAGATAGGAACAAAATGAGATAGATAGATAGATAGATAGATAGGAACAAAATGAGATAGATAGATAGATAGGAACAAAATGAGATAGATAGATAGATAGATAGATAGAGAGGAACAAAATTAGATAGATAGATAGATAAATAGATAGATAGATAGGAACAAAATGAGATAGATAGATAGATAGATAGATAGATAGATAGATAGATAGGAACAAAATTAGATAGATAGATAGATAGATAGATAGATAGGAACAAAATTAGATAGATAGATAGATAGATAGATAGATAGATAGATAGATAGGAACAAAATTATATAGATAGATAGATAGATAGATAGACATGAAAAGACATGAACAGACCCGAACGGGCATGGATAGATAGTTATGAACAGAGATAGATAGACTGATAGTGATATATGAATAGGAACAGACTGGGATAGATGAATAGTTAAGAACAAACTGAAATAGATAGATAGATAGATAGATAGATAGATAGATAGATAGATAAGAAATAAATAAATTTAAGTTTGAGGACATGTTTCGAAAGCTTTGATAGTGAAATGTAAGTGTAAGAAATATTAATGTGCTGATATTTGAAATGCTGCGCGTTTGAAGTCAGCAGACGATCGTTTTTTGTTTTGCCACTCTTTTTTGTGAATTTGGAAGCGTTCCTTTTGACTTAGAGGAAATAATCCTCAGCCAGAAAATTATTCTCGGTTGAGAGAGACGTTATATTTTGTGGCTCTTTAGTAAAAAGTTTTAAGTTACCACTTAAAATAACTGTTACCTTAAAAGAATGTTCGACTTACAGTGTCGAATTAATATAACTATTTTCTTAGACTTTAATTTTAGAAAAATAATTTTATAATCACTGTTTATCGAATTTTATTTAAGAATGGGAAGAAGGGAGTGTAGATTTTTTGTGTTGGATGATTTTGGTAGAAATAATTTTTATTGGTTTCGAAAGAGTTCCGAAAATTTGATATAACTTGAGAAAAATGATGTTTTAACTTATAAGGTCTGTTTACAGAAATGTAGCATGTTTGATAAAGAGATCAGATTGTTCATTTTCGCCTTATAATTATTTTTTTTATACAGGTTGTCTGAAGGAATAGAAAACTGGAAGAACGACGTTATTTGAATTGAAGAATTTTTAATTTATTTCATTGAAAAAAAAACTTATATGGTTTTATGACGGAAATGTAACTATTTGATAAAGAAAGCAAATAGTGCTTATAAATTAAAACTTTTATTCCAGATATATCTAAAAAAAAAGGGGGGGGATTAAACCATTGGAAGAGGAGAATTTATTCCTAAGAAGAGGAATTGTTACCTAATGTTTTGATATACTTAAGTCATTCGATATTTATTGTGAAAAAATGCGCAAATATGGCACAAGGCCGAAATGGGGCAGTTTGAGGCTGGTCATCACTAGCTATCTTATACCTAGCTAATCCGATTCACGACCCATTCATAGATTACAATTTCCACATTCACCATAAGAACTCGTTCGTCACCAATCAATCCTCCATACACTGTAATACCGCACCATCTCAAGGGGAACCTACAAAGTCATTCGATGCGAATGGTTCTGTCTTATTCTTGTTCTTCATTTAAAATGAGATTTTTTTTTTTTTTAAGCTTAGCGCCCCGAGCAAGGCATGAAGCCACTAGGATGCAGGGGGGGGGGGTTGCAGAAGATTTGTAGCAAGAGCAGACAGGAGTGATAGAAAAAAGGATGAAGGGATGGATAGTGTGTAGATCAAGGTAACTGGAGATGTCGATTGACATTACATTTGAATAGTTGGAGATTATAGCTATCAGGGAAACAGTAATTGGGAAGGGTGTTCCACAGGCGAGAGGTGCGAGGTATGAAGCTATTGGAGTAGAAGAGACGGCTGCATTTTAAATTTTCTACAGTGTAAGGGTGAGAGCGGGATGCCAGCCTCGTAAGGCGCTTGTATTCATGGAGACTGGGACAAAAGTAGATATTTCTCAGGGGTAGAACATTAGAAGCCCAGGTTAGGCGTAGTGTTTAAATAATTCTTTTGAAACATAAATAAAAAGAGAAAAGAATTCAGAAAAAAAAGGGGGAAAGGTGTATCCAAACAAAATATTCCACTTCGAAAAAAAAAAGAAAATTTTTGTAACGACATTTTAAATTAAAAAGGTCAAAAAAGATTGTCTGTTTAAAAAAAAAATAAAACCATACTTTATACAGACAACAAATAATTATATGTAAGTAAACCTTTTGTTTAATATTTTTTGTTACTTTTAATAAGCTATATGGAATAACATTTATTCAGTCATTATTTGTATGTTAAAATAAAAAATTATAATCTGTGAATTTATATTTTTGTGTTATATTTTTGAAGTAGATCGTATCGATGAAAAAGATCGTCTGCTTCATTTAATTTTTTTCTTTTCAGTGAAGAACGCAATGAGGACAAAATCGGTTGCTTTGTCTTGTGTTTTATCTTAAATTTATTTACGTTTTTAAGTATATTTATTTAAGATCATACACCAGTCAAATATTTTTTTTCATCTAGATAGATAGATAGATACTAACAGTGACAGATCGATAGATAAATAAATAAAGACAAACTTACCTAGACAGATAAATATCAAATATCGACTGATATTCATTTGATTGATTCTTAGGTAAGAAATAAACTACTTTTCTTTCTTTTTTTTAGATTTTCCGCACCGTGATCACGTGTAATAAATCTCTTTTGTGACGTCGGAATAGATGAATTCAAACACAAGAAGCCACTTTCCAACCGGTAACGATGTCATCAATGAAAATATGAAATTCATTAATATTTATGATTTTCTTTCCTTTTCCCTTCATTCATGAAGACTGGTATTTATTCGTACAAAAAGTACAAATTGTGGCACAAGGCCAATAAAGGGGAGGGGTAGAGGCTGGTCAACACTAACTATCTTATACCTAGCTAATCAGATTCGCGACCCATTCGTACATTACATTTTACACATTCACCAAAAGAACTCGTCCATCACCAAACAATCCTTCAACCACCATAATACCACGTGCTCTCAAGGGAGACCTACCAAAATCGCGCCCCATACTATAAAAATTCTAATGATCATATATATATACAATTCTAATAATGATAAAATGAGAGGGGAGGGAAATGAACCCAATAATAAACTTAAAATAAACACAAATACAAACTAAACATAAGTGATGTTAGTAGGGACCGTCCAACCCATAAAACAGAGAGGACGCTGTATTCTGCCCAGGGGACAAAATCAAGAGACGCTCTCGCTAATGGAGTGGGAAAAAGTATAAAATATTAGGCTGGAATGGGAAAATATAAAACTGACCCAGTCGAGATGAAAATGGGGCGGGGGTCAAAACAAACTGGGGAGGATGGGAATCTCGACTTGGATCATAACCAAAGAACGGCCGGGATGCAGGCCAGGAACAACACTTACTCACATTAACTAGGTACACTGAAGCTTGTCTAACCTAACCAAGGGGAGGGTTCCACAGGAAGCCACCCCGATGTGCAAAAGGTTGACCTAGAAGAGAAAATCAAGGCTATTCCCGTTCACACGAAGCAAGCTCGCTTCTTTTGCCCACCTTTCGCTAAAGACTGTCGAATGCGATCGTTTTCTATCCGATCTAATCTTCATCTTGAGCTGATGCTCAAAGAATCGAATTAGATCCGAATGAGAAAGACGATTGCCTCGCAAGACTTCCTCCTTTCGCGTCGTCCAAATCACCATTCGAGCCGTGGCTAGCAGCGTCAGAAACACCATCCGTTTCATCCCGGAATACGGGGGCGACACATTGTCACACGCGTATGAAGACATAAACCACATGTATTATTTTTTCAAGTGCATGTCACACTTTTCTTAAGATGAATTCCCCAGTCATTTATACATAGCCAAATGACAAAATAAAGCTTATACGTTTTTTTTTTCCTGGTCTGATCTCCCTCTCTACCACTATCGGATTTCTCAGGAAACAATCAGTATATCGAAGATACATACATACATACATACATACATATATATATATATATAATGGACTCTCCCGTCGCTTTCAAAGTATGAGGCTCAGAAAAATTAACCAATTGATTCAGCTATGAAATTTTGTCCGATAATCTTAAGTGGCACTTGACACACGCTAGCGATTTACAAAGGGGGCCGCATATGGAGGAAGAGTGAGGATTGTGGCATGAGATCACTGTTAGATTGGCTGACCTTGTAGATCTTGCTCTTGCTTCTTGAAGACGATTCAGAAAAGCAGAAGGAAAACTGGTGAGTCCACTAAAACACGTTGATCTCGACCCGATCCGAGACTAATAGCTCGAGGGTGTTATGACGTATATTGACAGCTGACAAGTTGCTCCTCAGCTTGTCTTTGTATCTTAGTCATAGGCGTCCTACATTCCTGTAGCTCTGATCTAACAGGCTCTACATTAGGACCTTGGGTATCCTGTCATCAGATATTCTCAAGATATGATCGGCCCACCGTAACTGAGGCTGTATGAGAAAAGGTTCGATTCCTCCACTATTGCACCTGTTAAACAGGTCTACTTTAGATGTCCTATCTTGAAGGTTATATATATATATATATATATATATATATATATATATATATATATATATATATATATATATATATATATATGTTATGGTCCGGTTCCTTGTACCACAGTGATAGTCCAAGGTAGAACCAATAAAGAAGAACTCGAACACAGGTATGGAATAACACAGATATATTACAAACAGGAATATATACAGAGAAGTAGAAGTGTTAGTATAAACAATCAGGCTTAGTAGAGAGAACAATGTAGTCTCGACCAGTATCACTATTCCAATGTCTTGCAGTAATTGTCTGAACACGACTCTGTTTCGGACTGCCTCTGACTCGACTCTTGACTCGACTTGAACTAGTGACTATATTTAGTCACCCCACCCCAACGTGGGCATCATGTGGCACAAGGCCGGTTTAACGTGGGATCTCCGAGCCCGTGGGCTCGGCCAAAAATATGCCCATTGAAACCGTATAAACGGGTTCAAGGGTCGGTTTACCTCCCCGAAAGAGACTCAGCCCTTCGGCGTAGCCTCCTTCAGGCTCCTCCCCGCCCGAAGGCAGAGAGTTCAACCGAACAACCGGTCAAGACTTGAACGACTGACGTTATTCAGTCACACCCCGACTGGGGCATCATGTGACACAAGGTCGGTTATTTATTGTGGGTTCTCCGAGACAGTGGGCTTCGCCCAAATATATGCCCATTGAACCCGTATAATCGGGTTCAGGGCCAGTTTACCTCCCCGAAAGAGACTCCGCCCTTCGGCGTAGCCTCCTTCGGGTTCCTCCCCGCCCGAAGGCAGAGAGTTCAACCGAACAACCGGTCAAGACTTGAGCTACTGACGATATTCAGTCACTCCCCCACTGGGGCATCATGTGACACTAGGTCGGTTATTTATTGTGGTTTCTCCGAGCCGGAGGGCTCGGACAAAAATATGTCCATTGAACCCGTATAATCGGGTTCAGGGTCTGTTTACCTCCCCGAAAGAGAATCCGCCATTCGGTGTAGCCTCCTTCGGGTTCCTCCCCGCCCGAAGGCAGAGAGTTCAACCGATATGTCGTTCAAGAGTTGAGCGACGGACTCCTTGCCTACTCCTGACGCGCAGTATTTATTAAATATGGAATAGTCCATTATTATTATTATTATTATTATTATGGGTAAGAGCACATAACAATATATATATATATATATATATATATATATATATATATATATATATATATATCCTTGTGCAGGTATGCAGAAAATAGAAAAGAACACGTTGGGTGCATAATCCGGGGTTCCTTAGTATTTTTGTTTTTATTTTTAAGAAGACAGTGCTACATACAGAAGTAGAGCTTATATTATAATAATATTTTTTGTTCAAAAAAACAAACCGAAATTCAATGCAAAGCGATCTGTATATTAAACACCCACTTAAATAAATAAATAGATAATCAGATAGACAATAATAAAAGACAATTCTCCAGACACATAACGACTGTAGGCGCGCCATAAAAATATCCTTCACTGGGAACCAACTAAAGGATGACCGTAAACATTAGCCTTGAAATAGATACCCTACCCAACCTTAGCAAAACCTCTCAGAGGATGATGAATCTACTGATAAGAATTAACTCCCTGACCACTTAAAGAAGGAAAATAGTATAGCCACTCCCACAATAACAAATTCTGTAAAAATACACGTAAACCGAGAGACAGCTTATTCCTAAAATTTCGCTTGAAGATGAAACGTGACTAAACACCTCAATCCAACTTAATTTTATTAATTATTTGGATGATTTCGGCTCACGTTTTTGAAACATGAGAACTCTTATGTAGCGAAGGAATCATATTTTTAAACAAAAAATATTATTATAATTATATATATATATATATATACACACACACTTATATATATATATATATACACACACAGACACACACACACACACGTATATATATATATATATATATATATATATATATATACACACACACACACACACACACACACACCTCACTGGATACAAAGTAGTTACAGTGAAAGATAACATCGAAGAACTAAAGAAACCATTGACACGGCGGATGAATGACGGTATCGGAGAGCCGAGTTCGAATTCCCGTCGGGTACCTTACATTCACTTCCGTGCTTGAGAACGGCATGAATCCATATTTTCTCCTTGTCACAGCTATGGCTAATAGCAGGACAGACTACGTCGGTAACCTGTCTAGGAGAAGGGAAATTAAATTCAAACCAACCTGCTGCCTTGTATGTCCTGCCTTTTTTTTTTAGGCAAATGTTAGAAGAACGTAACTTCAAAAACATATCCATCTCGTATGCGTGTCTCGTAGAAAGGGACTGTCGCCGCTACTTCGAACCGCGGCAGAAAATAACGGACTCCCCGGGCCTAGTACAATGTTTCGAAGAAACACATGGCTGGGACAACTGGAGAGAGTTAGGCTTCCATTGAGCTATCTTACTGTTATGGTCCACGGTTAGGACCACGGAAGAACAACACGAAACACAAGAGTAGAAATAAGAAAGAATATATTACACGAAAAATAATACAAGAAGTGGAAGAAGATAGTATGACTGTCAGACTGGTTATGAGTGAACTACTATCAGCTCGATTCGATTCAATACCTATATTTAACAGTCCCCCCACAAAGGAATTCATGTGGCACAAGGCCAAGCTTAACGTGGGTTTCTCCGAGCCCGTAGGCTCGGCCAAAAATATACCCTTTGAACCCGCCTACACGGGTTCAGGGCCTGTCTACCTCCCTGGACGAAACTTTGCCCTTCGGCAAAGGTTCGTCCATGTTCCTCTCTGCCAAAGCAGAGAGTTCGGACTCGATTCAATACCGTTCGTCTCTCTTGAGAGTCGTAGTATATATAGCGTTAGGAATAGTTCATTCTGTCGATCTAGGTAAGGACCCATGACGCTTACCCAGGAAACAATAGCTGTTAATCATATGAAAAAAAAAAACCTTTACTACCTCCCATCAGGATGGCTGATTCTAACCTCCAAGAGAGTGAATAGCTGCGCCTTCTCGGGTTTACATTATCGGATGACATGTAGTGGAAAGACTATACTGAATCCATTGCTAGGTTAGCTACTAAAAAAATTGGTTCCTTGTGTCGTGTTAGACAATTTTTCTCTCCAGAATCTATCTTACACATCGATAAGTCTACCAAGAAGAGAAAAGAATTTAGAAGAAGAAATGAAGAAAGACCTATCCAAAGAAATCCCACTTTCAAAAGAAAAGAAAATTTTTTGTAACGGGTTTTGGGAGTTAAAATAAAGGTAAAGAAAAAAATATTGAGTTGTTTGTTTAAAGAAAATAAGACCATACTTTAGACAGGCAACAAATCATTATATGTAAATAAATCTTTTTGTTTACTATTTTGTATTTTTTTGTTTGTTTGTTTGGGTTTTATGGCATATCAACCACTGCGGGTCATTTAATGCCAAATCCAGTTTATATGAATTTTAAATGCCTATTTTATATGGAATAAAAAACGTATAGCTAGCAACATTATTGTTTCAAAAACGTACAGCTGGCAACACTATTTCTTACAAAAAACGTATAGCTGGCAACATTATGGTTTCAAAAATGCATAGCTGGCAACATTATGGTTTCAAAAACACTTATCTGGCAACATTATGGTTTCAAAAACGCATAGCTGGCAACATTGTTTCAAAAACGGATAGCTGGCAACATTATTGTTTCAAAAACGTACAGCTGGAATATTTTTTTTCCAAAAAACGTATAGCTGGCAACATTATGGTTTCAAAAACGTACAGCTGGCAACATTATTGTTTCAAAAACGCATAGCTGACAACATTATTGTTTCATAAACGCATAGTTGGCAACATTATTTTTTAACAAAAAACGTATAGCTGACATTATTTTTTACAAAAAAACGTATAGCTGGCAACATTCTTGTTTATAAAAAAGTATAGCTGGCAACATTATTGTTTCAAAAACATAGCTGGCATCATAATTTTTCCGAAAACATTATCTGAGGCCTTGCTGTTGGATGTAGTTTATCGCCATCCCAGGACGCGGATGTAGTTTATCGTCATACCCAGGACATACTATTTTGTGGAATATCACGAATGCAATTATTATTTTTGTGCTAAAATAAAAATTTATAATCTGTGGATTTATATTTTTGTGTTATATTTTTGAAGAAGATCGTATCGATAAAAAGATCGTCTGCTTCTTCATTTTTTATCCTTTTATTTTTAGTGAAGAACGCGCCGAGGACAAAATCGGCTGCTTTGCTTCGTCCTTTATCTTAATATATTTATTTATTTATTTTAGTCAACTAAGTCCATGCTTAGAATATTGCTGCCACATATGGTCCGGTGCTCCTGCTATCTACCTTGAGCTCCTTGATAGGACCCAAAGAAGAATCAGCAATATTACTGGTCCTGATCTGGCGGCTCGGCTTCAGTCACTTTCCCACCGCCTTCAGGTTGCCACTTTGTGTCTTTTCTATAAATTGTTTCATGGTAATTGTTTGGATGAGCTATTGTTGTTTTATTTCCCTCCCCCAAAATTAATTGTACATAAAGGGACTAGTTAGGAATTTCATGGAGACAATGAGGTATTATGGTGAATGTAGTAAGAAAAGTTAGTAAGAATCCGTTGTTTTGGTGTTAAGAATATTGTTGTATATTTGATTCAGTGTTTGTGGCTAGCTAATTTTAAAATTAAAACAGAAGAAGACTTCGCTGTGGTACCTAGACTTTTTGAATTTAAAAGAAGTACTAGACTTGCGTCGAGATCTCGTCAATTTACAATTGAACAGGCTTTATGTGTTATTCAGATGACGGTCGTCTTCGAGTATAGAATCCAGAGGTTAGCAGTGAATATTTCGGAGACAGTAGGAAAGCGTAGTTCAGGTTAGCAGTGGATATCGCAGCAAAGTAGCAGAGCGTAGTACTTCCTTCTGTTCATCTTCGCCTGACAAGTTGGTACTGGTCATTCGGGTAGGGTAAACAAAAATGGCCGCCTTTATACACGACGGATTGAATATTCTACGTCTTCTGATTGATTAACCTTCTATTGGTGGACTATAAAGTGAGTCCAGGCATTTGGACCAACTCACTAGTTATATATATATATACACAAAAACTGTAACATTATGTTCTCATAAGTTCTATGCTAACACTTTCTTTTCTCGCACTTCTCGCTTGTGGAACTCCCTTCTAGCTCCATACTTTCAAGCCAACTATAATCTGGAAAAATAATAAATGCAATGTCAATCGCTGTCTATGGTCTACCCTTTCTTCTTCCCGCTCATTATTAATGTTTCTGTTCGTAATTCTTCCACATCCAGTAACCCCTTGTGTCTTAGTGGCGTTTCTACCTTGCTTAGGGGGAAACCGATTTAAAAACAAACAAGAAAATGTTACTGGTACGTCATTACATGCGGTATCCCTATAATACGAAAAGGATACGAGTTACATCAAAAAACAAAACAACAACAACAACAAAAAAAAGAACAACGAAATGCTCAACAATACCCTGGCAGAGGGAAAGAAAACGTGGGCAACAGAGATGTGCTTTTACAGAAAGATTCTCAGAACGGAAGTATGTGAGCAACGAAGAAGTTTAAAAGTAAAGTTTGACCAAAAAGGATAATTATGATTATAATAAAAAATAGTTAAAATTTCTGGGACATAATGAAGATGTGATACGTGTTCTTAGCGCATATATCTATTGTACATTTAACGATTCAAGAAAAAACAACGAAACTCCATATGTGGATCGAGAAATACATATATATTGAAATAAAACATACAAAACAATCATACAATGAAGTGTAATGATTCAGGAGAAAAAAGTTGTCCCCCTTCAACTGTATTCTGATTTATGATTGAATGTTCGAAAGAGTTTCTCTTGAATAAGAATGTTCAGGATTCTATGTTGAATAGAGTTTGCTGTTAGAATAGAATACAGTTAATTAAGAAATGTGTTGTTTAGAGAAATTAATAGAGTTCTGGTTCATGAACTTGGCTGAGTCACAGAGAGAGATATGTATAATGTGTTACAAAAATCTTTGTGTGTGCGTTTGAAATGTTGTGAGTAAAGTCGTAGATTTGTGTGGACAGGCGAAATAGCTGGACATTACTGGCCGCTCTTTTGAAGGTACCAGTAGGCTCTGGGCGAAAGCGCGGAAAAAACTGATTTATCAGGTCATCCCATAAGTTCTGTCCGAATTTTGAATAAAGAAAACAAGTGACCAAATGTTACATTTAATTACAGATTCAATCAACAATGTATTTTCCCTGATTATCTATGACTTCCTTCCATCTATTAACAAGCTTACTAATTCCATTACTGTAAAATTCTTTTGGCTTTGATTCGAAGAAATCACAAATGTCAGTTTTAACCTCTTCCTGTGTTACAAAAGCTGTTTCTTCCAAATGATTCTGTAAGCTACGAAACAAATGGTCGTCTGAAGGAGCAAGATCGGGACAATAAGGTGGGTGAGGAATTTTCTCCCAACCAAGTTCTTCGATCTTTTGTGACGTGATTCTTGCTGTGTGAGGTCGCGCATTGTCCTGAGGAAACATCACCTATTTTCGATTCACTAGAGCAGGTCTTTTTTTCCTCAAAGCTTGGTTCAAACGCTCTAATTGCTGACAGTATATTTGAGCATTAATTGTTGCATTAGGTGGTAAGAATTCAAAGTGGATTATTCCTTGGCGATCCCTCCAGATTGAAAGAAGAACCTTTTGCCCATGAAGTTTCCTTCTTGGCTGTGGCTGGGATCTTTCCCCTTTACGAAGCCACTGTCTACGACGCTTAACATTTCGATAAAAGAACCATTTTTCGTCGCCAGTCACAAGTCTATCCAAAAAAGGTGAAACAAGTTGGCGAGAATGGAGAGAAGAGCAGATGTCAACTCGGGATTTGAGGTTGTTTTCAGACAATTCATGAGGCACCCATTTTCCAAGTTTAGGAACTTTTCCAAGTTGTTGAAGATGCCAATGAACAGTTGTATGGTTTGAACTGGGAACTACTGCCAATTCCTCAACTGATAAAGCAGGATTTTCTTCAAGGGCTGCTTCAAGAAGCTTTTCATCAATCTCAACTGGACGTCCGGTTCGATCTTCATCTTCAAGGGTGAAATCTCTACCTCTGAATTTTGCAACCCATCTTCTGCAAGTTCTTTCATTCACACATTCCTCTCCATAAATTGAGTGAATGTTTCTAGCCGCTTCGGCTGCTGAGATTCCTTTCTTGAACTCATAAAGCATTATGTGCCTCAAATGATTCTTGGGTACTTCCATGTTAGCAGGGTTTTAATCAAACAAAACTTAATTTTATTGTTCTCTGAAATAAAATTTGATCAGTTTAAATGCATCTAAACATAAAAATAATGTTCAGCTCCATTAGACATTATAAAATACTCTTTAAATTTCGTTCATTTTAACAAAAAGTTAAAATTCGGACAGAACTTATGGGATGACCTGATAGTATTAAAATGTTTAATTGGTCAAAATTTGACCAATTACTGACTTTGTATTAAAGAAACATGTGACCAAGTTCACGACCGAAAAATTCAAAGTGATGACTGCGATTGCTAAATTGTCTTATAGAAAAGCAGTATTGATTTACTAGCCAATCACAGACGAATAAATTGTGGGCGTGACCAAAAAGGGTAATTACGATTATAATCAAAAATTGTTGAAATTTCTGGGACATAATGAAGACTTGAAGGCTTGGATAGATTGACTGATTTGTTTTTGGGTGGCTTAGATAAATTGATAGATTTCTTTTTGGATGGTTTGGAGAGATTGATAGATTTGTTTTTGAATAGTTTGGATATATTGATAGATTTGTTTTTGGATGGCTTCTTGAGATTGTTTTATTTGTTTTTGGATGGCTAGGATAGATTGATTGATTTGTTTTTGGATGGTTTCGATAGACTGATTGATTTGTTTTTAGATGGTTTCGATAGATTGATTTGTTTTTGGATGAAGTTTATTCTCGATTTTAAAATTCTTCCAAAAATTAAATATATATTTGTGACACGTTATTTGAAGACAATTAGCATATTTACTTTTAAATTAATCTGATTTGAAACAAATAAAACTTACTTATAGCATAAAACGTAGTATACAAGCATTTCTTAACTATATAGTCTTATTTTCTGACATGTTAATCCATTGATTGGTAGCCTGAAGTGTTGAAAAGCTAAATATAGTTGGCCAGAAATTGCCATAAATTAACGAAATTTCACTGAATGGTTTGTTTGGAGTTTTAAGTTTTGGAGTTTTTTTTTAAATTAATATAATATTTTCAGTAATTATTTAATAATTTTTTGAATTTTAGTTACTTATACATTTATTTATCGGCTTGTGTTTTTATTAAATAACTCTCACAAAAAAATAATATTAAAAAAATTAAAACTAATTATAAAAAAATCTTTTATGAAATAAGAGTTAAACTAAAAATAATTTGAAAGGAAATTTCAAAATCTTCTCGTCAGTGGTGGAAGTTGACGTCCTGGTTCTTCTGCGTGCGTAACGCTTGTCCAGCCACTTTTAAACTTCTCAATCCACTCATACACACTTCTACGCGGCAGTGTACTGTCGCCGTATTCTGTTAAAAGCGAAGAATTTCACTCCCTGACACAACTTCTGACCTGAGTAATCAGATCACTGCTGCTTGTTCCTCCTCAGTGTACACTGCTAGTGGAGCGGCCATGTTGACACTGTAACAGCAGGAATAAGAATGGCGCGATCAAGCTCCATCTTCGATCACGGCACCACAAATAATACTAACTATAAGTACGCATGAACAGAAAGTAGTGTAACAAACCTAAAGATATACACTATAATTATGTATTAAATTATTTATTATAGAAATGCAGAAGAATTATGTATTAAATTATTTACTAAAGAAATGCAAAAGAATTATGTATTAAATTTTTTACTACAGAAATGCAAGAAATGTATTATTAGTAATTTTTCTATAAATATGTATTGTTGGCAATTTCTTATGTAAAAAAAATGTATTGCTGGTATTTTTACTATAAATATTTATTTTTATACTTTCATTGTTTTTAAGCTCTCTATTTGCCCATATCTGGGACCCTAACAGTTGCAACTACCCAGGGAGGACCTGGGAATAACAGCAATTAAGCGGTGGTTCCAAGCGCCTCAAAACCTCTCGCCTTGTTGCCGGATGTAGTTTATCGTCATACCCAGTAAGGATTAAAGAGTAAAGATTTGGTTAGTAGCAACAGCATGGTGAAAACAATCCGGCATTGTTGACTAAGTAAAGGTTTAGGTTCGAAATTCCGGGAAAGTTACCGAGTAATTCGAAAAAACATGTAGTTTACAGAGTAATGCGAAAAATGACTGAAGAAGTGCAGGTGTATAACAGCGGAAACGTTACGAGTATAACAACCACAACCGTATTGCAAAGCATGTAATAGTATCGACGTCTTAGTCTAAAGTCCGCTTTGATGAAAAATTCACGCTCGTCCCAGTGCCAGACACTAGATTTATGGAACTGCGGAGACGTGTTCAGATTTCCGTCATCGGCTGAACATTTAGACGGTAATTACGTTTCCATTCATAGAATAACCGTGACGAATTTTTAATGAGGATTGTGTTAGACTTTCTCTGGAATCGATCAGACCATTCATTCCTCTTGGAGGCGAGTTCCGTGAAGCAAGGTCGATAATAACCTGTCAAACAGTTGACAAATATTCATTTAGGAAACCTTTTCAAAAACGACTTTCGAAAGGAAAAAAGGTTGCTGAGGAAGACTAGACTGCTTCTTCTGTGTGCCGTGTCTCTTCCGGACGTTGGCAATCATGGCCCTCCACAATCTTCCATCCTTTGCGTCTCTTAATAAATTTTGTCTTTTTTGTTATCTCTCCTAAACCCTGTTCCGCCATCCATTTCTTCAAGCTCGTTCTTTTGCTTCTGTGTGACGTGTCCCTTCAGGACATTGGCGATCATGGGTCTCCACAATTTCCAGGCCTCTGTAGATCTCAATAATTTTTTTTTTTTTTTTTTCGTTATCTCTTCTAAACTCTATCCCATAATCTATTTATCCAAGATCTTTCTGCTTATTCTTCTCTATCTCCTGTCTCTTCAGGACGTTGGCAATCATGGCTCTCCACAATTTCCTGTCCTTTGTTGCTCTTAATAAATGTTGTCTTTGTAGCTCTTAAAAACTGTTGTCTTTTTTGTTATCTCTTCTAAACCTTATCCCTTAATCCATTTATCCAAAATCTTTCTGCTTATTCTTCTATTCTTCTGGACGTTGGCGATCATGGCTCTCCACAATTTCCTGTCCATATGCTGCTCTTAATAAATGTTGTCTTTTTTATATCTATCAAACCCTGTTCCTCTATCCATTCGCTCAAGCGCTCTAGATTGGTTACGCGTTGCCTTCCTCTGTCCTTCTTGCTTTTAATCTGTCCTGTAAGTATCAAATTTTCCAAGCACTCTTTCCTCATTATGTACTCACTTAGTCCCTATAAGACATACTATAAGCGAAACAACACGAGAAAGCTATCTGAAAAGATTTAAACCGTCAACATAATGTCCTGCCTTAAAGAAATAAATTTATACCAAAACATCTAACACCTACAGAAGATCATCTACAATTATATATCGATCAGGCCGAAAATGGAGTACTTCTGCCATATATCTGTATTTTTACACTTTCCATGTTTTTTCCGCGTCCTTGTGGGTGATGAATTATTTCCCACCCTACAACCCCTTGCCCGCAGACGAAACGTTGCCGGCTTCACACAGCTCTGTAGCTATTTCCATTAGAAAAGGTCCAAGCGAACTACGTTTCTTAGTTTCACCAGTTCACGGCTAGGGCCCGCCATGTGACGCACATTGTAACGAACCACCCCAATTTCTTTCGTATTCGCTTGGTGAGATGCAAGTTCCCCCAAACCGCCGCTTTGTGGAACCGACTCCCAAGTGGATGCTTCCGCGATTAATACAATCTTAATTTTTGGCTACTGACAATCCTTGTTTTTCTCATTTCCAATGTATTTCTGCAATGAAAGATTTAACAATCCATTTTCACTTTACATATAATGACCCTATTCTCCCAGCAATGTTTTCATTTATACCTAACCCTAGACATTTCCTTTCTTCCTGATTTTAACTGCATTTCTAATGTAAAACCATTTACAGTCCATTGACATTATACGCATTTTAACCCTATTTTATCAGTAAGACTTGCCTTAATTTCCGCTGGCTGATAATTCCTCTTTCGTTTATTTTCAATGCATTCTTATAATAAAATGATTGGCAATGTATTTGCGTTATATATAGGATGCATCAAAAAATAATTTTACAAGATTTGTGGGCAGGGTCCTCATACTAAATCAAGGAGAAAAGTCAATATAAATGTATGTCCGTAAATTCTTCCAGGAGCAGGTTCCTCACACCAAAACAAGGACCAAAGTTCATATTCACATATGTTTGCAAATCTTACGTATTTTTTTTAACTTATTACGTTTAACAACATTTGTGGAGAGGTTCCTCACACCAAAACAAGAAGCTCTCCTTTGTGAGTTATTAAGTTTAAAGTTTATGGTAGACGCTGTTAAATGTACAATCCAAAATACAATCCAAAAATAATTTTAAAAACTATAGGGGCAAAAGTTCCTCACATCAAAACAAGGACCAAAGTTCGTATATACGTATGACCGCAAATCCTACGTTTTATTTGTTTATTTATTTATTACTTATTACATTTAAAGAATGTTTACGGCAGATGGTGCTGTGTTGCCATAGACTAGCTTACATTTGTCATTCGTTTGTGGCTGGTCCGTCTTCAACGTTTAATGTGTGTTGTAGTGCGTTAACTCAGATGTGTCCCGTTTAACACTGGCTATTCATATCATTTGCCGGCATATATGATTTTTACATACGGCCGCACAAATGGCAATTTACGCGAGGCTTCACGGTTATATCAGGTTGTGTTTCCAGACCGAAGTCATCCAACTTTTGGTGCTGTTTATCGTCGCGCGTTGCAGAGACAGGATCCGTGGCACCACTAACTATGGATCGAAGAAAACCGAAATCCGCTCGTACGCCTGACTACGAAGAACACATTCTACAGGCTGCCAGAGACGATCCAGGTATCAGCAAACATCAAGTTGTCCTAACATGTCGTATATCTCATAGAGGGTTGTAAAGGGCCGTGTGGGTTTGAGTGTTGTTGAATCAGAAACACGTGCTGTTTATTCCTGCTAGAAGGTCCAACTACAAGAACATGTCGGACTCACGTTGAGTCCAACCGAAGATGGAAAGGAAACAAACAAGACCGATATATATATATATATATATATATATATATATATATATATAATAAAAAGGCTTAAACACTAATATTCCATGGTCATAATTTATTCCATTGGAATCGTAAATACGATCCAATTCATCAGACCTACAAATTCAAAAAGAAAACAGAAAAAAACCTACCCCGGAAATTGGATCGTATTTACGATTCCAATGGAATAAATTATGACCATGGAATATTAGTGTTTAAGCCTTTTTATTATATCCTTACTCTGTCCTGGACATTGAGTTCTACCTGGATTTTATCCTCTCGGAAATTTTTTTTTTATTCTAAAATATACATGTGTATATATGCACCTGTGGATTTTGCATATATATGTATATTTACCACTAATATTATCTATCTATCTATATATATATATATATATATATATATATATATATATATATATATATATGCCAACAAATATGTGTATTAAACAACAAAATTTACAAGTGACAAAGATATTAACATTTGTGTTTGTGTGTGAAGGTAAAGAGTTTGTGATCGCTCAGCACGTTTGTCGGTGGTTTACTGCACAAACTGCCGGTCTATTGTTTCTCTCTTCTGTCTTGTTTACGTATAAGGCAACATTTGGAAGATATGGAAGAACAAATTTACACAACTAATATTTGTGGTCAGAATGGCATAATACAGGCTAAACACCAGCGTCAGTTTACGATTAATATGTGGGCTGGAATTGTAGCTGTCTGTTTGGCATGCCCATATGTTCTCCGAGCACCTCTTACAGCAGCTGTTTACAGGGACCTTATTTCGAACACACTTTCATTCATGACCTCATTTTTCAGCACGATAGTTTTCGCGACTGCAGGTATTAACCAACTACAGTGAAAATACATCCGTTGTCACTGCACGAGTCGCAATGGCGCCGCACGCGCATTTTATTACCGCGGGGATTGCGTAAATATTACGCGTTTGTAATATAACATAGAAACTGAAATTAAAGTGTTTGAACGTCCTGGGTATGACGGTAAACTACATCCGCGTCCTGGGTACGGCGATCCAACAGCAAGGCCTCAGATAATGTTTTCGGAAAAATAATGTTGCCAGCTATACGTTTTTTGTTAAAAATAATGTTGCCAGCTATACGTTTTTGGAACCAATAATGTATCCACCTATAAGTTCTTTTTTGAAAGAAATAATGTTACCAGCTATACGTTTTTTGTAAAGAATAATGTTGCCAGCTATACATTTTTTATTCCATACAAAATAGGCATTTAAAATTCATATAAACTGGATTTGGCATTAAATAACCCACAGCGGTTGATATGCCATAAAACACAAACAAACAATCAAGTGTTTGAATGTAAACTTTGCAACCCCAGCATTTAGCGTTGCGACCCTATTTGGAGTCGCGGACCATAGCTTAAGAAACGCCGTGTTAAAGGTTGTACCCCTGCTAATGTGGCTCATGCATGATAGGGTTCCAGCCACATTATTCGCGATGCACTGACTGGCATATACCATGAAAGATGGATAAGTAGGGGAGAACCGGTTCCATGGCCTGCACGTTACCCCGAGCACAATCCTTTGGGTTTTTATCTGTGTAACTACCTAAAACAATTGACATGCGGCAGATATTAATAAAGCAAAAGGCTTCATCCGCCCTTTGACAGGATTTATTAATTCGACGAGGTATCAAGCTATGGCTGAAAAAAAATTCTGGTTGAGGAACCGTTTTATTAGACGATGAACCCAGGATGGTAGCAGTTAGCAGAGTTATATAAGTAGCCTGACTTCGGTTACTGTATGGATATTTACTTGAACCCCCACTGAGTCAGGTTGTGATACAAGGTCAGATTTTAACGTGGGGTTTTCTCACTCGGGCCGCTGGTCTAAGCTGGTCTTAGCTGGTCATAGCTTGTCCAAGCTGGTCAGAACTGGTCTAAACTAGTCATAGCCGTGATACCACCAGCACATAGAACTGGAATGTAAAATTATCAAACACTGTTTCAGTTTTAGGACCAATTCCAAAATGCTGTGTACCCCACAGATATAGATTTCTGCAGCTTTGAATTAACAAAATGCAAACTTCCTTTTCCAAAGTAAAAGTTGTTCTGCGAAACAGACACCCACTGATTTACGTTTGAACGACGGAACTTTTGCACTAAAGACGTACTGAATGAATGGAGACGTAGCAGAAGTCAAAATGACAAGTCCTTAGATGTATTTTGTCCAAACGGTACATTGATTTATTTACACTGGACAAAACCAGTTCCACACAGCGTGTTATTTATGGAGAATCGAACTCACAACCATTGATACATTAGACCAACGTACATTTCATTAAACTGAAAACAGGTGTTCCCGTAAGAGTCCAGTGTGGTTGATTTTTCTCTGGGATTATTTATTTTTCTACCTTTCTGTCAAGAGAGAAAGCTGGGCTGGTCGGGGTGAGTGGAATAAGTTGTGTTGCGATAGGGTATCTCGTTCGTGAGCCAAAGTCTTGGAAAATATGGCGGCGTGGTGATTGGATTTCGCCCCATGTCAAAACAGTGACCGCTGCATCGTCTGGAAATACATTTTGCCAAAAGAGGGGGAAATTGTTGGACAGAATTAAAAGAAAGCGAAAAAGGAGGAACGGTAAAATGGAAAATGGCACAAGCAGCTGAAGGAGGAGGATGAAAGCGGAGAGTTATGAGAGGAGCGAAATGGGGAAAGCTAAAAAAAAAAAAAAAAAAGAGAAAATAAAAGCAAAGATAGAGGGGGTGGGGAAAGAGAAAAGGAAGACAAGAAAAAAAAGGGAAATCGAAGAAGAATATAGAGTGAAAGAGAGAAAAGTAGAACTATATGTAGAGAAGTAAAAAAAAAGGCGAAAGACAGAAAGTTAAAAATGAAAAAAGGAAAAAAAGACAAAGAAAGAAGAAAGAAAAAGAAAAAAGAAAGAAAAAAGCAAGAAAGACTAAACGAAAGAAAGAAAAAAAGGAAAAAGAAAGAAAAAAAGAAAGAAAAAAAGAAAGAAAAAAGAAAGAAAACAGAAAGAAAGAAAAAGAAAGAAAACAAAGAAAAAAGAAAGAAAAAAGAAAGAAAGAAATGGTCACTGAAAAAAGAAGGAAAATAGCATAAAAAGCAGAAGAAGAAGAAGAAGAAGAAGAAGAGGAAGAAGAAGAAGAAGAAGAAGAAGAAGAGGAAGAAGAATATACAAAGAACTGTGAAGGAGTAAAAAGAAAAAGAATACAGTGAAAATAAAAAATGGGAAGGAGAAAGGCTAAGAAAGAAAGAAAGACAAAACGAAAGAAAGAAAAAAGGAAAAAGATAGAAAAACAGAAATAAAGTAAGAAAAACAAAGAATAAAAACAAAGAAAACAAAGAAAAAAGAAAGAAAGAAAAAAAATAGAAAGAAAAAAGAAAGAAAGACAATAGAAAGAAAGAAAGAAAGACAAAACGAAAGAAAGACAAAAGGAAAAAGAAAGAAAAACAGAAATAAAGTAAGAAAAAGAAAGAATAAAAACAAAGAAAACAAAGAAAAAAGAAAAATACAAAGAAAAAAGAAAGAAAGAAAGAAAGAAAGACAAAACGAAAGAAAGAAAAAAGGAAAAAGAAAGAAAAACAGAAATAAAGAAAGAAAAAGAAAGAATAAAAACAAAGAAAACAAAGAAAAATAGAAAGAAAAAAGAAAGAAAGAAAAACAATAGAAAGAAAGAAAGAAAGACAGAAAGACAGAAAGACAGACAGAAAGAAAACAGAAAGAAAGAAATGAAAACAAAAGATAAGGGAGGATTGATTAATTGATTTATCTGTTAAACGCCATATTAACTCCTTATGGGTCATTTAATGTCGAAAATGAATTTTCTCTTTCCGGCATGGAAGTAATAAAAATATGGGTATTCTATTTTCGCAATTGATTACATGATAAATGATACTCAACTTTTGTACATATGCATTTTTGCGTGAACATAATTTGCTGAAGGTGGTGATATGTGTGGTTTATGTCGTAGTTATATTTTGGAATACAGTTCGATTTACGAAATTGTAGAACATTATGTTTTCGTTTGAGGGGTTCACTATTTGACCTTAGCTGAGACCCTAACAGGTGCTACCACCCGGATTAGAATAGAACTGGACAAAAGGTGGTTCGACGCTCTTCAAAACCTCCCAATTGAAAGTCTTGTTATCGGATGTAGTTTATCGTCACACCCAGAGGATTAAGCTGCAAAATAAAGATGAAAATAATAATAATAATAATAATAATAATAAATAATAATAATAATAAATAATAATAATAATAATAATAATAAATAATAATAATAATATAATAATAATTAATAATAAAATATTAATAAATAATAATAATAAATAATAATAATAATAAAATATTAATAAATAATAATAATAATAATAAATAATAATAATAAATAATAATAATAATAAATAATGATAATAATAATAATAAATAATAATAATAAATAATAATAATAATAATAAATAATAATAATAATAATAAATAAAAATAAATAATAATAATAATAATAAATAATAATAATAATAAATAATAATAATGAATAATAATTATAATAAATAATAATAATAATAAATAATAATAATAATAATAATAATAAATAATAATAATAATGAATAATAATAATAATAAATAATAATAATAAATAATACTAATAAATAATAATAATAATAATAAAAAATGATAATAATAAAATATTAATAAATAATAATAATAATAAAAATAAAAATAAATAAAGATGAAAATAATAATAATAATAATAATAATAAAAATAAATACTACTAATAAAAAAATAAATTCTACTAATAATAAATAATAATATTAATAAATAACAATATTAATGAATAATAATAAATCGACAAATAGCCAAACCTTCAAAATGTGTTCTTTCTCTCTTTCTCTACACACCTATACACACGCACACACGTATATATATATATATATATATATATATATATATATATATATATATATATATATATATGTGTGTGTGTGTGTGTGTGTGTGTGTGTGTGTGTGTGTGTGTGTGTGTGTGTGCAGATATATAGAAAAATAGGAAAGAACACGTTAGGTTAATAATCCGAAGTTCTTTAGTATTTTTGTTTTTATTTTAAAAAACAAACAGTGCTCAATACATAAGTAAAACCTATGGTGGTCGCCAACTCATATCTGAGTATTACTACATATACATTTCTTTTGCGAGAATATCTACTGATGTGCTGAACGAATGTGGCTCCTTAGCCCCGCAAGGAACATACCTACTCTGGCACAAACAGAGCACTTGAGAGCTGATGTTACATTATCATGCAATTTAAAATGTCGCATGAAACTGCTTCAGGACCCGCATGTCTTACCGCAAATATTACATTTCAGTTGTGGAACGTCTACGGCTTTATAGTCAATTGCTACTCTCCGTCGGTGCGCTCTCGAGTGACTCACCATCAACAAACAAACTCTACCACAATCTGTACACGTCAGATCAAGCTGCCTGCGGGTGTCTTCAGGAAGTTCAACGGGGACGCCTTTACTCACATCTCTTTTAAGCCTTGCGTGCCTCCTCTTCTTCTTCTTCTTCAAAGTGGCGCCTTCCACTCCGAGCAGCTTCATTCCAATTATTGCGATCAGATGCACATTCTTCCCAGTGTTCACAAGGAATGTTGCATTTCTTCAGCGCATCCTTGATGCAGTTCTTAAAAGCGCATCTTAGGTTTGTCGGCATTTTTCTTCCTTGTTCATAGCTAACCAAAAACAATTGCTTTGGAATACGACCGTCATCCATTCTGACGAGGTAGCCCGTCCACCGAAGTTGAATGCTGCATTTCTTCAGCGCATCCTTCATACAGTATTTTATATATATATATATATATATATATATATATATGCGTGCGTGTGTGTATTTAGGCAACAATCCCTCTTTTATGCACATTTCATTGAAAACGACAGACAAGGAGCTTTGATTTAGTTTTTTTATACAATTTCTCATGCGATCTAATAATTTTTTTCTTTTCGGATGATGAATTATATAAAAACTGTCTGAATGTTCTTTTTATCCGAATGCTTTCGGCTATACATTTAGCCATTTTCAAGGATTATATTTTAACTCTTAAAATAAGAAATAGTTTGTTGTATGTATGTTTTATAAAAATCTTTTCATTTTTCAAAACACGGTCAAGATATTATGTCCATGTTCAAAGTTAATATTATTAAGTATTGGCTTGTTTGTTTGTATTAATAAGGCTTCCATTATTTTTAGCCTCTTTTAGCACACACGATATCGATCGGTATTAACCTAAGTTCATTTTGAAACTCTTAATATGTCGTTTTAAAATTTTGATCATTGCTTGTAATCCACTGCTGCAATTAAGCCATACAGCCACTCCTCGCTTTACAGGCGGTTTCCGTTCCAACGACACGGTCGCTAAATGATCCGGTCGCCAAGTGAGAAACGGTACCTAAACCATTAATTTAGTCATACGACGGGTACAACAGGTTTGCGTTTGATTCAGATAAATTTCATGCGATATTTTTACCATTAGTAACATTTCTAATTTATCAGTCAGTCATATATGTGCCATGCGTGATACACGCTTAGGCGATCATGTATCATTCTATACATGACTGAGGCAGATTTTTCCCCCGCAGTAGGTTGCCATTTCTTTCTGCAGTCGACCAGTTGCCATCAAAGGCTATAGAACCCGGTCTGTCCTGCTATTTACCCATAGCTGGGGGAGAAGAATAGGATTAATACCTTTCCCAAGCACGTAAATGAATTTAATGGATTTGACTAAAATTCGAACTCGGCTCTCTGATTCCTCAATCAGTTATATGCCATACGTGATAAACGCTTAGGCGATCATGTATCTTTCGATACACGACTGACAAAGCAATTTTTTCCCGCAGTAGGTTTCCATTTCTTTCTGCGGTAGACCAGTTGCCATCCAAGGCTATAGAACCCGGTCTGTCCTGCTATTTACCTATAGCTGGGCAAAGAAGAAGTAGATTCATACCTTTCCCAAGGGTATTAGCACGTAAGTGAATGTAATGGATTCGACTGGAATTCGAACTCGGCTCTCCGATTCCTCAATCCGAGCCACTATCCTTTATCAGTAACATTTCTAATTTCTTTTTAAATATCTATACAATGATTCTCGATCACCGCTGCGACACACTAATGTATCGCACAATCGGTACATGATATCCTTAGCATCCTTCTGTA
The DNA here is from genome assembly GCA_963932145.1 of Acanthosepion lycidas. NCBI lineage: Eukaryota > Metazoa > Mollusca > Cephalopoda > Sepiida > Sepiidae > Acanthosepion > Acanthosepion lycidas. Next base: position 32,190,848 of record OZ010606.1, read on the forward strand.
GAACCACGAGTCTCTTCTTCATCCTTGAGGGCACCGTCCAACATTCGCTGTCGTATAGGAGGACAGATGTCACGTAGCAGCTCAGTATTTTTTTCTTTGTCACCAAAGAAATCCTCCTGTCTCGCAATACTCTACCCAGCTTTCGGAATGCATCCTTGGCCATCATAATCTTCAAATCTTAGCGTTACGCCTAACATCTTCTGTCCAAACACTTCCCAGATATTTGAACTTCCGCACATACTTGATTTTAGTGCTCCCGACATGCAAATCGCATTTCGGACTCATCCTTTTACTGATGACTATGCATTCTCTTTTCTTGTAGTTTATGGTTAGTCCTTTTTCTTGCTTTCCCTCGATACCTCTATTCAACCTGTGAGTATCAGATTCTCTAAACCCTCCTTTCTCATCACGTTTCCCAGAAATTTCATCTGCCTCTTCCTTATGTTAAGCATAAGCTTCCTCCTTGTTTGCATCCTCTCCAAGACCTCATCGTTGCTCAAATGCTCGCTCCATGATATCCTTAGCATCCTTCTGTAGAACCACATCTCCGCCGCCTCGAGTCTCTTCTCCTTCAGGATACCGTCCAACATTCGCTGTCGTATAGGAGGACAGATGTCACGTAACAGATCAGTACTCTTCTCTTTGGCACCAAAGAAACCCTCCTGTCTCGCAGTACTCTGCCCAGCTTTTGGAATGCCTCCTCGGCCATCCCAATCCGTCTTCGGAGCTCAGTGTCGCACCTACTGTCCTTCGTCAGAACACTTCCCAGATATTTAAACTTCCGAACATGCTTGATTTAAAGTGTCCCCGACCGGCAAATCGCATTTTGGGCTCATCCTTTGACTGATGACCATGCATTCTGTCTTCTTGTAGTTTATGGTTAGTCCTTTCTTCTTGTTTTCCCTGTCTACCTCTATTCAACCTGTGAGTATCAGATTCTCCAGACCTTCCTTTCTCATTATGTGTCTCAGAAGTTTCATCCGCCTCTTCCTTATGTTAAGTATAAGCTTCCTACTTATTTGCATCCTCTCTAAGACCTCATCGCTGCTCACACGTTCGCTCCATGGTATCCTTAGCATCCTTCTGTAGAACCACATCTCCGCTCGCTCGAGTCTCTTGTTCATCTTTGAGGAAATCATCCAACATTCGCTGCCATATAGGGGGATAGATGTCATGTAGCAGATCAGTACTCTTTTCTTTGGCACCAAAGAAATCCTCCTGTTTCACAATACTCTGTCTAGATTTTGGAATACATCCTTGGCCATCCAAATCCGTCTTCGGAGCTCAGCGTCGCACCTACCGTCCTTTGTCAGACCAAACTAGCAGGCACAGGTTCCACACTAAATAACTACAAACGGCTGAATAGAAACATTCAAATGAAGTTCATATTTGTGTGTGTATTATTTTTTAATCTATCGCTTCATTTCATAACATTTAAATGTATTTATTAAAGACATTTTTATGTTTAACGTTCTTTTTATAGATACAAGTATTTAAGTAAATGCTCTGTTTATAATAAACAGTATTAAATAACATTTACCGGCCTGAATATCCGAGAAATTTTCATAGAAAATCCTTTGACAGGATTCGAACCTGCATCCTATACGGAACCGTCATTTATCTTGACGTGCCTAACCGATTCGGCCACAAAGGATTGTTCGGTTGGCAAGGTCGAATTTACTGCTTATAAACTTCAATCTTCCATGAATCTCGTACATTCATAACTGCTCATGGCGTATCAAATGTAAACAAATGACGTCATACATTAAGAAATGGACAAAGTCCGACAATTTATTTATTAAAGACATTTTTTATGTTTAACGTTCTTTTTATAGATACAAGTATTTAAGTAAATGCTCTGTTTATAATAAACCGTATTAAATAACATTTACCGGCCTGAATGTCCGAGGAATTTTCATAGAAAATATTCGTCCTTTGACGTCCTTTAAATGTTATTTAATACTGTTTATTATAAACAGAGCATTTACTTAAATACTTGTATCTATAAAAAGAACGTTAAACATAAAAATGTCTTTATAAAATAAAATTGTCGGACTTTGTCCATTTCTTAATGTATGACGTCATTTGTTTACATCTGATATGCCATGAGCAGTTATGAATGTACGAGATTCATGGAAGATTGAAGTTTATAAGCACTAAATTCATCCCGGCCAACCCGGCGATCCTTTGTGGCCGTGCGGTCAAGGCATGTCAGCGTAAATGACGGTTCCGTATAGGATGCAGGTTCGAATCCTGTCAAAGGACGAATATTTTCTATGAAAATTTCTCGGACATTCAGGCCGGTAAATGTTATTTAATACTGTTTATTATAAACAGAGCATTTACTTAAATACTTGTATCTATAAAAAGAACGTTAAATATAAAAAAATGTCTTTAATAAATAAATTGTCGGACTTTGTCCATTTCTTAATGTATGACGTCATTTAAATGTATACGCTTTAAAAATGTTGCTAAGGGTCCCGAGTGATATTTTGCTTGAGAAACACTGATATACTAGTATAAAGAGCAGTACCGAATTAGTGGATTTTTATTTTTAATCCGACATTTTTTATTACAGCAAACATTATTTTTAGTGGATGCGCTTGTTTGAAATAGACACCCCTTTTTTTATTGTAAACAGTGTGTAGTACGTCTATCAGTCTGCACACTAGAGAAAAATTAATAAGACACATGTACAATTGCCGAAAATAAAAAAAGCAACATCTATTTCAAACACGGGTATCCACTAAATTATTTTTTTTCACGCTATTCATTTTATTGATTTCGATTAATTTTTGAAGAAAGAGAAAAAATCAAGTTTTTTCGTACAAAGTGCAATACTGACTGAGTGGATTTTTTTTTTTTCCTAGCGTTTTATACCTGGTCGTAAGTTCGGAGGTCGTTAAACGAGTAACAGGTCGTAAGTTCGAAAGTCGTTAAACGAGTACCTGGTCGTAAGTTCGAAGGTCGTTTAACGAGTACCTGGTCGTAAGTTCGGAGGTCGTTAAACGAGTAACTGGTCGTAAGTTCGGAGTAAGTCGTTAAGTGAGGAATGGCTGTTTTCGAAAGTAGAGAAAAAGAAAAAAAAAGATAGAAGGAATACTATCGACCGAACATGTGAGCAACGACGAACTTCTACATAAAATAGAAGCAAAAGGGAAAAGATAGTTCACGTTTCTAAGACACATATGAGGAAAGAGGGCATGGAAAATCTGATACTCACAGGACAGACTGAAGACAACAAGGACTGGTGAAAACAACGCATAACGTCCTTAGTGGGGCGTGAATAAATGGATGTCGAAACAGGGTTTGGGAGAAATGACTAAAAAAAAGAAAATTTATTAAGAGCTACAAAAAACAGGAAATTGTGGAGAGCTATGACCGGTTATGTGCTGGGGGTGGGGACACGGCACATAAAATAGAGGAAACTTTATATGTTTGTCGTGGGGCTGCTACTCAAAAGATTCGTGAAATTTAAACAGCAAACTTGCATATAAAGCTGTCTTTTGACGCTACCTTGTCGGATCTAATGCCCGAACAGAACGTTAATCTGAAAGATCGCATTCATACGTTGCAAGCCTCTTTTGTAAGATCTGTGTCTAAGTGATTCGATGATTTTCATCTCTGCGTGTAGAGGTAGCTTTTAAGGGGCAGTGAACTACCATCGAATGTTACTTTGACCTTACAAACTACTGCAGAAGCTGACTGAATGTCCCCAAATTCTTGTTCCCGAAGTATACATCTTTGCCTTATATATATATATTGTCATCAACAGACAGACTGTTTCGCTGTATCACAGCTCATCAGTGTGGCTAGATATTCTATTGTCTGACTAATGTGGCATCAGTTGGATATTTACCACCTCAGCTATCAGCGTCCTGTAGAGAGGACGGTGTATTTTTACGTACATATTCTTCGAATAAACACGCCAATGACTGAGAGGGCTCAATTCATGGAAGAGCTTTGCTGTAATAGCGGTAGTAGTCATTGTTTACAAATTTGACCTTTCTCCCCAGAGTGCCTGACCGTTATTAAATTATATATATATATATATATATATATATATATATATATATATATATATATATATATATATATATATAAACCTAGTGAGCCAGACAAACCTACCCAGGTTTCACCTAAACGGATCGTCAGGGAAAGAATGCCCATTCTTTCCCTGACGATCCGTTTAGATGAAACCTGGGTAGGTTTGTCTGGCTCACTAGGTTTATCTAGGTATGCTCTACAGTTATATTGAGCTCTTTTGTTAGTTAGTTGTTTACTCGTATCGGTTTTTTTTTCTTTGGGCTTCAGACCTGCATCTGTGCGATTTTTTTCGGCAGAAGTTCATGTTTGTAGCTCTTTCTTTTTTTAAAACATTTTTTCCCTCGAGATTGATTTGATTATTTGCAAATCAAGAATTCGAGGGTTTTTCGAGACGAGTCTAGTTTTCTATATTTGTATATATATATATATATATATATATATATATATATATATATATATATATTAAGCATTTCACCCCAAGCAAGGCGGGAATCCACTAGGACGCAAGGGGTTACAGAAAATTTAGAGCAAGATCAGATAGGAGTGATAGAAGAAAGGATGAGAAGGATAGTGGATAGATCAAGGCAACTGGAAATGTCGATTGA
>OZ010606.1:32200499-32235499 GCA_963932145.1 Acanthosepion lycidas
TATATATATATATATATATATATATATATACAAATATTATTAAATATAAAAGACCACGAATGCCTATTTTGTTTTATAATGTTGCCTTTCCATGCGTCGTATAATGGCTTTAGTTTCAAGACAAAATAAATACGAAAATTGTCCAACATTTGGATATGTCTTTATTATATTGGTCGTCGATCTGATCTTAATGGACCCCCAAATAAAAATGAATATATTTGCAAAATAAAATGAGTAACAATACATTTTTATAGCAAAATGACAACCAAAGCAACAATAATAACTTTATAGTAACATTACCGAGAATACATTTTCTGATTTACAAATTTTAAATCTAAAAAAAAAGCATCTTTACTCGTAAAGTATAAAATTATGTACAAAATATATTGTGTTCAAAATATTTAGATTTCGGCATTAAATAACCCATACAAGTTGATTATGCCGCTAAACAAAATCAATCAATCAACCATAACTATTTATAGTATATATTTAGTTGAAGCCATAAAATTGTGTTCACAATATTTAGATTTCGGCATTAAATAACACATAGAGGTTGATATGCCGTTAAACAAAATCAACCAACCAACAATACCTATTTATATTATATATATAGTTGAAGCCATAAAATTGTGTTCACAATATTTAGATTTCGGCATTAAATAACCCATAGAGGTTGATATGCCGCTAAACAAAATCAACCAACCAACAATACCTATTTATAGTATATATATAGTTGAAGCCATAAAATTGTGTTCACAATATTTAGATTTCGGCATTAAATAACCCATAGAGGTTGATAGTCCGCTAAACAAAATCAACCAACCAACAATACCTATTTATAGTATATATATAGTTGAAGCCATAAAATTGTGTTCACAATATTTAGATTTCGGCATTAAATAACCCATAGAGGTTAATATGCTGCTAAATAAAATCAGCCAAACAACAATACCTATTTATAGTATATATTTAGTTGAAGCCATAAAATTGTGTCCAAAATATTTAGATTTCGGCATTAAATAACCCATAGAGGTTGATATGCCGCTAAACAAAATCAACCAACCAACAATACCTATTTATAGTATATATTTAGTTGAAGCCATAAAATTGTGTTCACAATATTTAGATTTCGGCATTAAATAACCCATAGAGGTTGATATGCCGCTAAACAAAATCAACCAACCAACAATACCTATTTATAGTATATATTTAGTCGAAGCCATAAAATTGTGTTCAAAATATTTAGATTTTGACATTAAGTAACCCATATAGGTCAATGTGCCGCTAAACAAAATCAAATCAACAAGCGTGGCCTATACTCCACAAACGAATATAGGCGGAGGCGATAGTGGAAGCGGTGGTAGAAATCTCATATATGAAATATATACCCACTAAAATGTTTTAACCTTTCAAGAATATGTTAATGATGACAATTCCACTAATCTATGTCAACATCAAGTAAGTCCAAACTGTTAAATATATTCCGCGTTTTGATCGTGGTCGGAATGTGCGACACCAAAATTCGAAAGCGCATTGTGATTGCGGAAGATGCTTTCCAAAAGCTAAGGAAAGTATTAAGAAACAGGTAAATTTCGTTAGAAACAAAGAAAAAGTGATGAACTATAAATTAATATTTTTCCTCCAATATGGTATTAAATGTTGGACAATCTCCTCACAAATGAAGAAGAGACTTGAAGCAGCAGAAAGATAGTTCTACAGAAGGATTCCGAGGATACCATGGTATGAAATAGAAACTAAACGGACACTTATGTTTAACATCAGAAAGAGACGATTGGAATTTCACGGTCATATGACGAGGAAAGTGTGCTTAGAATGTTTGACACTCACGGGAGTTAGTGAAAACAAGTGGGACAGAAAAAAAAATAGGACATAACCAACCTAACGAGCTTCTTTAAATGGTTTACAGAACCAGGATAAGAATAGATAGCGAAAAGACAAAATTTAACTAAGAGCTACAAAGGACTGGAAACTGTTGAGAGCCATGATCGCCGACGAAGAATTTCACTATTAACATTTTACGTTACGCAGAGGAGCTAGACAGAGTGATATGGCCCGTGCAACGCCGGGTATTTCTGCTAGTTTAGTCATGAATATCTTTGATTTGGAGCAAAGAAAGGAATTTTCTGACCGTTTTCGTGTAACGCATAGTTTTATACAACACGACTAGACGCAGGAATACAAGTACCAAAAATAATAAAGGCTAGGTTCTGGGACAGGAGAAATTAATGGATGCCCCTGAAGTAGAAACATGTATTTAAAGTTGAAGACTGGACATTATGCTTAAAATGCAAGATGGGACAGTTACTGCAAGTTCCTACATGGCTTGTTACCCATTCCTCTTTCTCTGGAAATGAAGTCAGACACCAAGAAAATTTGACTAACAAAGATCCCTCCTCGGTAAATTAAATTTCTCAAATTTTTTTATCGCTTGATCGCAGATCGATAAAGTGTCCTATACGAATTGGTTCATCGATACTGAACACGAATGTAGCAATATGACAAAGTTTAGCAAGTAGAGTAAAATGAAAACTCGGGACTCTTTCCAACCCCGAAAACATAAAAAGTGATGTGAAAATTGTGCCAAAACTTCAACGCAAATTGAAAACTAAGTTTCCTTTAGCGTAAGAAAATATAGAAATAAAATAACATAGACTAGCACGAAAGTCTCTTCGGAAATTATTTTCAGACGAAGCAGACGACAACTTATGAACCATATTTGAACTTACAATACAGACATAAAATGTGGGTCCACTTTGCATTTCTTAAAAAGAAACACCTTAAAATGAAATATTTTTGTATTGTTTATAGTAAAAGATTAAATTTTAGCAACTAAATTTACTTTTATTTTGTATATAAAAAAATAAGCACTTATAAACGATATTTTAAAAATTATAAAAATCTGTTATACAACAACACCATATTTTGTTTTCGTCAATAAAACCGCCACCTGCCTTAATTACTGCTTTACAAATTCTTGGCATATTTTCCAACAGTTTTTCATTAAAAGTAGATGGCAGATCTTCCCAAGCATTATTCAGGCACTGAAGAAGGTCACTTTAACTCTTATGGTATTCTCTTCGAATTCTTCTATGCCATACTAATTCAGTGGTAGAGAAGTCAGTTGGTTGAGGCGGCTAAGTTATAATTTCAAAATTTTGTTCCATTTTTTTATTTGAGGTAATTTTGACATAATTAAGAGTGTTTTGGGTCGTTGTCTTGGTCAAAGATGAGTTTTTTCCAATTGTGCTTAAACCATATGGCATAGCATGTCTTTGCAAAATCGAATGATATTCTTCTCTTTTCATGATTCCCTTGATCTGAATCAAATCTGCAGTCCTTCTGGTAATCTCAAAAATCTCTAGCAAACGAATTTAAATTTGAACTTTTTGATAGTAAAAGGAGCCTGGAGAAAGACTGAAAAATAAAAGCAAATACACTGTAGAGACTGAAATTTTATCTTTTATTTAAAAAAAAATATAGAAAAAAAATTCATTCTAGAGTATTTTTTAAAGAAACGTGACGTGTTGCCAAACTTTCGGCCTGTAGTGTACTTTTCTTTCATGGAACTCAGATTTTGTTGTCGATTATGGAGATTTATCCTTGTCACTCCACTACTGTTTGCGTTAATCATTGTTGTATGCAACCCACTTTTCATCACCTGTCATATTATACTTAAGGAACGGTTTGTTAGGATGATATATTAGAATTGGTTCTCAAAAATAAAAAAATTACTACTGATAGAACTTAATAGACAGAATAAACAAATGCGAGTTATCTCCCCTTATCATGGATAGTGGGATGAGAACAAACTACCCTGAGCGGATTGAATAAAGGATTCGGGGCGAAATTCTTGGAAGGTTACCAACTACGACAAATTTCCTGAAGAAGGTCGCAGGGTAGAACGGACGAAACGTCTTGACGGTAATAAATAAACACATACCTCCGCGCAAATATGTGCTCGCCTACTGAGGGGTTAATAGCGAAGTACAAATACATACGAAATATTTCGTAATTTAACAAAATGTCTTAGGGACAGAGGAATCTAAATTTTAAATTTTTGGTAATGAGAGGGGTTTGGAGAAAGACAATGACACTGTAGTTACTGAAAGTTTATCTTTTACTTAAAAAAAAAATACAAAAATATCGCATTGCAGGATGTTTGTTTAAAGAAATGAAGGGTTTCCCCAAACATTTTGCCTGTAGTGTACGGGGCAGAATATAATATACGCAACGTTTCGGTTGTGGCTTACTTAGATATTCTTCAGAAGCCTGCCGTATTCGGAAACGTTTTCTAAATTTCTAACTGAAATTTTTGCCCAAGCCACAGGATAGAGTAGAATGTTCCTTATTCTGATGTTTATCCTATGTGATAATTTTTCATTAGTTAATTCCGTATCGAAGTGACCCCTTGGGAAGGAAAAAAGAAAAGGGCTAACACTGATAGATGAATAGATGGCTATACGCTTAGATATTAGATTGGTGCAAAAATAATGACGTAATAATGTCGTTTTTTGAAGTTAAAAAAACGTCAAAAAACGACATTATTGCGTCATTATTTTTGCACCAACCTAATAGAAACGCGGTGTAATGGTTAATAAGCTTATCTTGCTCGATTAATTGCGAACGAGTAGTGAGTTCGATCCTTGTCAGATGCTCCACACTTTCGATATTTTTCTTTTTCCGTCCCACGCTTAGAACCTTGCCATACACTTAGATAAAAAGAGAAATATGTTTGATAAAGAAAGGAAAATATATTGAATGAAAATGTGAATTTCACTATTAACTTAAATCAAGACTTACGGACACGTCACATTGAAACGCCTGTGCCAGTTGGTTCAAAACCTGCTTTGCCATCCCGCACGGATTCTGGACATGTTTCTCTCGCAAACTGCAATTCATCAGACTGTCTGATTCCTTCTTCTTCCAATGCTCCTTGCTACCTTCTCGCCTCGCTTTCCTATATCTATGGACCTTCGCGCAAATCCGGCGTAGAGCATGAGGTGTTTGCGAAGTTAACTGCCTGACCAAATTTGGGGAAATCCCTCCATCAAAGAGTGGTGGGTGGCAGAATATCGATACACCCAAATCCTCCCATCTCGTGTTGGTGTCTCTTACTATCACTGCCCGGGTGTGGAGTATCTAGGCAATTACTCCGCCTTCCTTGAAATTCTACCTGTGCCTGAGGCTAGGTGTGGTCTTAGCTACAATTGCTAAATTCAATTACAATCCAAATTTTCCATCAGCGGGATATTTTTATCGCGTCCTTGTGTGGTCGGCTGCATTTGGGATTCGTTACCTCTCGTTTCTCCATGTCAGCTTTTTGGTCAACAAGTGACAAAAAGAGACAATTCCTCTTAATAAATTTTATCGCGTCTTAAACAGACGAAGGAAAAATATAACTACAATGCCATCCCTATTTTCCAAGTCCTATCATCTGACCGAATTTTGGCTAGAGGTTTGTTCCTACCTATCGTGGAATGTACTCTATTCTACCGCGAGGATCAAGTGGGCACTTTGTAAAAATACCATTACTTAAGATTAAGTTGACCAGATGGCTTCTATGCTAGTCGTCGTCGACACCCTCACACCGCAATTCTCCTTTTCTTGTTATCAGTATATTTTCAGTCTTTTTTGTTTTTTTCTTCTTTTTTTCCAGCTTATTGTGAAAGTTCTTTTTCCAATTTATCTGCACCTTCGTAATAGTGTCACAGTGCTGATAAGTCGTAAAAAACGAATCAATCAAACATGTTTTAAAACAACGCATCTTAAAGGACCTTTATTGTCTTCCATCAGCACGTCTAATGCTAACCTCCAGGAAAGGACCTCATTGAGCATAACTTTTTTTCACCTGACCTCAATTAGGACGATGATATTGAATCAATTGACTTGTCCGTTGCTTAAAATGTAGGTTCACTTTTTGCAAGATTATACGTCTACGATGCGTTCCTGCATTGAATATTGCTGTCACATCTGGTTTGGTGCATCTGCTATGTATCTAGATATCCTTGTCGAAATTCAAGAAAGAATCTGCAATGTTATCGACCTGGCATCTCGGCTTTCAATCACTTTCACGGCGCTTCCCTGTGTTTTTTCTATAAAATGTTTTCTTAATAATTGCTCTGACGAGCTTTCCTCTTTGGTAATATTCATTGTAAATATTCAGTGGGTTTTATTTTTAAATGTTGTTATTTTTATCCCCACCAGACAAATTGTACATATGTAAACTAGTTTTGATAACATAGAGGTTTTGAAGTATTATGGTGGCTGTAGTAAGAATGGTAAGTAAGAATATGTTGTTTTGGTTTAAGGAATACTGAGGTGTGTTTGGGCCAGTAATCGTGGTTACAAGAAGACAGAATGCATGGTCATCAGTAAGCGACTTCAACCCACTTGGAGTGCACAAGACTCGAAAAGAGTTGGAGGAATCTAATGGTGATTACGAAGGTAAAGCAACGAAGAAAACTCACTCTGATCATTCTAAGAAAACAATCCCCGAATGTGTTGGTGAGGGCCTCAGACTCAACACAGAATGCTTTCAAGAACCATCAAGAGAACGGTGAATAAGTTTCAAAAAGAGGGAACAGTAGAGAGGAAGACTGGATCAGGAAGTCACAATAGCAAGAGAGGCCATCTTTTCAACTTAGTGCTAAATATATTATTATAATTACTCAATGTAGAGTCCATTAGTGTTCTAAAAACCTCGTGGAATCCCAGATATCTTTAATCATACAACGATTTAAAGCTAAATCTAACAATTGAACAATTTTTCTGTTATGCCCGGTACATGTGTGTGCGTGTACTTGTGTGTGTGTGTGTGTGTGCCTGCACACTCGCAGAGTACGGCCAGGAAACAAGGCTGCTGCAGAAGAGGGAGTACCTCAACCTAAACTCCCGAAAGATGATCCTACCTACAGGATTGTTTATAATTTATAATCTTACATAACTCTCGCAATAATATACAAACTCTAACCATCAGACAGTTTTGATCCAATGACAACACCCGGTACTGGAAACAACGATATGATTCAGGAATTAAATATATATATATATATATGTGTGTGTGTGTGTGTGTGTGTGTGTGTGTGTGTGTGTAAGCAAATGTATGGATATGGATATGGATCCGACAGTATGAAGAAAAATATACGGAAAAAAAACATGAGATTTATGAGGCAGGCATCACGCACGGTGAATACTAGACCTGGCTTCTTTAATATTTCCCCTTTTCTAGCAAGATTAATGCTCGACAAACGTACATATAAGTTTTAGATTAAAATAAAATTCTTTTCATTTTTCATTCAAAATACTATATTTTAGGAATACGTTTTCCCAACATCGGCCACGTGACGCCGATGTGATCATATTGAAACGGAACGCTGATCTTGAAAAATTTCAGTTGTCTGTTTTGATTAGTCTTACTCTTATGTCCATCGTCTTTTCATGTTGAATTAAATATAGTCTAATGTTAATTATGTTTTATGAATATGTCCTGATGATGGTCTATTAGACGACCGAAACGTCCGATGTTGACATTATATTAACATCTAAACAGCATAATTGCATATTAGGATTTTTGTTTGTTTTTTCCATATATTTTTCTTCATATATATATATATATATATATATATATATAAGGTTGGTGCAAAAATAATGTCGTTTTCTCACATAGTAACATATGTGAGAAAACGACATTATTTTTGCACCAACGTTATATATATATATATATATATATATATATATATATATATATATATATATAAGTGAACATAGAAGTCAACACTTAGAGTTTTCTGTCTGTTTCATGCTATATGTAATCGTCAGGCCACCTGGTGGTCAGGTGGCCTGACGATTGCATATAGCATGAAACAGCCTGTCGCCTCTAAGTGTTGACTTCTATGTTCACTTTTATATTTACACATGCTCTATCTTTGATATTGAGCACTTTATCCCATAAATATAGCACATCTTAAGACTATATTTCTTTATATATATATTGCACCTTTTAATTGAAATTAAAATAACTGATCCAACGTGCAACTCTCGGAGAATAAGTGTGACATTACTGTAATTATTGAACAATATAGTTCATGCCATATTCACGGAAAATCTACCAGTAAAAAAGAATTCTCTTATTGCTATATTTGTACAAAAACGCAGAACTTTAAAATTTAAATTCAAACTCAGCGTTGCGACCGCACGTTCCAAAACAATAACACATTTCTCATAGCATTTTTTCAGATTACATCTCTATTTTCGTTGTCCTCTTATTACTGAGAAGTAAAAACAAGAACAAAATCTACTTCCATACATGATGATGTCTGTAGGAACAGACGAAAGCTTGTAAAAATTTAAAAAGACCTTATGCAACTGGAATTTATAAACGGGGATCATATCATTCATATAAGGGTTCGGGGTTGATGTATCTTATTTATATAGTTTGCGAAGATGTATTCTCGCCATTTAAATCATTAACTTCTATATTTGTTTTTTGTGTGAATGATCATGAATATATATATATATATATATAGTGCATAGGGACTGCAGATCATTATTCAAACTGAAAATTGTTAAATATAATAAACAACGGTCTGTTATGTTTTATCATGAGCCGTTCTAAGCTGAGTATAATTGCTTTCATTTGGGGAGAGAATAAAGACAAAAACTGTACAAAATGGGAAATATTTTTTTATTTTCATTATGCACCTTTGATTTAAGATTTCGGCTGACATGAGCCATCTTCGGAGTGGTTATATGGACATTTCCACAAAGATATTCACCATGATCGATTATATCTTGCCATGTTTGCATATAAATTTGCAATGCAATGATAACGGTCCGTTGTTAATATTTCGTAGTCTCACATGTTCTGTTGTCATAGAATCGCATCACAATTTACGATTTGCATCTATGATTCACTGACTGTTATCGTTATGCAAACGGGGAAACAAGTTTTAACGGCGCCACTTAAAACAAATCAAAACTTATTTTCACTGCATACTTTTCTCCTATTTTATTTATAATTCGTCCCTAGTTACATATAATTTATTACTAGTAGTATTAATAGGATTCAAATTACTTAGATGAAGCATTGTCAATTATTATTCATTTTGGTCTAGTATTTCTTTCATCTTATTTCTCTTACTTTTTATTCGAGGCTTATTCTTTATTTCTCATCTGCCCTGTTTACTTAAATATGCTTTATTACTAGTAGTATTTATAGGATTCAAATTACTTAGATGAAGCATTGTCAATTATTATTCATTTTGGTCTAGTATTTCTTTCATCTTATTTCTCTTGCTTTTTATTTGAGGTTTATTCTTTATTTCTCATCTGCCCTGCTTACTTAAATATGCTTTATTACTAGTAGTATTAATAGGATCCAAATTTCTTAGATGAAGCATTGTCAATTATTATTCATTTTGGTCTAGTATTTCTTTCATCTTATTTCTCTTACTTTTTATTCGAGGCTTATTCTTTATTTCTCATCTGCCCTGTTTACTTAAATATGCTTTATTACTAGTAGTATTTATAGGATTCAAATTACTTAGATGAAGCATTGTCAATTATTATTCATTTTGGTCTAGTATTTCTTTCATCTTATTTCTCTTACTTTTTATTCGAGGCTTATTCTTTATTTCTCATCTGCCCTGCTTACTTAAATATGCTTTATTACTAGTAGTATTTATAGGATTCAAATTACTTAGATGAAGCATTGTCAATTATTATTCATTTTGGTCTAGTATTTCTTTCATCTTATTTCTCTTACTTTTTATTCGAGGCTTATTCTTTATTTCTCATCTGCCCTGCTTACTTAAATATGCTTTATTACTAGTAGTATTTATAGGATTCAAATTACTTAGATGAAGCATTGTCAATTATTATTCATTTTGGTCTAGTATTTCTTTCATCTTATTTCTCTTACTTTTTATTCGAGGCTTATTCTTTATTTCTCATCTGCCCTGTTTACTTAAATATGCTTTATTACTAGTAGTATTTATAGGATTCAAATTACTTAGATGAAGCATTGTCAATTATTATTCATTTTGGTCTAGTATTTCTTTCATCTTATTTCTCTTACTTTTTATTCGAGGCTTATTCTTTATTTCTCATCTGCCCTGTTTACTTAAATATGCTTTATTACTAGTAGTATTTATAGGATTCAAATTACTTAGATGAAGCATTGTCAATTATTATTCATTTTGGTCTAGTATTTCTTTCATCTTATTTCTCTTACTTTTTATTCGAGGCTTATTCTTTATTTCTCATCTGCCCTGCTTACTTAAATATGCTTTATTACTAGTAGTATTTATAGGATTCAAATTACTTAGATGAAGCATTGTCAATTATTATTCATTTTGGTCTAGTATTTCTTTCATCTTATTTCTCTTACTTTTTATTCGAGGCTTATTCTTTATTTCTCATCTGCCCTGTTTACTTAAATATGCTTTATTACTAGTAGTATTTATAGGATTCAAATTACTTAGATGAAGCATTGTCAATTATTATTCATTTTGGTCTAGTATTTCTTTCATCTTATTTCTCTTACTTTTTATTCGAGGCTTATTCTTTATTTCTCATCTGCCCTGCTTACTTAAATATGCTTTATTACTAGTAGTATTTATAGGATTCAAATTACTTAGATGAAGCATTGTCAATTATTATTCATTTTGGTCTAGTATTTCTTTCATCTTATTTCTCTTACTTTTTATTCGAGGCTTATTCTTTATTTCTCATCTGCCCTGCTTACTTAAATATGCTTTATTACTAGTAGTATTTATAGGATTCAAATTACTTAGATGAAGCATTGTCAATTATTATTCATTTTGGTCTAGTATTTCTTTCATCTTATTTCTCTTACTTTTTATTCGAGGCTTATTCTTTATTTCTCATCTGCCCTGCTTACTTAAATATGCTTTATTACTAGTAGTATTTATAGTATTCAAATTACTTAGATGAAGCATTGTCAATTATTATTCATTTTGGTCTAGTATTTCTTTCATCTTATTTCTCTTACTTTTTGTTCGAGGCTTATTCTTTATTTCTCATCTGCCCTGCTTACTTAAATATGCTTTATTACTAGTAGTATTTATAGGATTCAAATTACTTAGATGAAGCATTGTCAATTATTATTCATTTTGGACTAGGATTTCTTTCATCTTATTTCTCTTGCTTTTTATTCAAGGCTTATTCTTTATTTCTCATCTGCCCTGCTTACTTAAATATGCTTTATTACTAGTAGTATTTATAGGATTCAAATTACTTAGATGAAGCATTGTCAATTATTATTCATTTTGGACTAGGATTTCTTTCATCTTATTTCTCTTGCTTTTTATTCAAGGCTTATTCTTTATTTCTCATCTGCCCTGCTTACTTAAATATGCTTTATTACTAGTAGTATTTATAGGATTCAAATTTCTTAGATGAAGCATTGTCAATTATTATTCATTTTGGACTAGGATTTCTTTCATCTTATTTCTCTTGCTTTTTTTTCAAGGCTTATTCTTTATTTCTCATCTGCCCTGCTTACTTAAATATGCTTTATTACTAGTAGTATTAATAGGATTCAAATTTCTTAGGTTAAGTATTGTCAATTATTATTCATTTTGGACTAGTATTTCTTTCATCTTATTTCTCTTGCTTTTTATTCGAGGCTTATACTTTATTTCTCATCTGGCCTGCTTACTTAAATATGCTTTATTACTAGTAGTATTAATAGGATTCAAATTACTTAGATGAAGCATTGTCAATTATTATTCATTTTGGACTAGGATTTCTTTCATCTTATTTCTCTTGCTTTTTATTCAAGGCTTATTCTTTATTTCTCATCTGCCCTGCTTACTTACATATGCTTTATTACTAGTAGTATTTATAGGATTCAAATTACTTAGATGAAGCATTGTCAATTATTATTCATTTTGGACTAGGATTTCTTTCATCTTATTTCTCTTGCTTTTTATTCAAGGCTTATTCTTTATTTCTCATCTGCCCTGCTTACTTAAATATGCTTTATTACTAGTAGTATTTATAGGATTCAAATTTCTTAGATGAAGCATTGTCAATTATTATTCATTTTGGACTAGGATTTCTTTCATCTTATTTCTCTTGCTTTTTATTCAAGGCTTATTCTTTATTTCTCATCTGCCCTGCTTACTTAAATATGCTTTATTACTAGTAGTATTAATAGGATTCAAATTTCTTAGGTTAAGTATTGTCAATTATTATTCATTTTGGACTAGTATTTCTTTCATCTTATTTCTCTTGCTTTTTATTCGAGGCTTATTCTTTATTTCTCATCTGCCCTGCTTACTTAAATATGCTTTATTACTAGTAGTATTTATAGGATTCAAATTACTTAGATGAAGCATTGTCAATTATTATTCATTTTGGACTAGGATTTCTTTCATCTTATTTCTCTTGCTTTTTATTCAAGGCTTATTCTTTATTTCTCATCTGCCCTGCTTACTTAAATATGCTTTATTACTAGTAGTATTTATAGGATTCAAATTTCTTAGATGAAGCATTGTCAATTATTATTCATTTTGGACTAGTATTTCTTTCATCTTATTTCTCTTGCTTTTTATTCAAGGCTTATTCTTTATTTCTCATCTGCCCTGCTTACTTAAATATGCTTTATTACTAGTAGTATTTATAGGATTCAAATTTCTTAGATGAAGCATTGTCAATTATTATTCATTTTGGACTAGGATTTCTTTCATCTTATTTCTCTTGCTTTTTATTCAAGGCTTATTCTTTATTTCTCATCTGCCCTGCTTACTTAAATATGCTTTATTACTAGTAGTATTAATAGGATTCAAATTTCTTAGGTTAAGTATTGTCAATTATTATTCATTTTGGACTAGTATTTCTTTCATCTTATTTCTCTTGCTTTTTATTCGAGGCTTATACTTTATTTCTCATCTGGCCTGCTTACTTAAATATGCTTTATTACTAGTAGTATTAATAGGATTCAAATTTCTGAGATGAAGCATTGTCAATTATTATTCATTTTGGACTAGGATTTCTTTCATCTTATTTCTCTTGCTTTTTATTCAAGGCTTATTCTTTATTTCTCATCTGCCCTGCTTACTTAAATATGCTTTATTACTAGTAGTATTAATAGGATTCAAATTTCTTAGGTTAAGTATTGTCAATTATTATTCATTTTGGACTAGTATTTCTTTCATCTTATTTCTCTTGCTTTTTATTCGAGGCTTATACTTTATTTCTCATCTGGCCTGCTTACTTAAATATGCTTTATTACTAGTAGTATTAATAGGATTCAAATTTCTTAGATGAAACATTGTCAATTATTATTCATTTTGGACTAGGATTTCTTTCATCTTGTTTCTCTTGCTTTTTATTCAAGGCTTATTCTTTATTTCTCATCTGCCCTGCTTACTTAAATATGCTTTATTACTAGTAGTATTAATAGGATTCAAATTTCTTAGATGGAACATTGTCAATTGTTATTCATTTTGGACTAGTATTTTTTTATCTTATTTCTCTTGCTTTTTATTCGAGGCTTATTTTTTATTTCTCATCCGCGCTACTTACTTAAATATGCTTTATTACTAGTAGTATTAATAGGATTCAAATTTCTTAGATGAAGTATTGTCAATTATTATTCATTTTGGACTAGTATTTTTTTCATCGTATTTCTCTTGCTTTTTATTCGAGGCTTATTCTTTATTTCTCATCTGCCCTGCTTACTTAAATATGCTTTTTTACTAGTAGTATTAATAGGATTCAAATTTCTTAGATGAAGCATTTCCAATTATTATTAATTTTTTACTAATATTTCTTTTGTAATATTTGCCTGACTTTTTTTTTCTTATCATTCTACTTTTGTTAAGCACATCAGATCAAAATTGGTGACAGTTCAACTTCATTGCTCTTGACAGACTTCCTTTCCGTTGCATCTTCTTCATCTTCTCATTCTTTTATCAAATAAATATTGTCTTCCCTTTTTTTCTTCAAATTCTTCCCTTCTGATTTTGATCAAATTCACAAATTTCATCCCCAATCGCCTTTCCAGCTCCTCACACATCATTAGATATTTCTTTTCTCAAAAAACGCAACACGATACATTCTTATATATATATATATATATATATATATATATATATATATATATATTACGTTCATTAAATATTAAGAATGTGTCAACATAAAATCTTTAACGTTTACAAGAAAGAAGAATTTTTAAAAAGGTGTCATTATAAAACCGTTAACGAAAACTGAAAATGAAAACATCCAATTCTGTACATTCAAGGAACATTAAAAATACATCATGAATCATTTAAGAAAAACTATAACGTGATATGATTCCATAGATTCTTCGCCTTTAATGTCATGCAACTTTCAAGAAGTAGGTGGTCATGGTACTGCTGGGATTCCTTTTCTTTATTATCTGCGAATTTCTATAAATTATTGGCTAAAATCGTGGAGTGGCTTTCTGAAGTTTTCTTAATATTTTCTTTTTATTATTCACAAAGAAATTTCAAGTCAAGGCTAGAATATCCAGTCTACCTTGCTGTTTAACTGAAAGTTGGAGCTAGAAGAGATATATTCTTGTCTTTCTTAAAATGTCTTCTTTATGTGCTGCATGCCCTGAGCATGACTCTCCACAACTTCCTGTCCATTATAACTCGTAATATATTTCGTCTTTTTTTATTTCTCCTAAACCATGTCCCAGCATCCATTTATTGAAGCGCATTATGTATGTTATACGTTATTTTCATTCATCCTACTTGCTTTCAAACCTTCCCATGAGTATCGGACTTTCCAAGCTCTCTTTCCTCATTATGAGCCCTACAAACATCAACTGTCTTTTCATGATTTTATGAATAAGTTTACTCCTTGCTTCCATTTTCTCTAATGCTTCATCATGGCTCACATGTTCGGTTCATGTTATTCACAGCATCTTTCTGTCGGATCACGATTCTTTCGCCTCAAGTCTCTTCATCTTTGCGGAGATTGTCCAGTACTCCTCTGCTTTACAGGAGGACAGATATCAAGTCACAGTTTAGTATTGCCGGCCATTGTACACGTTGAGGGATAAACACGTGTGTCTTCTGAAATGCACACAAGCAACATGGCAGAACCACATTTCTGTTGCTTCACGTTTCTTCTTCATCTTTGAGGAGATTGTCAAGCACTCACTGATATAAAGGAGGACAGATATCACGTCACAGTTTAGTATTGCCGGCCATTGTACACTATCTGGCTAAAATAGTGGAGTGGCATTCTGAAGATTTCTTAATGTTTTCTTTTTATTATTCACAAAGAAATTTCAAATTTACAGTTTAGTATTGCCGGCCATTTAGTATTGACAGATATCACGTCACAGTTTAGTATTGCCGGCCGTTGTACACGTTGAGAGATAAACACGTGTGTCTCCTGAAATGCCCACAACCAACATGGCAGACTCAGAATATGAGTCCACATAAAAAACACAAAGAAGCAACAAGGACCAATATATATGTACAAACAAAGGATAATGTATTAGCAATAAACGATTGTATAAATAAGAGAATATTGTTGTGAGTTACTGAATAATGAACATGAAGAAAGCATTTAAGTTAGTGAATTGTTTGCGAATGTGAAGTTTGGTGTAAGTGACAGTCCTATAAATAATGAAGTGAAAGATCCGTACGCACGTATGTGTGTCTATTGTTCATGTGTGTGCCAAAAAGGGAACGCGTTCTTCGGCGATAGACTTACACATTGATGCAAAAAGTAAAAAGAATGCATCTTTGACAATCCCAATACGCCTCCCGATTTCAGATTGGGAGGAGTTGATGCTGTCTGCCTGTAAAGTGCCTGAAAACCATTCCACAGGTTGACCCAAGCCTTGACAGTGAAACTGGGTAGATGGGACTATTTGGGAACCCTCGATGGTTGAACTAGCATGAAAGCGCAAGTCATCGTGACCGAGGGTTTGAGCGTACTGGACGGTTGATCACGCCAGATAACATGCTCTCTACACCTATTCTTATGCACACACAACAAACACACACACACACACACACACACACACACACACACATATATATATATATATATATATATATATATGTGTGTGTGTGTGTGTGTGTGTGTGTGTGTGTGTGAAAAATATATAGAAAATATGAAAGAACTCGTTAGGTAAATAATCCAAAGTTCTTTAGTATTTTTGTTATTATTTTTAAAAAAATAGTGCTCGATACAAAAGTAGAGCATAAATATAATTATTTATTTAAAAATATGATTCCAACACGCTACATAAGAGTTCTCATGTTTCAAAACAAGAGCCGAAAACTTCAATATAATTATTTGAATTAAATTGAATTAAAGTACTAAGCTCTGTTCCATCTTCAAGCGAATTTTTTTTTTGGAATAACTTATTTCTGAAGTTTACGCGTTTTATAAGAATATTCATTATTGAAATCAAAATTTCTATGGTAACGGCTAGAGCAATTAATCAAAGAAAAGGGACGTAAGGTGTTAATAATTTGTATTAATATCTCAGTTACATTCACACATGTCAAGTCAGGGTAAGGTTGGGGTGTCTAAATTTAAAGCGGAAGATGACATCGTCTCGTTTGGTTAAGCGTCTATGGAGATTTATTTATTTTTTTATTTTATTTCTTATTTTTTTCTGAAAGGGTTTTGTGTATGTAAAAACTGTCGTAAAACGCTAACATTTGTTTTTTGACGACGTCATAAAGGGTTATCTTTTTTTGTAGGGCATTTAAACTATTTATTAGGACAATGGAATTTAAAAATTATTTTATTGTTTGTTTGTTTTTATGCTAATTATTCAATGCAAAAATTTGATGATGTCGGAAAACCGTTAACTCCTGTCTATAGTTTAATAGATTTTTATTATTTAGAAACTTAATAATATGTAGTTTTTCATATATATATATATATATATATATATATATATATATTGAAAATATATTTTGAAAATAGCAAGAACGATAATGATGCTATATTATACTGATTTTAATACAGGATCTGATTGAAATATATATCTCCCAGAAATACCTCCCATATAATGAAAATTTGCTTGCATTTTTTCTTCCTCTTAGTCGGTGGTAGAAAAATCTAACCATTTTCAGTATGACTATAAATGACATCCGTCAGTAAGGTCTCTGATCGGGAAATTGGACGTTTTTAAGGGGTGTGAAATCACATCTTAATTACTGTTGTTCCCAAGACCACCCTGACCCTGAGTGGTAGGGTCGCAGCTATGGGAAAATAGTGAGCCCCGAAACAGAAACTATAACACAAGAAAAGTATAAAAATACACTTTACCAGCAATAATGTTGTATTAAAAAAAATGACCAATAATACATTTTAGTAAAATGACCAATAATACATTTTATTAAAATGGCCAATAATACATTTTAGTAAAATGACCAATAGTACATTTTAGTAAAATGACCAATAGTACATTTTAGTAAAATGACCAATAATACATTTTATTAAAATGACCAATAATACATTTTAGTAAAATGACCAATAGTACATTTTAGTAAAATGACCAATAATACATTTTAGTAAAATGACCAATAATACATTTTAAAGCAAAAGGAAAAGCAACACATTTTATGGCGAAATAGCAATTAATACATTTAATAGAAAACATGTCATACATTATCATATTATATAAAAAAATAATTATTTGCTATGATCAATCTTATTCCTTGTAAGAAGAAACAAGTTTTCAATACTCGTTTGTTTTTTATAAGATTATTTGGTTAAAATATGCAGCAAAGTAATTGTAATTTAATTATAATTTAATTAATTTCATTCTCTTGAATTAATTATAAAGTCTGAATTTTCATATTTAGATTTTGGCATTAAATGACCCATACAGGTATTGATATGCTGTTAAATTAAAACCACCCAAACCCTTGTACTTTGCTTCATTTTTTTCTTTCTTTTACTGGTTTCTTTTTTTCAGCAGGAGAAAAGGAACATTCTTTATTATTTAGTTATTTATGTTTTTGGCACCCTGAAGACATTGGAACCGACAGAAGACTTCTTGGATCTCGTACAAGTAAACAACACTGTTATAACAGCAAAAGAAATTTGGAGTTAAACTTTTATCCCTATCTGGGGCGCTAACAGTTGCTACCACCCAGGGAACAATGGTAATTAAGAGGTACTTTCACATTCCTGAAAACCAGCAAGGCATTTTAAAGCAAAAGGAAACGCAATATGGCGAAATAAAAATCAATACATTTCATAGTCAAATTCAAAACACGTCATACATTATCATATAATATGAAAAAAAATTAATTATTTGCTATGATCAATCTTATTACTTTTAAGGAGAAACATATTTTCAGTACACATTTGGTTTTATAAGATTATTTGCTTAAAATATGCAGCAAATTATAATTTAATTATGAAATAATTTCATTCTCTTGGATTAATTATAAAGTTTGAATTTTCATATTTAGATTTCGGCATTAAATGACCCATAGAGCTATTGATATGCCGCTAAACAAAAAAAATCCTCGGTTTAGTTTATTTTGTATTACGGTATATCAATCTCATTGGGTCGTTTAATGCTGACAAGATTTTTAGGATAGGTTCGCATGAATAGAATATGTATTCTTTGTAAGAAATCAGTTTGTAGATCTGGTTTCATTTTTGCAAACAGGTTTTTATCGAGAGTTAAATATATTGCTGGCAATATATTTCTTTTTCAGAAATGGATTGCTTTAATTTTTTTTTTTTTTTTTTCAAAACTGTATTGCTGGTAATTTTTTTTTTCCGAAATGTATTACTGGTATCTTTTACTATTAAAATCTGTTTTTATACTTTCATAATGTTTTGACCCCAGTTTGGAGATAAACTTTTTAACCCTATCTGGAGCGCTAACAGTTGCTACCACCCTAGGAACGACGGCACTTAAGAGGTACTGACACGCTTCTGAAAACCGAACCTGCTGCCGGAGGTCGTTTATCGTCATACCCAGGACGACCAGCTTATCGCTTGAAAAAGTATTCTTTAACAGGTTCATTGCGCTGACTGTAACTCTGCACAAATTTCTATTCTGGCTTTGTCAAAGAAAATAAGGACAAAAACGCCAACTGGGAAATGATCAACGACGATATTCGAATCAGATTTCCTTACCGTTTTTACGAGGGGGCACCTCGACGTGGTATAAGCATGGCTCGCTAGATCGATTACGACTGAATAGTGAGTTCGATCCTCACTGGGTGTCCTCGTGCTTTTGGCCTTATGCCACAACTTCCGCACTCTGTCAACCTCATTTCCCCTGCGATAAAATACAGCTCTTCTTCTTCTTCTTGTGTCGCGTCCCTTCAGGACATAGGCAATCATGGCACTCTACAACTTCCTATCTTGTGTGGATCCCTTTGCCAAAGGCACTCAGCCCTGTGTTCTTGGAACATTCGCGGTAAACATTTTTGCCGTTGGAAAACTCGTATCAAGAGTTTTCGCCGTAGAAACCTTTGCCGTGTAGGATTTTTTGCCGCATTTTTTTAATACGCGAAGTACCTTTCTATCATATATATCTGGCTCGCACTATTGTTACTTTGATTTGAACATTTTAATAAGCGAAGTTATAGGATCAAAATCCTACATTATTCATCCTCGCCAGTGAGGGTCGCAAAAATTTCAATTTGACACTAGAACCTACGTCACACAATTTCATATTTCAGACTTAACGTTAAACTTTCTTTTAACATATCAGTCTGCCAATAATTATCACTTAAACAATATTTATTATTTCAAACAAACTTACAACTTGTATATACAACCAACTTCAATATAAAGTATCTGATCAAAGAATGATGTTTGACCCTATAAAAAAAAGGCATCCATATATACTTGATAACAAGGTACTTTGCATATTAAATTGACTCCAAAAGGGGCGTTTAAGATAATGGTATCGAAAAAAAAAATCGGCGAAATTATCTGACAGCAAAAATCCTATACAGCGAAGTTTCATTCGGCGAAAATTCCTGAGGCGAGTTTTCCTACGGCAAAAATATTTACTGTGAGTGTTCCGGATACGCCCAGCACAGTTCCACCGTTCATTCACACTATTCAATTGGCAAGTGGCCCCGTGCCTTCTCTTATCTAATTTGCTCTCAACATGCCGCGTGAGGATTTTTTTTTTCAAGCCCACTCTCCATTATGCCTCCAAGGCATTTTAGCTATCTTGTCCTGATTCTAAGTAGAAGAGTTTTGTGGGTTTTTTTTTTTTTTTTTTGTTTTTTGCTTTTTTTGGGGGGGGATCATTTTATTTAAGATTTACTTGTTGCTTTAAGTCCTCCTTGTCATTCCGTCGACTGTTGCTGTTGCATCAAGTTTTTTTCTTCATCCGTGGGGAGATTGCCCAACATACACTGACATATAGCGTAGCTTGGATGTAGCACAA
This sequence comes from Acanthosepion lycidas, assembly GCA_963932145.1. NCBI lineage: Eukaryota > Metazoa > Mollusca > Cephalopoda > Sepiida > Sepiidae > Acanthosepion > Acanthosepion lycidas. The sequence continues at coordinate 32,220,925 of OZ010606.1, forward strand.
GGCCGAAAGTAAGGGGCAACCCAGTGAGGATCGAACTCACTACTCATTCGTAATTGTTCTAGCGAGACAAGCTTGCTAACCATTACACCACCTCGAGGTAACCAAACATTCACTGACATATAAGAGGATGGATGTTACATAGCAATCCACGTCTTTTCCTCGTTTCTAAAGATTTTTTTTCCTTTTCTCAGGACCTCGCTTAAACTTTAGAGTGCTTCAGTCGAATCCCGGTGCCGCATTTTGCGCCCCCACCCTGTTAAAACGCTTCACGTATATTTAAAACTTCTTCACCTGCCTGATGTTTTATATCTCCAATTCATAACTCGCATCTTGGGCTATTCCTCTGACTCTTCTACCAAACCCATCCTAACCAATCAGCACTTCACCTGTTAAATCTTGACTTCTTATTGGTCGAGACAGCACAAAAGTGTAGCACTTCTCTACAAATCTGTTTTCCCGCTCAACGTTTTGGGGCTGGTTTGAATCACAGAAAATAAATAAATCAGGATCTAATCCGATTCTTTGAAAATATGCTCAAGATGAAGATTAGAACTGATAGAAAACGATTGCATTCGACAGTCTTCAGCGAAAGGTGGGTAAAAGAGGCGAGCTTGGTTCGTGTGAACGGGGTTAGCCTTGATTTTCTCTTCTAGGTCAACCTACGTCAGATCAGGGTGGTTTCCTGTGGAGCCCTCCCCTTGGTTAGGTTAGATAAGCTTTTGTGTACCTAGTTAATGTGAGTAAGTGTTGTTCCCGGCCTGTCTCCGGCCACATCTTTGGTTATGATCCAGGTTGAGATTCCCAACCTCCCCAGTTTGTTTTTGGTCCCTTTTTATCTCGACTGGGTCAGCTTTATATTTTCCCACGCCCGTATGATTTTTTATCCTTTTCCCACTCCCTTAGCGAGAGCGCCTCTTTGGTTTTGTCCAAAGGGCAGAATACAGCGGCCTCTCCCTTTTTTGAGGGTTGGACGGGTCTTACTAACATCAGTTGTGTTTAATTTGATTTGTGTTAATATTTTAGTTTGTTATGGGGTTCATCTCCCTCCCCTCTCATTTTTTCATCATAGATTTTTATATATATTTTAGCATCATTAAATTTTTATGTCACGGGGGGGGGGCGTCTTGTAGGTATCCCTAGTGAGAAGGTGGTATTATGGTGTATGGAAGATTGATTGGTGACGGACGAGTTCTTATGGTGAATCGTGAAATTGTAATGCATGAATGGATCGTGAATCGGATTAGCTAGGTATAGGATAGTTAGTTAAGACCAGCCTCAACCCCTCCTCTGTTTCGGCCTCGTGCCATAATTGTATTTTTTAATGCAATAAATATTTAGTAATATAATCTTCATGAGATGCTAAACAACTCCACGCGTGTCATTACACTGACCCATCGAACTTTTCGCGCGTCAACTTGCTGACTCAATAATCAACATTTCTCTCTCAAGAACTCTACCTACAATTTGCTAAAAAGAGTGATAATATTCACTACCAAGTAGAAATTGTATTTATCAACCAACTATTATTAATACAGTTAAAGGTGCATAACTCCTTAAGACTCTAAACCAGTGGTTTTCAGCCAGGGTACCGCGGAACCCTAGCGTTCCGCAAGTAAAGCCCATGGGTTCCGCAAGAAGTTACACAAGTACTATGATTGACAGTAATTTTTAATTCTCCTGTGCAGATAGTGATTTTCCAAGCGTAGCTTAGATGTGGCACAAGGCCGAAAGTATGGGGCACCCAGTGAGGACCGAATTCACTACTCAGGCGTAACTGTTCTAGTGAGACAAGCTTGCTAACCAATGCACCGACTCGGGGCGCCCCATTCTCCTGAGCAGATATGTGTGTTTAGGTACCCCCACTAAATCAATAACAAAATAGCATAGTATGAATAAAAAAAAAGGTTCGAAACTTAATGAAACAAACTTTTTCCATCAAAATGTTTATATTTTTATTAAGAAGAAAGATCAAAGTAATTTTTTAATTATTTTTTAAATTTTTTAATCCCTTCGAACATTTTCGAAATTTTGTCAGAAAATTTTGTTTTGATTTGAGTTAGCGGTTAAACAAACGTTACGACTGTTTTACAATAGAAAACGTAAAAATTATATCACCCACTTTTTTTCGGTGACAAACACATTAATTTGGAAATTCTCGCAAAAATCAAATAATTGTCGGATTTTAATGAAACTTTCAGGATTTATTCACAAATGAATGAAATTATTTTTGAAGTTATTATTTTTTTTTAAATCTTGGTAAAAAATATTTTTTTTACTTCTGTTCCCCCCACACCTCCACATAAATCCATGAAATGTTAATAAATTTGTCATTGGTGGCTAACTTTTGTTTCAAAATCCTACTTGTGTGAATTTAGATTTTCAGCTCTGACACCCATCAAGCGTAAGAAGCGAGCACAATTGCTGTCTGTGGAAGATGAACTTCGTGTGTATCTGTCAAAAACACGACCCAATATTAAAGATTTGTGCAAGAAACATCAGGCTCAAATTTCTCATTGAATTTTTAATGAAAATAAATGCAATCCATTTAAACTGAAGTTTTTTTTAATATATGTGTAATAACCGTACAAGCAAGATTAAAATTGCATATGTACATATACAATATTTTTACAGTTTGTCTTTGTATTTTTTTGTAAATAAATCTGAAGATGAGTATTTTTATTTTATTTTAATAATTAAAAGCTTTTTTTGCATAAGACAATTTATTGCAGGGGTTCCTCAAGCCACTGGAATGTCTCCTTGTGGTTCCGCTCCAGCAAAAAGGTTGACAACCACTGCTCTAAACAAACAATTACTACTAAAGCACGAATAAACATTAACTTTTGAACTTACATATGTGACAATTTTCACCCTACAGAAATTAACTTGTTTAATTTCATCAACAAACCCCAACTGTAAACTCTTAGACGTCAAATCATTACATTGTCATTCCATACATTTTCCAATACGTCGCACTCAAATATCAATCATAAATTCTCTATATGCTTGTTATTCGTATATAAATGTCTGCTATTGTTGAAATCTCTAATTCCATTGTTTTCTCCTTGAATTTTCTTTGCAATTGATTGCCTTTAAATGCTCATTGTTTATTTGTTATGGATGAAAAATTATCGAACTCACTCATTTCTAAATCTTCAAGCAATTGAAACCTTCAAACACACCGCACATCCCCAACATATTCATTTTTCAAAACGATTTTCTTCAATTTTCTGAATAGTTACTATACATATTTTTAGACCATACGTCATCTGACCTTAAGAACGGTATATCATTCCCTTACAGTCCTCCTCGCTCTCCTCCACTGCCACTTCCTCTATTTACTCAATGTTCTATGTTACAACCTCCCCGTCTTACTCCGGAATATTTTCATTATAATTCTCTTCTGGAATTTCTTCTCCTCATCCCGATCCTCTTCATTCTCCACATTTCTTCTTTATTTTCCTTAGTATTTTCTCCTCTCTTTCCTTCATCTCCAACACTCTCAATTTCACTTCCTCTTTCGCGTGTGTCTACTCTCCGCCTTCATTTCATGAATATTTACGCCTTTTCTCCCCCTCATCCCGCACCTCTTTATTTTCCCCTTCTTTGTTACTTTCCTTAGAATTACACATTATTTGCTTCTCTCCTCCTCCTTTACCTCTAACTCTATCAATATATTTTACTTCTCTTGTGTCTGCCCTCGACCGTCATCTCATGAATATTTATGACTTTTCTCCATCTCATCCCGCTCCTCTTTATTTTCCCCTTCTTCTTTTTTTATTTTCGTTAGAACTCCACATCATTTGCTTCTCTCCTCCTACTTCACCTCTGACATTCTCAATTTACTTTTCTATCGTCTGCCTTCCTCATTCATCACATGAATATTCATGCATTTTCTCCTCCTACCACCTCCGCTGCCCTCTTCCTTCTCCCTCGTCTTAGCTCCTTATTCAATTCTATTGAATCTTCTGCCATTTTTCCCGCTAAGTTTCTCATCTTTTCCCCCTACTTTCTCCCCCCTCACGGTGTTTCTTCTCGCTTCTAACTTCTTTTTTCTTCCTTTATCGCCTTTTTTTAAGATTAATATTTATCATAGATTTTTTCAGCCCAGTCCTGCCTGCCATAGAGGCAAGTCATTTGCAACTAAACTGGTTCGCCCACTAAGCTTTTCTGGCAAAGAGGGAGGTTAAACATTACAATTTTTTTTTTAAATGACCTTGGTGGATGAACGTTTTTGCAAGATCGACAGCCATCTAGCTCAATCAAATAAACTGACCCTGATGACATTGTATACAACTATGTATGCATAAGGGCATCTCCGGGCGGTGATCTCCTTAGACTGAAGTCCAAGGCTAGATGTAACCGTAAGTTTTATTTTAATATTTTTTCTCTTACACTTCTATCCTGTAAGAACTCACTTCGAGCTTCTTGCTTTCCTATCAACTACAATCTTAAAGAATTTAAATGCAACATTAGTCGCCATCTTCAATCTTCTTGAAACTTGTTCTTTTGTTGTTACTACTCCTCTTTCGTGTTTTCTCATTTGTTTTCCTCTTTGAGTAACTCATTGTGTCTTAATGGCATCATCACCTTGCATGGATTGAAATGATTAAAAAGAAACTCTTTCTTGTCCTCTTCCTCCCTTTGTCCTTTTTTTAAGCATTTCACCCCAAGCAAGGCATGAGTGCCAGTAGTACGCAAGGGGCTACAGAGAATGTATGTAAGAGAAAAGACTGAGTATGGCGGGTGAGGAAAGGATAAGGCAACAGAAGATATCGATCGACATTAAATTTATTTTTTTTATTATAGTTATCAGAGAAGCAAATAAGAGGAAGGGAGTTCCACTGTCGGGAAGTGCGAGAGAAGAAGCTGTTGAGGTAGAAGTGGCGGTTACATTTAATTGATTCGACAGTAAAATGGTGGAGCCGAGATGCCTACCTAGTAGCCCGCTTAAATGGATGCCCACCCCCGTTCAGAGTGGCCCGTGTCTTGAGCGACTATTGAACCTTAAACTCACCACAGACCTCAAGCCTAACATAGGATCAATCGCTAAAAAGGCAGGAAAAATAGTCGGTTCCCTGTACCGCTCCAGTAAGTTTCCCACCATTATTAGCTGATCTCTCATCCGCTTCTTCTTTTCTTTTCTTTTTTTTTTTTCTTCTCTTATACAGGGTGCTGCAGAAGTACCCCCAGATTTACTTCCCTGCGGTACTTAAACTTGGTGTAATGATTTGCAAGCTTGTCTCGCTAGCTCAATTGCTACTGAATGGTGAGTTCGATCCTCACCGGGTGCCCCATACTTCCGGCGTTGTGCTACATCTAAGATATGCTTAGATAGCCTAATGGCACTTGGATATTGTGTAATGGTTAACAAGCTCGTTTGCGAGATCAGTTACTAATGAGTTATGAGTTCGATCCGCACTGGGTGCCCTATACTTTTGACTCTGTATCACATATGCTTCCAAAATCTAAGGGCACTTGGATATTGTGTGATGGTTAGCAAGCTTATCTTAGGAGATCAATTACTAATTAGTTCGATCCTCACTGGGTGTCCCATACTTTAGGTCTTGTGTCAGTGGGTGCCCCATATTTTTGGTCTTGTGTCAAGTTTAGAAAACCACCAAATACCTCCCACATAATCGTAAGACATTAGCTAGCTGAAGCACCATTGCCACTAATGTCTTACCATTATGTGGGAGGTATTTCTGCCGCGTCTTGTACTTTCCTTAGATCTTTCCCGCTAATTCCTCGGTTTTTCGTTCTTCCATTTTATGGAATGCAGTTTTTCTTTTCTTTTCTCGCAATTTCCTTAGCCACACCGTACGCCGAATGCACACACGGAGTGAATCTCAATTTTTATGCATAAACTGCATCTAAAAAGTACAAAAGAATAAAGTCGAATAAATGCAACAAGTGTGGCCGTTGCAAAGATATAGGCACGAATGCGTTTTTATTATTTGGATGGGAATTGAATTTTTTTTTTTTTTCTTTTCTTTTTGCTTTACCGTTCCGTTTACTTACTCTCTTTTTCTCTTTCCTCAGTTTTACTGCCATTTGTATCGTTTTAATCAACGGTTTAAATCAACGTCTCCTGACAACGGATGAGGTGACGTTAGCGCCATGTTATTAACTGGCTTCGTTAATAGGGCGCCATTTTCTTTTTTTGAAGCCGGCGAAGGGATATAAAATAAAATGAAAAAAGAAACAAAGCATAACAAATCGACGGGAAATAAAAATCGATCAAAAACGAGAAGAATGCAAAAAAAAATATAAATGAACAACAAACACACACAGACACACACGCACAGACACACAAACAGGCGCACGCACACAGACACACACACACAGGCACACACACACAGACACACGCAAAGACACACACACACAGACACACGCACAGACACACACAGACACACACAGACACACACACACGCAGACACACACATATACAATATGTAATGTATATTATATATATGATATATATTACATTATATATAATATATATTATTAATATATAATATATTAATATATATATTAATATATAATATATATTAATATGTAATATATTATTATATATATAATATATATAAATAATATTATATATATATATATCTATAATATAATACAATATAGCATATTATATATATATATATATATATATATATATACATATATATATATATATATATATATATATATATATATATATATATGTATATATATAAGTATCATCGTGATTTTCCACCTGATGAAATGTTAAAAACATTTTAACGTTGAAACAAAATGTACAGTTTTGTAGTGGCTATGAATATGTTGCAATATAACAGTGCTTAATATATATATATATATATATATATATATATATATATATATATATATATATATATATATATATTAGAATTAATGGATTTATTTTTAGTCTGGTATTTTTATTACTTGAAATGTTATTATTTGACACTCGTACTTGAAATAGACGCCTCATTTTATTTCAATCTCTTGCCATGGCTAGCAGCTACTCTAGGAGAAGGAAAATTCCTAATTAAAACCTGTGGAGAGCCGTTTAGATAGGTCCTGACACACTGCGCTATTTCTCCATCTCCGAAAAGTTTTGTTGGTTCTGCAGTAGCTTTCGCCATTATAGCAGGCTTATATTTGTCGTTTAATCACCCTGACCTGAAGTGGAACTCGTATATACGATCCATCGCCAAAAATGCCAGAAAAAAAAAGGTCGGTTCCTTGTATCGCTCGTGCTATCCATTAGCTTGAACCACCGAACGAGCCATTCTTAATAATAAAGTCCTTCCTAAGGGGTAAACCCGTGAAGTTAGTCGTTAGCGGCCAGTCCTCCGGCGTCCCAGCGATCAACGCAGGAGTTCCCCCCAGTAATCACTTCACGAGCCACCCCTCTTTATATAAATGATCTGCCATAGATTATGCTCAGATCATTTGTGAATATGCTAATGATGCAACGGTATATGGATGCACCTCCAAAACTCTAGATGACCAGAAATTGGCAGCTGATCTCTCCTCTGATCTAGCTCTAACAGATCAGTGGGGGGAAGAAAAAAAACTGTCTGGTCACATTCAATATCTCGAAAACCAAACTATCATCATCGTCGATCGGACACAGAACTGCCACCAATCGCGATGTACGAATGTTTCCGCGGGAAGGCCACGTGCCTTGGGCGCTTACCGGGAATTAAACTCAACCCAGACCTTAAATGGAAGTCGTACATACGAGCCATCGCTAAGGAAGCTAGGTAAATGATCGGTTCCTTCTACCATTCCAATAAGCACCTGACTCTTCGCACTATCCTCCACCTTTAAAACACCAGATCAGGCCGAAAATAGAGTACTGCTATATATATATATATATATATATATATATATATATATATATATATTAGGTTGGGGCAAAAATAATGACGTAATAATGTCGTTTTTTGACGTATTTTTAACGTCAAAAAACGACATTATTACATCATTATTTTTGCACCAACCTAATATATATATATATATATATATATATATATATATATATATATATATATATACATATATATATATCTCAACCTGTTAGATATCTACCACTAGCTCTAATAAGATTCCCATTAGTATATAATCTGTCTCTAACTGGCTCCCCCACCCCAGCTTCGTTTACGAGAAAGGATATAAAAGGACGCAGGATTCGCTTCTCAGACCAACGCTCTTTTTAGTTTACATAAATGATTTGGCTAAGAGTATTCTCCAGTCATTTGTAAATATCTATACAACGTTATCTGGATGCACCTCCAAAACTCTAGATGGCCAGAGGATGGCAGCTGATCTCTTCTCTGATCGAGTTCTAACCTCTCAATCGTGGAATAACTGGCTGGTTATATTCAGTAAACCAGTTACATTTCATCATTGCCAATCAGACCCTGAACTACTGCAAAGAATGGATGTTCCCTCAGGGAGGCACCTCCCTGCCTTGAGTGTCCATTGGGCCTTAAATTTCACTAAGGCCTTAAGTGGAACTCGTACATATGATACACCACTAAAGATGCAGGAAAAAGGGTTGGTTCCTTGTACCTCGCCAGTAAGTACCTGACTCCATCTGCTATGCTCTATCCAAAATCATCTCTGTGTCTATTGAACACTACAGTTCAAAAGATTAGGATGAACGATTTTAATTTACTTCACCACCTTTATATACGAACACCGGAAAATAAGGGGAAAACGGAAGTAGAAAAAAATATATTTTCATCCAGGTCCGTACATACATATACAATTTACAGAACACATCCGATTTTTCATTTAACAGTTCGTCCTTGTTAAGGTAAGTAGCGATCGTCAATTTCTCCTCTTGGCATAGCTTACACTAGTTTCCTCGGACTCTGCCCGGCTTTATGTTTTTGAAGATTTTCCACTTTATGTGTGGGAGTCTAACATAACTTTATGGTAGACTTCGACGCATAACGTTTTAACCTCGAAACACAATTTGGCAATTTTATATCATTTCTATGGCTCCGAGACTAAAAGAGATAGTATGGTTGTAATATCTCCTCTTCAATGAGATCATTGCAACCAATATACGTTTTATTAAAATTCTTGCTGTCACTGACTTTCACTGAGTAATCCACACCTATCAGGAACCCGCTGTCCAAAGGACAAACATATATATATATATATATATATATATATATATAATAAAAAGGCTTAAACACTAATATTCCATGGTTATAATTTATTACATTGGAATCGTAATTAGGATCCAATTCATCAGACCTACAAATTCAATATATATATATATATATATATATATATATATATATATATATATGTGTGTGTGTGTGTGTGTGTGTGTGTGTGTGTGTGTGTGTGTGTGAGAGAGAGAGAGAGAGAGTGTCTGTGTGTGTATGGCCTTTTTTATTATTTACCTAGTCACAGTCTGTTACACGCTGGGCGATTTTAAAAATGGGTGTTTATTACTCTGATATTCTCTCCGGACTTTATAGGTCGATTTCTCTCTTCCCAAAGCAGTTCAAAATAATTTAAATTATTTTTTTTTTATTTACCGATTCCCTTTCTTGAAGTTTATGATCTTCAGTTTCTCCTCCATACATAAAGTGCAGTTTCTTACATTGGTTTTTGATCATCATTTTTTAATGATTCCCACCCGCTCTGTCACTGATATTGTCCCCGTTTTTTGTTCCCATACCTGTTTTGACAACACAGCGTTGGTTCTATGCCTTTCATATATGAATGATAGCAAATGGTTTGCATATATGCTTCTGTAAATGTTTTTCAGAGATGCTCCAATGTAAATTCTCTCCTCCTTTGAAACGAAAGAACAAGCAGTAGACGACGCCCATTTTGAAAATCGCATGGATTGAAACATGCTGTTAATGGATAAATAAACAAAACTGTCATCACGTGTATTAAAAAGCATTTAAAAATATTTCAAATAGAAGGCTCCTTTTCTTTCTTTTTCTTATATATATATATATATATATATATATATATATATATATATATATATATATATATATATATATACATACATACATACATATATATATATATATACATACATACATATATATATATATATATACATACATATATATATATATATATATATATATATATATATATATATATATATAAAAGAAATATACAAATCATTAAAAAATATATTTTAGTACAGATTCTAGCCAATTTAATTTAGTTTAATTTTGTTTATGTTTTTATCATTATAACATATATATATATATATATATATATATATATATATATATATATATATATTTTTCATTAAATAATATAGACAAGTGTTGTCTATTTATTTTATGCAACTTCTTTTCATAACGTCTGATAAGCTTAATAACATTATCATTAAACGAAGAAAGAAATTCACAATATCGATCCATATTTTTTAATCCAATCTAAGCTTTCGGCTTACATAAGCCATTATCAAAGATGTCAATTACTGTACAACATATTAAACAATATACGAACAAGATGTTTACATGATTGATTTCCTAGCAACGATAAACACGTGCATCTAAGACGCTAGAAGCGAAAATCGCACCGCAGCTCATGACGTCACACATGACCACGCGAGAGTGAATTCGAGAAGTATTAAGTATGTCCGCACACACAATTCCGTAAAATCCTTGTCGAAAACACAATTATACTTAAACATGAAATCAATAGACAAAAACTAAAAATCCTTGAAGCATTATACATCAAAGTTGAAACCCAATCTAAACAAAATCAACTATGGAATCTCTACAAATATCCTTAAATGTCTATAATTAGTAACAGAAGCCATTGGTTTATACCAACGGCTTCCCATAATTAATACTATTAATACAGACTATCATCACTGACTTGTCCGTATATTGCTTAATATATTGTACTGTAATTATGTAATTGTGTTATAAGTCTGTAGTTAATCAGTAACTGCAAAAGTCAAGTATAATTTATTCTCGGAGTAGCTATCTAAATTGTACGTATGTGCCTATCAAAACAAAATTTATTTAGCGTTTACGGATATATGGAAGCTGGTGTGTGATATGCCAAGACCCGTATCCTGTCAGCCATCTTTCCTACCCGTGTCTCTTTTCCGTTTCTTGCTGAAATCTAGAATCATATCTTCCGCCTCCGATCAAAGCGACAAGGCTTCATGCTTTCCAGGACGAGTCATGCTCTTCTCAAAAACAATGACGTTTGTTTTGGCTGACAGGATTCCAGTCCTGTTTGTAAATGGCGTTCTAGATTTTATCCGATAGAATTCATACGTCATATCGCGGCCATTTTATTGTGCTGCAAAGCACAGCGGAGAGATAATACGCTGCCTACAGACCCCACCATTTCTTTCGTACACGTTTTATTTCGTCAAATTAACTTAGCTCGTCCGAAACTACAGAGACTGCACGGAGTCTCCGTTATGGTCCGGACAGTCGTGTACATAAATACAAGTCAAATCCCCGTCGGAGATCAACTATTCATTACGGAAATTCCTCACTCTGCGAATAGTTGAGCCACATATGTATTTTTTTTTATTTTAAGCTGGATTAAGGGATAATAATCATAGCTTTCTTCCTTTAACCCTTTGAGCCCTGCGTTCATGAACAATTTTAAATATTCTGCCTGAGCTCCTGAGTCAAATTTCGCAAATAATTGGTATGTAATGTTTCACGGCAGATATAAAAATAGAAAAAATTTAAGCATTATACTTAGCAGGTAGACAGTATGATTGCATGCCTTCAATTTATCACCTGAAGTCTTTCTTTGTGTTCCAGTCGACCCAAATAAAGCACAGATTTTAAAACATCATGAGAGTAATGTCTTATTAAAAATATTTAAAGATTACAATATGCACATATGTACAGTGTGTTTCAAAATTTTTAAAACAAAATAATCGGGGACAGATCAATAAAAATAAATAATAGATTAATAAATATTACATTTATTGAAAGCTAAGAGGATAACATTTTAGGATCTGCAAGCATTTCGTCTCAAGCATGAACCCAAAATATCAATTGGATCTCTAGAGTACATGCTCCAGATATCCACCGTTCAGTTGAAGGCACTCTTTAACCCATTGAGCCCCACGTTCCTGAACAGTTTTAGCCCTTCTCACTGAGCTCCTGAGTCAAAATTCGCAAATAATTGGTATGTAATATTTCACGGTAGATATAAAAAATACTTACAAAAAATATAAGCATTATACTTAGCAGGGTGAGGGACACTCCGAGGCGGTGTAATGGTTAGCAAGCTTGTCTCGCTAGAACAATTACGAATGAGTAGTGAGTTCGTTCCACACTGGGTGCCCCGTACTTTCGGCCTTGTGCCACATCTAAGCTACGCTTGGAAAATCGCTATTTAACAGGGAGAGAGTATGATTGCATGCCTTCACTTAATCGCCCGAAGTCTTTCTTTGTGTTCCAGTCGACCCAAATAAAGCACAGGTTTTAAAACATCATGAGAGATAATGTCATATTAAAAATATTTAAAGATTACAATATGCATATATGTACAGGGTGTTTCAAAATTTTTAAAACAAAATAATCGGGGACAGATCAATAAAAATAAATAATATACTAATAAATATTACATTTATTGAAAAGTAAGATGATAACATTTTAGGATCTCCAAGCATTTAGTCTCAAGCATGAACCAAAAATGTCAAGTGGGATCCCTAGAGTACATGCTCCAGATGTCCGCCGTTCAGTTGAAGGCACTCTTTAACCCATTGAGCAATGCGTTCCTGAACAATTTTAACCTTTCTGCCTGAGCTCCTGAATCAAAATTCACAAATAATTGGTATGTAATGCTTCCCGGTAAATATAAAAATAGTTACAAGTGTTTACCCACCGTTCAACCGGTGGTTGGGCATTACGTCATTTTTCTCTACCACCGGTAAAGCGGTGGTCATGTCTCAAACGGTTAAACGTCGATATCCGCTTCGTGCAATAGAAACGTATACCTGTCATTCGGTTCACACTCCTCCCCGGTCTTTTGAACAGAAGTACAAGTTTCAGTTGATTTTTTTTACAATCATTTCATCCCAAGTAAGGCAATAGAGTCGCTAAGACTCAATGAGGTTACTGAGTGCTAATAGAGTATGAGAAAATATACTTAAGGAGAGAGAACGAGGCATGAACAAGAATTAAGAAGACAGAAGATAACGATTGATATTGCATTTAATTTTTTGAAGATCAAAGTTGACTAGGCCGTCCTCGGTAAGACGATAAACTACATCCGCATCCTAGTTAAGAATAAACTACATCCAACAGCAAGCAGGAGGTTTTGGGGATCGTGGAATCACCTCTTAATTGCTGGTGTTCACAGGTACACCCTGACCTGGGGTGGTAGCACTTGTTAGGATCCCACCTTCAGATCTACACATCAACAATTCGCCCTTGCATGGAGTATTGCTGCACTATATGGTCTGGAGCCTCTTCTGTTTGGCTCGGAGTTCTTGTTAAGATCCACAGGCGGATATGCAATATAATTGGCCCTGTTCTGGCATCTCGTCTACAGTCGCGTCCCACAGACGCGCCGTGTCCTCTCTCAGTCTTTTTTACAAATACTTTCATGGCAATTGCTCCGAGGAGCTGCATTCGCTGGTTCCCAGTCGTCATGAGTTCAAGCGCCCTACGAGGCTGGCATCCCGCTCTCACCCTTTCACTGTTGAAACTGTTAAATGTAGCCGTCGCTTCTACTCCCATAGCTTCATGTCTCACACCACTCACCTGTGGAACTCCCTTCCCTATTCCTGTTTCCATGAGAGCTATAATCTCCAACTATTCAAATGTAATGTCAATCGACATCTCAAGTTGCCTTGATCTATCCACTATCCTTCTCCTCATCCTTTCCTCTATCACTCCTATCTTGCCCTAAATCTTCTGTAACCCCTTGCGTCTAGTGGCTTCCTGCCTTGATTGGGGCGGAACGCTTAAAAAAAAAATGTGTAAATATTAGGTTGGTGCAAAAATAATGACGTAATAATGTCGTTTTTTGACGTTAAAAAATACCTCAAAAAACGACATTATTACGTCATTATTTTTGCACCAACTTAATAGTTAACCCCCAAACTGGGGTCAAAACGTGTAAAATAGGTTTTGATACTAGAAATATATTTTTGTAAAAATATTGCCAGCAATAAATTTTGGAAGGAAAAAATATTAAATATATTTTTGAGAAAAAAAATGATATCACCAATAAATTTTGGAAAAAATTATTAGTATTGCGTTGGTGCAAAAATAATGTCGTTTTCTCATATATGTTACTATGTGAGAAAACGACATTATTTTTGCACCAACCTAATAGCAATATATTTTTTTGGAAAAGTATTACTAGCAATAAAAATCGTGCCGGCATTAAATAACCCATTGAGGTTGATATGCCGTAAAACAAAATAAACCAAACCAATCTAAACCAAAGAATACATATTCTATTCATAAGAATCTATCCTAAAAATGTTGTCGGCATTAAATAACCCATTGAGTTTGATATGCCGTAAAACAAAATAAACCAAACCAATCTAAACCAAAGAATACATATTCTATTCATAAGAATCTATCCT
>OZ010606.1:32237999-32292999 GCA_963932145.1 Acanthosepion lycidas
TACACACACAAACACACACATATATATATATGTGTTTTAGAAAATGAATTAAATCCGATATATCTTTAATTTATTTTGTTTAAATGTTATTTTTTATGGATACTCAAGGGGTCGTGTAGAAGCTCTGTCTTTTAATTAAACATAATTTTTTTTTTATCCAGCTACAGCTACCGGTCAATATATCATGATAGAAATATATTTTTCCTCCCGCCGGATACAAACCTGTTTCCCTTATAGGGGACCGTCATTGGATCTAAGGAGGTATATTTTTCTGTCATGATTTCTTGAAAGATTCAGGCCGGTAGATGTAGTTGGATTAAAAAAATACTGTTTAATTAAAAAAAAAAAAAATTTTAAATTTAAAAAACAGGACTTCTACTCGAATATGAATTTCTATCAAAATATTAACGTTTAAGCAAAATAAATTAAAAATTATATTTATAAAGCCATTCATCGAGTCTAGAAGAATCCTCAACAGAATGCAGAAAGCAACGGACGCCAGTTTCGCCGTAATTTGGGTATCTACTTGGATTAGTTACCGACGGATTTTTTTACCTACACGCACACATATATTTAGTAATAATGTATGTATATATCGTAATATATATATATATATATATATATATATATATATATTGCGATATATACATCCATTATTACTAAATATATATATATATATATATATATATATATATATATATATATGTATATTACGATATATACATACATTATTACTAAATATATGTATATATATATATATATATATTACGATATATACATACATTATTACTAAATATATATATATATATATATATATGTGTGTGTGTGTGTGTGTGTGTGTGTGTACGTGAACCCAAACTAAGCTCGATCAACTAACTACAAAGGTACTAACGGTGAAACAAATGGATGACGATTACAAAATATCTCATCGGTTGGACCAGCGGACGAAGTGGGCTACGCATGATGGACATGCTACAGAAGGCGCCACTCAAAATTATAACAGAGCAGCAGTTCATTGCATTTTCATTATTGGTTCTGTTTGTCTCATTCCCTATGTGCTGCAAAGGGAGGTCATGTAATCAAGTTTGTGGGCCACTTCCTGGCAAGTTGAGCTCCACCTTAAACAAATTCACGCCATCGGCACATTCTTCTACTCTGATCTTTCGCCTCCAACCGATTCTTTGAAAGCTAAACATCGATAGCGAATGGATGACGGGAGCAGGTACTGATAAAACTGTAAGCTTCTTGTCCTGAACCTTCGCGCCGGCGGCGAATTTAGGCATCAACGCCATCACAGAGGAAGTGTTAAGCCGTAGAAAACGAATCAATCTATTATGATAAGATAATAGTAATAATGAGAAGGGTATCTACCTAGAATATTGGGATAAAATCCGACAGTAATAAAATGGAGTAAAGCTACTAATAAATTATTAGTAATAATAAAGTCACCCTTGGCGGCAAATTCGAAGACGAGGACCCAGACTAAGCGCGGCCATCCCTAAAGATCCCAACGGTAGAACAAGCGGATGATGATTTACAACAGATCTCAACGGTTGAAGCAGCGGATGAAGAGGGCTACGCATGACGGACATGCTACAGAAGGCGTCATTTGAATTTATAACAGAGTCAGCGACAGTCCGTTGCAGTTTTATAACTGAACCCTGCATATCTCATTAATTGCTGTTGTTCCGACGTCCTCTTTGATCCGGGTCGGTAGCACCTGTTAGGGTCCCAGATTTGGGTAAATAGTGAACCCCCACCAAAACAAAACTCAACAGTATATTTTTATAATAAAATGACCAACATTACATTTTTTTATTGTAAAATGACAATCAATGCAACACTAAAATATATAAAAATACATTTTTGTAACAAAATGACCAGCAATATATTTTTATAGTAAAATGACTAGGAATACATTTTATAGTAAAATGATCAATGATAGTTTTATAGTAAAATAATCAAGAGTACATTTTTATAGTAAAATGACTACCAATACATTTATAGTGAAATGACCAATGATAGTTTTTTATAGTAAAATAGTCAACACTACTTTTTTATAGTAAAAACAGCAGTACATTTCATAGTAAAATGGCCAATAATACTTATCTATATTAAAATTATTGACTATTGATTTATATTAAAACTACCAACAGTAAATTTTTGTAGTGCAATGACCAACAATACATTTTTATAGTAAAATAATCAACAATGGAATTTTATAGTAAAATGACTAACAATTCATTTTTATAGTAAAATTAATTTTTGTAGTGAAATTACCAGCAATATATTTTTATTAAAAAATTACCAACAATACATTTTGTAATCTACAAACTATATATGTAAGTAAAAACATACCATTTCGCTGAAATTATAAGATACTGTAAACAATGGCAGTAGTCGAAAGCATAAAACCACGTCTAAAATATTTAGATTTCGGCATTATGTAATACGTAGCGATTGATATGCCGCTAAACAAAATCAACCAACCAACCGATTTTTCTTTCACCTCCAACCAAATCTTGCAAAGCCAAAGGCGATAGAGAATTGGATGAAGAGAGCAGGTTTTGATGAAACTGGAAGCTTCTATTAGGTTGGTGCAAAAATAATTTCGTTTTGATGTGAGAAAACGAAATTATTTTTGCACCAACCTAATAGTTCAGAACCCGAACGTTATTGGCGAATATATTCATTAACGCCTATTATCATAACGGAAACGATCATCAAAAAAGAAATTAAATTCTTGGATACGAGATGAAGCCGGCGCATTGACCATAACATTATATATAATTAAAAAAAAATTCCATAAATGATAATTTTTTTTCACGTTTTAATGAACGCCCAGCACATTGTCAACCGTTTTATGCTTTTCCCACACCCGTAGCGAGAGAGCTTCTTGATTTTGTCCCATGGGCAGATTACAGCGGCCTCTCCTTTTTGAGGGTTAGACAGGCCCCACTAATATCAGTTATGTTTAATTTGATTTGTGTTAATATTTTAGTTTGTTACTGGGTTCATCTCCCTCCCCTCTCATTTTTTTATCATAGATTTTATATATATTTTACTATCATTAAATGTTTATGGCATAGAGCGGGTTTCGTAGGTCCCCCTAGAGAGGATGTGGTTTTATGGTGTATGGAGGATTGATTAGTGATGGACGAGTTCTTGTGGTGAATGGATAAATTGTAATGAGTCAATGGTCGTGAATCGGATTAGCTAGATATAAGATACTGTGGACCAGCCCCAACCCCTCCGCTTTTTCGACCTTGTGACACAATTATGTAATTTTTACATAACAAATATCTAAAAGCATAATGAAAAAATTACAGTAATGTGTAAGTTTGTATAAATACTAATACTAATGAACAACATATAGTTTTGTACTACTTGCACCCCTGAAGATGATCTTGGGAGAAGACCGAAAGTACTTGGGAAATAAAAATAAAATAAATATATATATATATATAAACATATATTGTTAAATATAACAAATAGTGAATGGCTATTATGTCTGTTCATGAGCCATTCTAAACTTCGTATGGTTGCTTTAATTTGGGGTGAAAATAAAGACAAAAATTACGATCTGCGTCTCTCTATTCCGTGAAAGTTATTGTCGCATAGCAGTCTTCTATGTCAACATAACAGAATATCATCTTTGATGGTGAATATCTTTGTTTAAATGTCTGAAGATGGCTCATGTGAGACGAAAACTCAAGGAAAAAGTTAATAAGAAATTCCAAATGTTCGACAATTTTTGTCTTTGTTTTCACCCGAAATTAAAGCCACCATTTAACAATATATGTTTAAATAATGCTACCCTAGAGCACTATATATATATATATATATATATATATATATATATATATATGTACACACACGTTTCATTAAATATTATAGACAAGCGTTGTCTATTTATTTTATGTAAATTTTTTTTGTAACGTCTGATAAGTTTAATAACATTATCGTTGAACGAAGAAAGAAATTCACAATATCGATCCATATTTTTTTTAATACAATCTAAGCTTTCGGCTTACATAAGCCATTATCAAAGATGTCAATTACAACATATTAAGCAATATACGGACAAGGCAGTGATGATAGTGTGTTATTGTTTACATAGATGATTTCTAAGTAACGATAAACATGTGCATATAACACGCTAGAAGCGAAAATCGCACCGCATCTCATGACGTCGCACATGACCACGCGAGAGTGAATTGGAGAAGTATGAAGTATGGGAATCGTTGGTATAAACCAATGGCTTCTGTTACCCATTATAGACATTTAAGGATATTTCTAGAGATGCCATAATTGATTTTGTTTAGTTTGGGTTTCAACTGTTTGATGTATAATGCTTTAAGGATTTTTAGTTTTTGTCTATTGTTTTCATGTCGAAGTATAATTGTGTTTTCGACAAGTATTTTACGGAATATTGTATATATTTAATAGTTAATATGTATACAACAGTTTTGTATCAAAACTTCTCTGTCACAATAAAAACATCCATGTAAATTTTCTTTATTTTGTGGCTCTTAAATATTTCGTGTTCGACATCTGTGATCCTAGTGGCCTCTGTTAAATAATTTAGATAATATCGGGAAGTCTACTTACTGACAAATCAACTGAAACCCCGGTCTCATGGTCAGAAAGCGAATGTTCTAAGCATTCGGCCACACACCCATAACCGTATATACATATATACAATCTTTTACATACGTACCTACTGGAGAGGCCAAAGAGATCATACGCTTTCTCCGGCGAAACGCGTCTTTGATAAAAATAAATTTCCAGTTTGTCACATATTCTCTTTTGTTTCAGATGCTTTTATACATCCTTTGTGCGCTCACACACACACACACACACACACACACTCTCTCTCTCTCTCTCTCTCTCTCTATATATATATATATATATATATATATATATATATATATATATATTGAACAATAAAAAAATTAAAAAATTAAAATCTTCAGACACACTGGGTTGTAGATTAATATTCTTTCGTTTTTTTATTATTATTCCATTTAGATTCCTCGACTAGTTTCGGCCGAAATGGCCATCATCGGGAGGAGAAATATTTCTGCTTGCTGCTAGCACTAAACTACAGAAATGAATGTCTTGATGGAGAAAATGAACTTTTATCTGTAGTTTTCACTTGTTTTTTTATTTTTTTATCTTTTTAACATGAATCTTTTAACATTCCTTGTGTTGGTCAAACAGTCTCTTTTAAGTTGTTATTTGAGATAAGAGCTGGATAGATACATGCTGCTATGAATTCTCTGGTCAGTTTGACAGTTTTATTGGACTTGGTGAGGGGATCTCTCTCTGTTTCGTGTTTGTGTGTGTGTTATTTGGTTCTTAGGGAGTGAGTGGGTATGATATGTGTAAGCGTGTGTATTGCTGTGGGTGTGTGTTATCATTTGGCTCATTAGGGAGTGAGTGCGTATGATGTGTGTAAGTGTGTATATTCGTGTGGGTGAGTGTATAAGTGTGAGGCCTCCACACCTCCGTAAGCCTGTCTGTCTTGTGTGGGTGAGAATATATGATATATATATATATATATATATATACATATATATATATATATATATATATATATATATATATATATATTGAGAGAGAGAGAGAGAGAGCAAAAGAAAGAAAGAATAAAAGAAAGAAAGAAAGAAAGAAAGAACTATTATTAGGAAGATACCAATGCATTTAAATCCTCATCTCAGAAGATTGCTTGTACTACTTGTGTGGACGCAAAATTAAAAATGAATTTCCCCACAGCCAGAGAGAAAGCACAGCTGACCTGATTTTATTCCGCCATTGATGAACACAGACGCTGGGAATTTAAACATAGATCGTTTCGACTCACTTAATGTCAATATAATGAGGTTTCTCGTATGTAAACAGTTTAGCCTCTGCCTCTCCACCATTCGCCAAAACTTGTCAGTGCATCAGTTAGCTCCCTTGCTTCACTGGAAAGGTGAGATGCAAGACAGTTATTCCAGAGAGCGAAAACTTCCGTAAAGTTGTTGCCATCAACAGAACTCCGTGTGGACAAAATTAGCTGCTTTACATCGCTCCACATTCGACTAATTTACTTCATCTTTACAGTCCATTGCACTGAAATACATTTAACTCTATCTCTTATACCTGTTCTCCTGTTTCTGTCCGCTTTAAGGAAACGTTTTCAGACGTTATATATTCTCCTCCCTTCTTCTCGGTCATTTTTACTTTTATTAAATAAATTTACTCTTTAGTATTTCAAGATATTTTAGTATAATTTTGGGAAATATAACCATTAAAATGAGATCTCAGTGCGGTTTCTCATTTTTGCGTAATTTAGACGACAATTTATCCATCGCGCCCTGTATGTATATCTATAATAATAATAATAATAATAATAGCTGGCCACTCGTATTCGGGGAAACCCGTCTACTAGGGCGGCTATCCCATCCCTATTGCAGACTCTCACTCAGGCACATTTGTGTTTGTTCAACACCCACAGAGCCCACCTGTTTATACTGCAACTATGCTGAGCAGACCTTAGTTACAGTTTCAGGGAGAGAGCGTGTTATTTAGAATGATCAACAATCTGAACAACACCAGCACACTGAAACGTTCGGTGACGATGACTTGTGACTTCGTGCTAGCTCAGCTATCGACGGCCCCCAAGTGTTCCGTCTACGCAATTTCACTCACAAGGCTTGGGTCAATCCGTGGTATGGTTTTCAGTCACTTTCCAAAGCTGCTGCACGCTGGGCTCGTCCCCTCTCCAAACCAACAACATCGGGAAGTCTCCTGCATGACAAATCTTCGACCATGGTGAGAATCTCACAATATATATACATATATATATATATATATATATATATGCTGCCAGTTCCTAGAAACTGAGCTCCCTCATACCCTCATACGTTGAATACGACGTGAGAGTCCACCACCATATATATATATATATATATATATATATATATATATATATATATATATATATATATATATATATATATATATATTAAAAAGAAGAGATAAGAAGTGCCGCAAACGTTTTTGGTTGTAATGTCGATTTATTTAGAAAAAAATATTATGTTTTGTTTTCCATAATTTTACTACACAGGTTTCTGGTCTCGCGACCGTCTTCAGGTAAAATTATTATTAAAAATAATTAATTTTTTTCTTATGTTTTTCAGTGTTAAATATTCTCGATATGAGACAGTTTCTGTTTTTTGTGTTAGTAATCCGAATTTTTTTCTTGAATTGGCAATGAAGAGTCGCGAGACCAGAAACACTTGTAGTAAAATTATGGAAAACAAAGCATAATATTTTTTTTCTAAATAAATCCACATTACAACCAAAAACGTTTGCGGCACCTCTCTTCTCTTCTTTTTAATATATATACTTTTCTCTCGTTGGAACCACTACGCCTCTTCCTTATATATATATATATAGATATATATATTAGGTTGGTGCAAAAATAATGTCGTTTTCTCACACAGTAACATATCTGAGAAAACGACATTATTTTTGCACCAACCTATATATATATATATATATATATATATATATTACACATCTATATCTACAGATAACACGCGTTAATCTTATACGACGTCTAACCTACAAAGACTAGGATTAAGGATAAAGATTTAAAATGGTACATAAAGTTCTCCCACCTTACTTCCTAACTTCGTTAATTTTACATTCTTGGTGCGGTCCGTCAAAAATGTGTGAATCTCATTTCATTTTTCATTTCAACCTTTGGAAGTAAAGTCTGATGATCCAGAGCCCTTTTAAAGGGCTTGTGGTGAAATAAATTATTACATGGAGCCTTAAAGTGGTCTGTTATTTTTCAAATATATATATATATATATATATATATATATATATATATATATATATATATATATATATATATATGTAAGCAAATATATGGATATAGATCCGACAGTATGAAGAAAAATATACGGAAAAAACAAACAAAAATCCTTATATGCAATTATGCTGTTTTAATGTTAATATAATGTCAACGTCGGACGTTTCGGTCTAATAAACCATCTTCAGGACATATTCATAAAATATAATTGAAATTATCAATTCAACATGACAAAGACGATGGACATAAGAACAAGACTTATCCAAACAGATAACTGAAAGTTTTATATGATCAGCGTTCCGTTTAAACATGGTCACGTTGTCGTAACGTGGGCGACGCTGTGAAAACGTATATATATGAAGAAATATAGTCTTAAGGTGTGCTATATTCATGGAATAAAGTGCTCAATATCAGAGATAGAGCGTGTGCAAATATAAAAGTGAACATAGAAGTCAACACTTAGAGGCGACAGACTGTTTCATACTAAATGCAATCGTCATAATGAGTAACGCAAAAAAAAAACAGCTCGACTGAAGCAAATTGTTATTATTTTGAATAGTCGTAAATATTGGAAGTTGAAACACATGAGATATTTTCAGCTAAATTTGCCAACGTTAGTTGCTTAATACAAAATCTATTGTGAATACATCAGGTTACATAGTGCAGTAAAGCCACTAAGACACAAGGGGTCACAGGGTGTGGAAGAATTAGAAACAGAAACGTTAATAATGAACGGAAAGAGAAAAAGAAGAACCAGGAGGACAGTAGATAGCGATTGGCATTGCATTTAAATTTTCGCAGATTAAAGTTGCCTTGAAAGCACGGAGCCGGGGAGGGGGAGTTCCACAAGCGAGAAGTGCGAGAAGTGCGAGAAAAGAAACTGTTGGCATAGAACTTACGGTTAGATCTTGCCAGTTCAACTGTAAAAGTCTAGGTACCCTAGCAAAGAGCTGCTGTCACAAGTGATGTCGACCTCTTGCTATTCTACAATAGAATATAGCAAAGTTTTTTTTTGTTTTTGTTTTTTTTTAAGCATTTCACCCCTAGCAAGGTGGGAAGCTACTAGCACGCAAGTGGTTACTGAGGATTTGGAGCGAGAGCATGTAGAAATGATAGAGGAGAGGATGAGGAGAAGGATAGTGGATAGATCAAGGTAACTGAAGATGTCGATTGGCATTACATTTGAATAGTTGGAGATTATAGCTCACAGTGTATGTGTGTATATATATATATATACACATACACTGAGTGTATATATATATATATATATATATATATGTATGTATGTATGTATGTATATATATATATATATATATGTATGTGTATATATATATATATATATATATATATATATATATATGTATGTATGTATGTATGTATGTTTGTTTTTTTTAAGCGTTTAACCCCAAGCAAGGCGGGAAGCCACTAGGATGCAAGGGGTTACAGAAAATTTGGACCAAGATCAGATAGGAGTGATAGAGGAAAGGATGAGGAGAAAAATAGTGGATAGATCAAGGCAACTGGAGATGTCGATTGACATTACATTTGAAAAACTGGAGATTATAGCTATCAGGGAAACAGGAATAGGGAAGGGAGTTCCACAGGCGAGAAGTGCGAGATATGAAGCTGTTGGAGTAGAAGAGACGGCTAGATTTAACAGTTTCAACAGTGAAAGGGTGACAGCCTCGTAGGACGCTTGAATTCATGAAGTCTGGGAACCAGCGAAAGCAGCTCATCGGAGCAATTACAATGAAAGTATTTGTAAAAAAAAAAAAAAAGACAGAGAGAGGCGACGGCGCGCCTGTGAGAGAGCGACTGCAGTCGAGATGCCAGATCGGGGAATAAAGATTTGTCCTAATACTGTGTGCTGTTTGCCATAAGTTGAATGCGAGATGATAGTACGTGATCACCTCCAAGATTTGCGTGCCAGGCTTTGACAAACAAACAGGTTACGACGTGTAAATAACATCTGAATAAATCTGTTATAGTCTGTCATATAACTTTTGTCAACACTGTATCAGCGTTATGGCCTCAAGCAGAGCAAACCTGGATTCGTCGGATTAACTGATGGAGAGGAAAAAAGAAACTAAAATGATGTAACGCTCATTTTAGGGGGACATCATTTTTCTGGCTATTTGCATTTAATGTCTTCCTTTCTTTCTTTCTTTCTTTCTTTTCCGGTGATTCCCACTCTCTCACTATCCTCTCCACCCCTTTCTCTCGTAGTTACATATTCTCCTCATTTGCATTTCCCTCTGTCTACTCCCATTGCATACTTACTCTTTCTATGTCCCCCAAGCTTTCTTTCCTGATAAATCCACCATTTTTTCTTCTCGCCTTTCCCGGCATTCTCATTGTTACATATCCTCCTCTTTCATTAGTGTTCTCCTCAGCCTACATCCATTGAATATTTACGCCTCCTCTTTCATTTTTCCCAAGCTATCTTTCCTGATAAATCCACCGCCTCTCGTCGCCCCTCTCTCGTCGTTACATACTTTTCTCTTTCATCCGTGTTCTCCTCCGCCTTCTCCCATTAAATATTTATACATTCTCTTTCATTTTTCCCTTGTTTTGTATTTATATAAATCTATTTTCTTTCTCGCCTCTCCTTCCTCTCTCTCTCTCTCTCTCTCTCTCGTCGTTGTATACTTTCTCTTTCATTTGTCTTCTCCTCAGCCTACTCACATTGAATACTTATACCTCTTCTTTCATTTTCCCCACGCTTTCTTTCCTGATAAATCCACCCTTACTTTCTCCTCTCTTACTTTCTCCTCTCTTACTTTCTCCTCTCCTTTTTACATTATCTTCTCTTTCACCTGGGTTTTCCTCTGCCTTCTCCCACTGAATATTTACACCTTCTCTTTCTTTTTAGCCAAGGTTTCTTTCCCCGATAAATCCACCTTCTCTCTCTCTGTGTCTGTCTGTCTTTCTCTCTCTCTCTCTCTCTCTCTCTCTGTGTCTCTCTCTCTCTTGTCGTTATGTACTCCTCTCTTTCGTTACTCCTCTCTTTTGGTTGCCGTCATTCTTTCTCATGACAACTTTTGTTCTTTTTTTGATATCTTTTCCTGAGAAATCTATCACTACTTTCTCCTCTCTCTCTCTTCACTCTCTCGGCGTTATATAGTCTTCCTTTTTTTTCTTTTTTTTTTTTTTTTTGCTTTCTCCTCTTTGATATTAACGCTATATATTTCTTTATCTCCCCAAGCTTGCTTTCCGGACCAATCCGTCACGTTCTTCACTCCTTTTCCCCATTCTCTTCATTATAGGTTTTTCTCTTTCTTTTACGCTTCTTCCCGCTTTCTCCTCATGAACACTTCGTCTTTCTGTCTTTATTTCTGTGTTTCTTTCTTTTATTCTTTCTCTCTTTCTTTCTTTCTTTCTTTTCTCTCTTTCTGTCGTTCTTTCTGTCGCTTTCTGCCTTTCTTTCTTTCTGTCTCTCTTTCTTTCTTTCCCTCTTTCTTTCTTGTTTGCTTTCCCTCTTTCTTTCTTTTTTCTTCCTCCCTTCCTTCCTTCCAGTTTTCTTTCTTTCTGTCTGTCTGTCTTTCTGTCTGTTTGTCTTTCTTGTTTGTTTTCCTTCTTTCTTTCCTTCCTTTTCAAGTTTTCTTTCTTTGCTTTCTCTCTTTCTTTCTGTGTTTCTTTCTTTTCTTTCTTTCTGTCGTTCTTTCTTTTTGTTTTTCTTTCTTTATGTCTTTCTTTCTTGATTGCTTTCCTTCCTTCCTTCTTTCTTTCTTTCTTCCTTTCTTTCTTTATTTCTTTCTTTCTTTCATTCTTTCTTTCTTTACATCCTTCATTCCTTCTTCCCAGTTTTCTTTGTTTCTTTCTTTCATTCGTTCTTTCTTTCTTGCTTGCTCGCTTTCTAGCTTTTTGTCTTTCTTTCTTTCTGTCTTTCTTTCTGTCTTTCTTTCTTTCTTTTCATTCGCTCTTTCTTTCTGTCTTTCTTTCTTTTCTTTCTTGCTGTCATTTTTTCTGTCTTTCTTTCTTTATGTCTTTCTTTCTTGTTTGCTTTCCTTCTTTCTTTCTTTCTTTCCTTCCTTTCTTCCTTCCTTTTTTCCAGTTTTCTTTCTTTCCTTCTTTCATTCGTTCTTTCTTTCTTGCTTGTTTTCTAGATTTTTGTCTTTCTTTCTTTCTTTCTTTCTTCTTTCTGTCTTTCTTTCTCTCGTTCTTTGTCTTTTTTCCGTCTTTCTTATTTTCTTTCTTTCTGTCTTTCTTTTTGTTTTAATTTCTTGATTTCTTTTCGTCTTTCTTTCTTTCTTTCTTTCTTTCCTTCCTTCCTTCCTTCTGCCTTTCTTTATTTCTGTCTTGCTTACTTTCTAGCTTTCTTTCTTTATTTCTGTCGTCATTTGTCTTTCTTTCTCGCTTGCTTTCCATCCGTCTTTATTTCTGTCTTTCTTTCTTTCTTTCTTTCTTTCTTTCTTTCTTTCTTTCTTTCTTTCCTTCTTTCCTTCTTTCTTTCTTTCTTTCTTTGTAGCCTTTTGTCTTTCTCTTTTTACTTATTTATTTTACCCTTGCAATAACATAATTTCTTTTACCCCTTCTCGCCGTTTTAATCACGATCTCCTCTAAATTCTATAAATGAATATTAAAGTATTGTCTCTCCTTTCCTTCATCCTCAATTTCTTCCTTCCAAAAACGGGGCTGTCCTCCGCTTTCCTTTCCCCGTCTCTCGTGGTTTATATGCTTTTAGCTTTTCTCGTTCACTGTCGCTCTCTTTCATACGTCTCATCTTTCCTTCACATATCTTTTACTCTTTCCTCCATCTTCAGCCTTCTTTCATCTCTTTCCTTTTTTATATTCTCCCCAACCCACGTCTCATAAAATTCTACAAATCATTTATTTATCTTTGTTCTGTACAGGTCTTAATATTTCTTTCTGTCTATTTTTTTATTTATTTTTCGTTCATTGTAGCGAATATGGCAAAAGATTTCGATTTCAAAATTGCCCGTTAAACTGCATCCAGCAGCAAAGCCTCTGATCAGGAGGTTTTGAGGAGCGTGGAACCACCTCTTAATTGCTGGTGTATAAACTTAATTTGGCATTAAATGACCTACAGTGGTTGATATGCCATAAAACCCAACCAATCAAACCAACCATTGAAAATTGCTGCTTAAAAGTAGTTTACTAAAGCGAAAATATATTGAAAGTGCACTGATTTATTTTTTTTCTTATACTGATTATGTCCTCTATCGCTTACTTTTTCATTGTTACTTATCTTTCTCTTTCTTTCTTTTTTTTTTTTCTTTTTTTTTCTTTTATTACGCCGGCCTCTTCTCTTACTTCTCTTCTGGAAGACTATTAATTTTTTTTTTCTTTCTATTCTAAATATCTTCTCCATTCCTGATCTTATTTGTCTCTTTCCTTCGCAAAGCCCCCCCCCCAGTCCCAAACATTTAAAACTTACCATTCTTTCTTCTGTCTCTCCTTACTCTTCTTTGCAGACTATATCCTACCTCTTTCTTCTTTCGTCTTCTTCGTCCGACTCCTCTTCCTACTCTCCCTCCTTCTCGCGAACATTTAAGTCGTTTTATTCCCATCAATCTTGCCTGACAAGTTTCTACCGCCTCCTCCTCCGCCTTCTCCTCCCTCCTCCCCCTCCTCATTCTTCTTTCTCATTTTTCAAAACATACTTTTTCCTAACACATTTTCCCCCCATGAATGCTGTCACCCGTTTTGCATCCTTGCCTTTCCAATACGGGAAATCAAAAAACCTCGGTTGGAAGATATTCGATAAGAAATTCCAGTAGTGTTGCAAAAGGAAAAAAAAATTTCAGCAGACATTACCGAGAGAAAATAATTACCAACTAATGCCTGACCTAAGCTCTTAATTTGCATCTTGAATTACAGTTTAGAATTACTGTTTGACAAATTGTAATCATTATTCACTGATCTATTCAGATTGGTGTCCTCATTTTGGTTGTTATAGTCCCAACCTTTCAGCTGTTTCTTAGATTGGGAATTATCATTATTATACATTGATCTATTCACACTAGTATCCTCATCTTGGTTGTTATAGTCCCAACCTTTCAGCTGTTTCTTAGATGAGGAATTATCATTATTATACATTGATTTATTCACACTAGTATCCTCATCTTGGTTGTTATAGTCCCAACCTTTCAGCTGTTTCTTAGATGAGGAATTATTATTATAATTATACATAGATCTATTCAGGCTAGTATCCTCATCATCTTTGTTAAAGTCGCAACATGAACCAGACGATACGAATTTTACTGAAGCAAACGATATGACTTTCATTGAGAAAGACGCTTTGAATTTCACTGCAGCAGACAATATAAATTTCCCTGAAGAAGACGCTATGAATTTCATCGAACCAGACAATATGAATTTCCCTGAATCGGACAATAGGAATTTCACTGAAGCAGGCCATATGAATTGCAATGATCTTCAGTGAAATTCATGTCGCCTGCTTCAGTGAAATTAATATAGTCTAGTTCATGCTGCGACTAAAACAAAGAAGATGAGGATAATAGCTTGAATAGATCAATCTATAATAGGAATAATTCCACATCTAAGAAACAGCTGAAATTATTCGATCACGCTTTGGGGATTTTTTATCCTTGTTTATAATTTTCAATGGTAAAAAGTGATTTCTTACAGACACATTCCGAATAAAATTAGTCTACTTCTTTACATATAGTGTAGCACTGATGATTTTTTTTAGAATGGATTAGCTGAAACGACGTGAGTACAGCTAAAAGAATACGATCAATAAACCTAAAAACTTTTTAAAAAAACATCATTGAATGACATAACATCAAACTAGCTATGAAAAAAATGTCAGACATGAGACTTTATATGTCATGGGGCCCGTGACAGACAATAACAAGTAATGTCTGTCGAAATATTTCAAGAATAGAGCCCATCTTAAAAATACAAATCTTTATCCCCACCCCACAAACAGACGTTTTTTTTGTTTGGGGCGGGTTGGACACTGTAATTCGGATCGAACTTGGAAGTTGGATACACTGACAAACAAAGACGTAAACAAGGTTCTCAGGGTTCAGCAGCGTTCTCAGACTTTGTCTTCGAGTGCATTCTAATAAGAGTTTCTCTGGTTAGGAATGGTAGTCGGGCCGGGGAAATGTCGAGGAAATAAAGCGAAATTCGCGTGGGAATTTTTCGTACCAAATTAAAGACTGGATCAAGAACATTCGTGAACTGTAAGCAAACGTAGAGATTGCATGGCATAATCGATTTCTAGATTAAATCAGCCAAACATTCCAGATTTGATTACATTGCAGTAACAGACGAAAACAGAAATAATAAATAGTTGATATGTATATATATATATATATATATATATATATATATAAAATTCCATCAATAAGAACATATATATAGAAATTTTTCATATACATACATACATACATATATATATATATATATATATATATATATATATACACACACACACACACACATATATATATATATATATATATATATATATATATATATATATTAAAAATTTCTCAGAGTTAACCTGTAGAAAAAGACAATATTTATAAAGACAATAGGAAAACTAATATTAGCCGACGCGTTTCGTCCAATGTAGACTTTTTCAGGGCAAAAACGAAATGAATTTATTAAAACAAAGTAACTATTATCAACAAAACAAAATGTCCTTAGCAACTGAAAGAATTTAGAAAACGCTATTGTATTCATATTATCAACTGAAAATTACGTCAAGTAACTGTATTTCTATACGTGACTATACTTGACGTAATTTTCAGTTAGTGGGGAAATGGCAATTTTAAAATTTTAAGAGGGTGTTGGCTTTTTCGACGAATCAGGATACAAGTATAATTTAAGATGGCAAAATAAATATAAGTTAAGGGTTAGGTGTGCGTTTGCAACTTCCATTTGCCGATACTGGCTTCCTTATAGCAGGAACGCTTATAAATATACCTGTTTTATAGCCGCCCATACCTCTTTACGCCCCTTTATACGAATTTATACCTCTTTTATACTCCTCACTACCTCTTTCATACCCCTTTATACCACTCTGACCTCTTTTAAAACTCTTTCATACTCTTCTGTACCTCTTTTATACCTTTTTTATACTCATCCATGCGTCTACTATAACTCTTTCGTACTCATCTATACCTCTCTTATACTCATCCATACCACTTTTATACCTCTTGTATATTCATCCATACCTCTTTTGTACTCCTCCATACCACTTATATACCTCTCTTATACTCATCCATACCACTTTTATACCTCTTGTATATTCATCCATACCTCTTTTGTACTCCTCCATACCACTTATATACCTCTCTTATACTCATCCATACCACTATTATACCTCTTGTATGTTCATCCATACCTCTTTTGTACTCCTCCATACCACTTATATACCTCTCTTATACTCATCCATACCCCTTTTATAACTTTTATACCCATCTATATCTCCTTTATACTTATTTTATACTCACCTTACACCTTTTATATCTCTTTTTTACCAACCCATACCACTTTTATATTCACCCACTCCCATTTTATACCTCTTTTAAAATGATTTCATATTCCTTTTGTTTCACCCCCCCCCTTTTATAGTCTTTTTATACCTGCTTTATACTCGTTTATACATCATGCTTCTTCATACCAATTTTATACCAGTTTTGTACTCATTCAATCCTCTTTTATTCTCTTTTATACCTCTTATGTATATTTTATGTTGAAAAAATCTATTTAAAAAAAAGTAACCCATCCTAAAATATCTGCCCGTAGCTGAAGACAAAAAGAAACCAAATAAATAATCTACAGTACATTTTCAGTCGTTTTTAACTAAACTTATATATATATATATATATATATATATATATATATATATATTAGGTTAGTGCAAAAATAATGACGTAATAATGTCGTTTTTTGACGTATTTTTTAACGTCTAAAACGACATTATTACGTCATTATTTTTGCACCAACCTAATATATATGTAAAGGTTTAGTTAACTTTTAAATATCAATTTTTATCCCGACATCAATGTTTCTTGTTAATTTTCTAGTTTTCAGGGGTTGTGGTTTTAAACAGTTTTTTCAATTTTTTTCAGTTAATATATATATATATATACATATATATATATATATGTATGTATGTGTGTGTGTGTTTTGAACAATAAAAATATTGAGAAATTAAAAAATTTAAATTTTCAGACACACTGAGTTGTATATTAATATTATTTTTTTGTTTTATTATTTCAATTAGATTGCTTGACTAGTTTCGGCCAGCATGGTCATCATCAGCAAAAAAAAGAAAAAAATCTGCTTGTTAGTAGCAGTGAACTACAGGAAAGAATGTCTTTCTGAAGAAAATTAACTTGATCTGTAGCTTTCATTTGTTTTTTATCGTAAATTTTGGTCAGCCCTTGTGTGGTCAAGCTGTCTCTTTTAAATTGTTTTTAAGATAAAGGCTGGACGAATTTATGCTGATCCGAATTCCCTTGGTCATTTTGACAGCTTTATTGATTCCTAGATAGTGGGTATGTCTGTGTTAAGTGTGGGTTATCATTTAGTTCTTCGGGAGTGAGTATGATGTATGTAAGTGTATATATTAGTATGGGTTTATGTATGTGTGAGGCCTCAACACCTCCGCAAGCATGTCTGTCTTGTGTGGGTGAGAAATGTGGGTAGGGCCTGATTTTGTAGGGTTATATATTAATTCTATCTATGTTGTTAAATTTGTGATTAAGCCCGCCCGGATGGAGTGTTTTGAGGTGCAGAGTCCATTTGTCTTCATGGTACTCTAAAATTTATCCAATGTTATCTACTCTGAACTTTTCTATTTTCTCAATTATAGTGAATTTGGCATGGCGTTAAAAATCTTGTTTTTCTAGGCGGAAATCTTGTTCTACAGGTAATAATTTTTCATGGGGAGCCGACATAATTCGATTGCGATAATTATTAATTCTGTAGCGAGTCATTCAGAATTTCCCACATATTGTATCTGACATAGATTTTCAAACAATTCTGTAAATGGCCATTAAGATTTCTCCACATATTGTTTCTGTCAATATATATATATATATATATATATATATATATATATATATATATATATATATATATATATATATATATATGTATGTATGTATGTATTGTGTGTATTTAGGCAGTATATTATTTCTGGCAATATATATATATATATATATATATATATATATATATATATATACATGTTTCATTAAATAATATGGACAAGTGTTGTCTATTTATTTTATGTAAATTTTTTTCGTAACGTCTGATAAGTTTAATAACATTATCGTTGAACGAAGAAAGAAATTCACAATATTGATCCATATTTTTTTTAATAGAATCTAAGCTTTCGGCTTACTTAAGCCATTATCAAAGGTGTCAATTACAACATATTAAACAATATACGGACAAGACAGTGATGATAGTCTGTCATTGTTTACATAGATGATTTCTAAGCAATGATAAACACGCGCATATAAGACGCTAGAAGCGAAAATCGCACCGCATCTCATGACGTCACACATGACCACATGAGAGTGAATTGGAGAAGTATGAAGTATGGGAAGCCATTGGAATAAACCAATGGTTTCTGTTACCAATTATAGACATTTAAGGATATTTGTAGAGATGCCATAATTGATTTTGTTTAGGTTGTGTTTCAACTGTTTGATGTATAATGCTTCAAGGATTTTTAGTTTTTGTCTATTGTTTTCATGTCGAAATATAATTGTGTTTTCGACAAGTATTTTACGGAATTGTGTGTGCGGGCAGGCATGTTGTTTTAAATACCTAATAATGTTAGAGTTTTCATTTAAATGTAGTGGCAAGCGTCGCGAAAGCGACTTTGTGGTGTGACCAATATAAATATTATTTAATTCGTTGGAGATACACTCTCCCAAAGGGCACTTGAATTTATAAACTATGTTGGTTTTTTGCAAATCGCTAACCGGGGGAGAAGAATCATTGCGAAGAATTAAGTTGGATATACTTGATTTAGTGTAGTATATGATTAATTTAATTTTTTTGCTAGGATCTGTAGTTGTTATATTAGAATTTACCAAATTTTTTTATTATATTTTCATCTTGTTTATAATTAGTATGCATTTGATTACGATATAGGAGATTAATATGTTTGAGATCAGTAGAAGCAGTATTATGTACAATTTGCTTAGTATTGAGATTTCTAAGAAAGCATCTTATTTGTTCATCAACTATATAGTTTGGAAAGCTATTATTAATAAGTGTCTGTTTTATATTCTTTAGTTCACTGTAAAAAAATCTGTTTTGTGGATAAATTTGTTTCTGCCCGATGTATTAGATTCTTTATAATTGCTATTTTTTAGTAATATGGGCATTCGCTCTTGTAGTTAAGTGTACGTGAATTTATGCTTGTAGGTTTTTTGTATGGCGAAATAGTAAATTTGTTATTATTTGTGTTTATCAATATGTCAAGGAAGAGGACTTTATTATTAGTATTGAGTTCATATGTGAATTTAAGGACAGAATTATTTTGGAAACGTTTTTGAAGTTGAATTATTTCATCTGTATTTTTAACTAACGTAAGAATATCATCAACGTATCTTAGGTAGATTGATGGTTTTTTAAAATCTGTAAATATCTTATTTTCGAGGTTCGACATGTAGAAATTGCTAAATGTCGGACCCAGTACTGAACCCATGGAGACACCATCACGTTGTATATATATATATTGTTATTATGATCGAAGAAAGGGACTTCAGTAGTACAAGCTAATAGTAGTTTTGTTAATATATTAGACATGTAAATGACAACACTTGTCTATATTATTTAATGAAACGTGTATGAATGCTGCCTAAATACACAATACATATATATATATATATATATATATATATATATATATATATATATATATATATATATGCACCCTGAAGTCAACACCGAATGGCAGCGACGCTCTCTTTCATGTTAATCCTTGGACGCAACCTAGATGGCCTGACGGTTGCGTTCAAACATTTTAAAATAAGTTTTCTTTTATGTGCCATGCTCCTCCAGGGCGTTTATGATCATGGCTCTCCACAATTTCCTGTCCTTTGTAGCTATTAGTAAATTTCGTCTTTTTGCTGTCTCTCCTAAACCCAGTTCTGCCATCCATTCACACAAGCTCGTTTGGTAAGTCAGGCGATCTTTTCCTCTGTCTCTCTGGCCTTGAAAAAAGGACAACCGGGCTGACGCAAATAAAAGGGATAAACGCGCAAATCCCTGCAAGAGAAATATTCGCGCTTATAGGGAATTTCCCGTTTGACATATCCGCCATCAATTTCAATATAAATGTCAATAGATTTTTCAAGTGCGCCAAGCAGATTCTTCACTTCTTCTGAGCCCGAAAAACGATTGCCTTTGTTATTCTAACAGC
Organism: Acanthosepion lycidas; assembly: GCA_963932145.1. Classification (NCBI taxonomy): domain Eukaryota; kingdom Metazoa; phylum Mollusca; class Cephalopoda; order Sepiida; family Sepiidae; genus Acanthosepion; species Acanthosepion lycidas. Next base: position 32,258,261 of record OZ010606.1, read on the forward strand.
GAAATTCTGTTTCGAAAGTGAGGCTTTGCTTCGTAAACCAAACTTTTATGCTGTCCCTGAAGGGTAAAAAAAAATAAATAAATAAAAGACTAACAGAGACAACATTGGTCCATCTCTCTTGATCCATCTATGAGAAGTTTTTACAGCGAAGAAAATGGTGGTTCTATAGAAAACTGCCATCTACTTCACCAAATATGCCTGACTCTTAAATAAATTTGATTTCATTTGCATCTTGGATCCAATTTCTGTAGCTGACAAAAATATATGAATTATACCATGATTTTAGAAGCACAGAATAATAAGGAATCCTTTTTTTTACTGATTTAACCAAAGATTTGTATTTTATATTGCATGTGTTATGATATGACTTGATTCATGTTTTTGGTTAGTTAAATACAACATATATTCATTACAACTCAGACAAACATTTATAATTGTTATGGTCCGGTTCCTTGTACCACGGTGATAGTCCAAGGTAGAACCAATAAAGAACTCGAACACGTATATGGAACAACACAGATATATTACAAACAGGAATATATACAGAGAAGTAGAAAGCGTTAGTACGAACAATCAAGTTTAGTAGTAATTGTCTGAACGCGACTCTGTTTCGGACTGCCTCTGACTCGACTGACTGACTCGCTCTGACTGACTCACAGACTCCCGACAGACCTCACTCCAGACTTCAGACTGAACTCTCTCTTTCTGCTTCCTCTTGAGGCGCATATTACGTATGGAATGGTCCGTTATTTTATTATGGGTAAGGTCCCATAACAATAAATTATCAGAACGATTTATTATTTAAGGGATTCTGCTGTACAAATTCGGTGAAATAAAAAAAGTTTTTGTAAAAATATAATGTGGTTGTAGAATATTTATTTTATGTTTATGTCGACGAGTGAGTAGAATTTTGAAAGCGAATAAGTCTATCAGTAAAAGGCAATATCAAACATGAGAAAGTGATATTTAGGTAAGGTGACTTACCTGTGGTTTTCATGTCTGGAGCAGCGCAATTCCACACGCTCTGCTTGCAAGAGGCCGGCTGAAAAAGGTGGAAGTGTCTAAATTTCCCGCCTGTACGGCAGTTTTCTTTTTTTCTGTGGAATCATGGGAATTCGATTTTTTTTTATTTCACGTGATCACGAGACCACCGCATATCTGACAGAAGCTAGTCGTATCGCTGGCGAAAAGGGAACGGCTACTTCATTCATTTCGATTCTCGGCAATCAGTCGCAGATGAGAGTTCAAGTTGAGAACTGGATGCATCAAAAGAAACAAAATCAATGAAATATCTCCTGTATTCAGTAATACACATTCGTTCTTAAATGATCTTAAAATCAATGAACTTTTTAATAAAACGAGTTTATGAAATCCATGTTTGGCCTGCGGGTTTTCGTACCATGTCGCAGATCCCTTTAACTATAAATTAAAAAAAGTAACCTCATAGTAAGTTTGTTTTTACGTCTAATATATAAAAAATATTGTTTTTGCGTTCGTCCTTTTATAACACCCAAAAATAATTAAAAATAACTACAGCAAAAAGGGATTTGGCAGATATTCTAAAACAAATATGGCGTCAATGATAATGTATATGAAAAAGGAAAACTTGGATGTCGTTGAACAGATTCTGTTCGTAAATGAAAGCGTCAGTAAAGTGTTATATGCAGTAATATTATATAATGTTTTATTTTATTAGATGTAGAATTGTAAAATATTGATTATTGACTCCCTATTTTTTTCATCTTAATTCTCTTGCTTTTTATTCGAGGCTTATTCTTTATTTCTCATCTGTCCTGCTTACTTAAATATGCTTTATTACTAGTAGTATTAATAGGATTCAAATTTCTTAGATGAAGCATTGTCAATTATTATTCATTTTGGACTAGTATTTCTTTCATCATATTTCTCTTGCTTTTTATTCAAGGCTTATTCTTAATTTCTCATCTACCCTGCTTACTTAAATATGCTTTATTACTAGTAGTATTAATAGGATTCAAATTTCTTAGATGAAGCATTGTCAATTATTATTCATTTTGAACAAGTATTTCTTTCATCTTATTTCTCTTGCTTTTTATTCAAGGCTTATTCTTAATTTCTCATCTGCCCTGCTTACTTAAATATGCTTTATTACTAGTAGTATTAATAGGATTCAAATTTCTTAGATGAAGCATTGTCAATTATTATTCATTTTGGACTAGTACTTCTTTCATCTTATTTCTCTTGCTTTTTATTCAAGGCTTATTCTTTATTTCTCATCTGCCCTGCTTACTTAAATATGCTTTATTACTAGTAGTATTAATAGGATTCAAATTTCTTAGATGAGGGCTGTGTTCGAATTCCAGTCAAATCCATTACATTCACTTACATGCTAATACTCTTGAGAGTTTTCATCCTCCAACTATGGGTTCTTTAACCTTGAGTGGCAACTGGTCTACCGCAGAAAGAAATGGCATCCTACTGCGGGAAAAAGATGTCACGTCAGTCATGTATAGAAAGATACATGACCGCCTAAGGGTGTATCACACATTCACATAACTGACTGAACGAACCCGCTGTTGGATTATCCAAAAATAATCTCATATATTAATAGCCTATATATAATAGATAAAAATATAATTAATACCATTTCTGTAAAGTTTGTGAAGGCTGTGAGGATTATAGTTTATTCTGACAAAAGAAATCGCCTTGAAGTTAGAAATGTGGCAAATCTTCAAGTCAAAAATTGGCGAGGTCTTCCCTTGGAACTTTGGAACTACAGCGATTCAGTTCAAATGTGGCTAAGAAACCAGAACACAGCTCATGGCAGTAGCATAAAAAAACGTCATATTTCTGAAACAAAAATTGATGAGACCAATTGCACTCTGGAAAAAAAAAATGATGAGACCTTGCTAAGCGAACGCTCCTTCGTGGCCAAATCGGTAAAACACGTCAAGCTATATAAGTGATACTATATAAGTGATTTATTACCAGATTTAAACAGAAAATAAGCAGAATAGCTTCCTAAAGATTACCTGCCTTTATAGAACTGGTTCTATGAATCTCTCACGTACATTCATATCTGCTTATGGTGCATCAAATGTAAGCAAATGACGTCACACATTATGAAATGGACAAAGTCCGACAATTATTTAAGAGATTTTTATGTCTCTACATTCTTTTTATAGATACAAATATTTAAGTAAATGTTCTGTTTATAATATACAGTATTAAACAACGTTTACCGGCCTGAATGTCCGAGAAATTTTCACAGAAAATATTCGACCCCCGACAGGATTCGAACCTGTATTCTATACGGAACCGTTATTTAGCTTGACGTGTTTTACCGATTTGGCCACGAAGGAGCGTTCGGTTAGCACAGTCGAATTTACTGTATTTAAACTTCAATCTTCTATGAATCTCTCACGTACATTCATATCTGCCCATGGCAGAATCAAGTACAGCATCAAGTTTGTCAGAGATCTCAATTTTAGTTTCAGTCGATTTAAGAGGCAGTATGTTAATGCGCTTGTGCACTGTAGATTTTATAATTCTTCGCTTTTGCAGATGCAGTGTAGCTTTACTCCGAAGTAGAGCGTGATCTGACAGATAGCATGTTGTGTGGAATGAACGCGTTATCTTAAAATCTTTTATGTCCTATCTTTTGGTGAGGACGTAGTCGATCAGATGCCAGTCTTTCGAACGAGGATGCATCCACGTGATCTTACGACAGTTGGGTTGCTGGCAGAAGTTATCAGTGATATTAAGGTCAAATTCCTTGCAGATAGTGAGAAGGCGTAATCCATTAGAATTCACATTACCAATATCATGGTGACCCAAAACGCCCTTCCAAGAATGATAATCATTGCCAACACGGGCATTGAAATCACCTGTAAAGACTAATTTATCCTTATGTTGGACTTTGGAGATGACATACCGAAGGAGATTGTAAAAATCATCTTTTTCTTGATCTGAACTACCTAAGGTTGGCGCATAGCAACTAACCATCGTCTCACGGGTGTTTCACTCCAGATTGAAGGTTAATTCCATTATGCGATCAGATAAGGAAGGCAGCGAGATAGCAAGGTCTGACTTGATGGCAAAGCCAACACCAGAGTGGCGTGGCTCTTTCTCAGTCTATCCAGCCCATAAAAATACGTATCCACATTTTTCTTTCCTAAGCTGAGAATTACCAGCCAGACGTGTTTCCCTAATGGCTGCTATGTTATATTTCTTCAACTCGAGAGAAACAAGAGCTGTTTTACACTCTGGTGCAGAATCATTGTCATGGACAGTGCGAACATTCCAGGATCCAAAATGGAAATTCTTATATTTATTCTGATATTCCTTGCTGTTTCGACTGCTTTATTGGATAACTAGACAGCTGAATCGGGCTGCCAAGTCACTGTGTGAGCAAGCAATGTTTAGGGCTCCTTTTATCGCCCCCACCCCATAATAAGGAAAGCAGTGCAATCCAAAATAGGGCTGATTTGTCAGCGATGGAGGACACGGACATCACAATTGCTCATGGGTTTGTGAAAGAACGGCCATCACCCATCGGTCTGCCACTGTATAGAGCTCCAGCTAGAGCCTTCCAGTAATATCATTTACCTGACACTGTCGCCTTCACTCTCTCGCCAGCGGAACTTGCAAGTGAACTGTGTGGATAAGAATGAACGAATCAAAGTAAACCGCCAGAAAAGAAAACCCACACAAGTGATTTTATTAAATTGGTGAAGGCTTGTGCAGAACCATCCACCCTTTTCGGAACTATTGATACACTCAGTCGGTGCAAATAAATGCCACAGACGAAGCAGACTATAGACCTCAGGCTTTTCGTGTAAGAGTTTTCCATCTCCTAGACCAATCGTGTTCTATAACACTAAAGAGCTTGGACCCTAAACACCCCGGGTCAGGGCGGAACTGGGAACAACAGCAATTAAAAGGTAGTTCCACGCTCCTCAAATCATCCAATTTCCCTATGAGAAGACTTGCTGCCGGATCTAGTTTATCGTCATACCCAGAACATTATATATATATATATATATATATATATATATATATATATATATATACGTGAGATATTTAGGGGATGGATGAAGACCAGTGTTTCCCGTTACCCTTAAAAATAAGGTACAGTAGACGAGCAACAAAGGTACTACTTCTACCCAATGCCCCGTATACACATAAAAAGTTATTTATATATATATATATATATATATATTTATATATATATATATATATATATATATATATAAAGAAATATAGTCTTAAGGTGTGCTATATTTATGGAATAAAGTGTTCAATATCAGTGATAGAGCGTGTGTAAATATAAAAGTGAACATAGAAGTCAACACTTAGAGTCTCTAAGTGTTGATATATATATATATATATATATATATATACATTGGATGTCGGAGTAAACAGTTCGAAATTAAAAGTGTCGATATATTGCTATGTATATATTTAAAATAATATTAATAAAATAAAATAAACGAATATAAGATTATTATTAGAATATTTTATAATTATTATTATAAATGTTGATGTTTTTAGATGTGTATGTGTGTGTATATATATAAATTATTATAAAGCATAAGAGAATATTTTATTATTATTATTATTGTCGTTGTTGTTGTTGCTTAAAAATTGAACGATAAAAATAGATCGAATTGACTAGTAGTAAAAACGAAACAAAATAACGTTATTAGTGGGAACGCATTTACAATAAAATTGAAATTACGTTGCTTTGCAAATATTAGGTTGTTGCAAAAATAATGTCGTAATAATGTCGTTTTTTGACGTTAAAAATACGTTAAAAACGACATTATTACGTCATTATTTTTGCAACAACCTAATAGAAAATTAAGAAAATGTAAAGAATTAAAATTCATAGTAAATGTTATAAAAGAAACTTTGAATATAATTAATAATAGATGAAAAAACAAGGATCGACGATAATGAGCCACTAGTCAAAGAATAAAAAAACAATAAACATTTAAAAAATGCTTTCCACGAATTCCGAAAATTACGACCACTTTCGTAAAAACAACAACAGATAAATAAAGTTATGAAAAACTTGGTAATCCGTATGGGTAGTCCCAAGGAGGACGAAATCCTGAGAGCTCAATATAAATCCAGAGCTAATAATTTAAAGAAAAACAGACCACTTTAAGGTTCCATTATAATAAATTATTTCACGAGAGCCCTTTTTTTGTAAGTACTATCTGATGATCCAGCGTCCTTTAAAAGAGCTCTGGTGGAATAAATTATTATAATGGCAGCTTAAAGTGGTCTGTTTTTCTTTAAAATATATATATATATATATATATATATATATATATATATATATATACTGCGTGCCAAATTATTAGGTTAGTGCAAAAATAATGACGTAATAATGTCGTTTTTTGAAGTATTTTTAACGTCAAAAAACGACATTATTACGTCATTATTTTTGCACCACCCTAATGTTATCGAGATAATTTTTTTTCTAATATTTCAAAAACTGTCCAATCAATTCACACAAAATTTTCACACAATGTTGGTAACACTGACCTGCGCAATCACTGAAATTTTTCTACTGATCTGCCCAATGTAAACAAACTGCCGCCATATTTGTTATCAGCACGAGAATACATCATCGCAAACAATATAAATAAGATACATCAACCCCGAACCTGTATATCAATGATATGATCCCTGTTTATAAATTCTAGTTGCATAAGGTCTTTTTAATTTTTTACAAGCTTTCGTCTGTTCCTACATCCATCCTCAGGTATGGAAATAGATTTTGTTCTTGTTTTTACTTCTCGGTAATAAGAGGACAACGAAAATAGAGCTGTAATCCGAAAAAATGCTATGAGAAATGTGTTATTGTTTTGGAACGTGCGGTCGCAACGCTGAGTTTGAATTTAAATTTTAAGGTTGTGCGTTTTTGTACAAATATAGCAATAAGAGAATTCTTTTTTACTGGTAGATTTTCCGTGAATATGGCATGAACTATATTGTTCAATAATTACAGTAATGTCACACTTATTACCCGAGAGTTGCACATTGGATCAGTTATTTTAATTTCAATTAAAAGGTACAAATATAATTTATAAATTCATGGATCATTCATGCAAAAAACAAATATAGAGGTTAATGATTTAACCTTATGCAACTGGAATTTATAAACAGGGATCATATCATTCATATACAGGTTCGGGGTTGGTGTATCTTATTTATATTGTTTGCGATGATGTATTCTCGCCATTTAAATCATTAACCTCTATATTTGCTTTTTGTATGAATGATTCATGAATATATATATATATATATATATATATATATATATATATATATTGTGTGTGTGTGTATTAGGTTGGCCAGAAAGTCCTGACTCGCTTAGGAAACGGAGAGAAGACAACAAAATCATAAGCTGCTAAACTTGAATTTATTCTTCAAAATAAAGTCCATCATTCTCAATCTGTTTGAACTTCTCCTTAGTCAACCTGGCAGCGTGTGGTCTCACATTGTCTTAATGAAACAAAGCCCAACCTCGATTGACCAAAGCAGGCTACTCCTCCTTTAGTATGTCGTACACGCTGTCTAACGGCTGGAAGTACAGTTTAGCGTTGATGGTGGAACAAGCTCGAAATGCAATACTCCTTGAAAATTCCACCAGAGATCATGATTTGTTGTTTTCTTTTCGATTCTTAAGTGAGTCAGGACTTTCTGGCCAACCTAGTATATATATATATATATATATATATATATATATATATATATATATATACGAGTTTTAATAGTATGGTCAGAATTGAAATAAAAAATTTCCATGGTAACGTCAAGGGCGGATTGTTTAGAATCGGCAGGGGAGGGGTGTTAATAGTTTGTATCAGTATATATATATATATATATATATATATATATATATATATATATATATATAACTGGTTTCAAATAGTGCTATAACTATTTCTCGACTTGTTAATAACTTTCTGGCTTAAGTCAACGCCACGATCCTTCGTCTTCTCTATCGTGTTGCTAACGTAAGAATAACGATTGTAACACTCTATGCACCACGTGACGTTCTTTGCTGGAATTATCACAAATATTCTACTGAATAAATTGTTGTATACCATACCTATGAACATTAATAGGGATGTCCCAATCCTCATAAATACGTTAGACACTATTGTAAAGGGAGGGTAATACGCTGTCTAAGTAGTTCATCACTAGCAGTGGTTTACCTACTTCACGCCGCTGGCGAGTATTGCAATTTGTTGATATAAAGATTAGCATTTCATTTCCAACCTACGTTTTGGCTATTCCTCATTTAGTAACCCTCACTAGGTTACAACATAAATAATCTAGAAGGCTTCACCGATAAAATAATTATGTAGATTACTTATACTTACACGAATCAATCATTTTTAAACAATATTTTCTGTTGTACAGATAATTTTGTCTTTTCTTAGTTTGTAGAATTCACCTATCAAATTTGTTGTATTTAAATTATTGTTCTGAAAATTGATTTTTATATTTCTTTAAAAAAAACTGGCATAATACGGGCATTAGATTCTAAAAAATGGATAAAAATATTCAAAATTGATGGATGTACGAATTTCGTTGTTGACAATATATATATATATATATATATATATATATATATATATATATATATATATATATATACACACGTTATCTGTCCATTCACAGCCTCGAGGGGTTGAGTCTTTTCTGTTGGAAAGGAAAGGCCTTTCTTCTGAAGTAGACACTCCATAACTGATTACACACACACACACACATACACCCACAGAAACACACAGACACACACACTCTTGTGCAAGGGCTTTTTACAGGTGGTAAATTACAACTTCTGAAGCCAATGTTTCTCCATTCTATAGTATGACTGTCCAAGCGGACATAAAATTATAAACGTCTGCTACCAACATATAATTACGTAATTATCTAATGCGTCTGGAGGCATTTAAGTTACATCTTAGCAACTATTCTCACAGGAATTGTAAAACGTTTAAAAAATGTAATTATTACGAAAAGAGGCCTCCATACATGCGAAATGCATGCCTTTATTTTAATGAGAAAAAAAAAATTAAAATTACAACGACTCATGATGATATCGCTTATTAAAATATATTATATAATAACGATTCAAAGGTGAACGGATCGAAACAGACAAAAAGATAGCAAATAATAGAAATTGGTTTTAGAAACACGAGATACGTTAAGGTCTGTGTATCTGTGGTTGGTACGAGAGAAGGGACTGGGCTATAATCCTCACCGTGAGAATTTGCTTGTAATAAGGTATATTACAGAACTATTGTGAACTTAATTTCAGTACTATTGTCAGCCTACATGAATTGATAATTATAGAAACATTATAAGTCTACCATTCTTCCATACATTGAATATTGCTGCCACATATTGTCTGGTTTATTTATTTATTTTGTTTTACAGCATATCAAGCTCGGTGGTTTATTCAAATTAGATTTTTACGATAGGTTCGTATGAATAGAATAAGTATTCTTTGGTTTGGTTTATTTTGTTTTACAGCATATCAACCTCAATGGGTTATTTAATGCCGACAAGATTTTTACGATAGGTTCGTATGAATAGAATAAGTATTCTTTGGTTTGGTTTATTTTGTTTTACGGCATATCAACCTCACTGGGTTATGTAATGCCGACAAGATTTTTACGATAGGTTCGTATGAATAGAATATGTATTCTTTGGTTTAGTTTATTTTGTTTTACGGCATATAAACCTCAATGGGTTATTTACTGCCGACAAGATTTTTAGGATAGGGTCGTATGAATAAAATATGTATATTTTTTCTTTTCAAAAATGTATTGATGGTAATATATATATATATATTTTTTACATCAAAATGTATTGCTGTTATTTTTACTATAAAAATCTACTTGTATACGTTCATTGTCTTTGGACACCATTTTGGGGGTTAACTATTTAATGCTGCAACCCCGAGTCAAGGTGGACCCGAGTACAACAGCAATTAGAAGGTGGTGTCACGGTCATCAAAATTTCCAATCAGATGCCTTGCTGCCGGATGTAGTTTATCGTCATACACAGGACTATATTATGTGGTGCCCCTGCTGTGTATTTACTCTTGATAAAATCCAAAGAAGAATTAGAAATATTTTTGATCCTTCAGTATCTGTCTATATATCTGAGATGAGGTATTATGTACATTATTTACATTATTCGGACTATTGTCCTCATCTTTGTCGCCATATTTATTACAACGTTTCGACGGTTGTACGCTCCGGCCTTCTTCAGGTGGTTGGAATGTCGAACTTAACCCTTTATTTCGCTCACTGAGGTAGACTGTTCTAGTTCCACGTGCCATGTTTAATGAATGTCAGTTATCTCCTGTTAATTTCCCTCTCCAAGTTCTCCATTGCCTCTTTTTGGGTTCTGTCACTGGATCTAATTTATCTCCTCAAGGACACATGGCACAGTGAATAAAAGCATTGGTTAGATCCAGTGACAAATCACCATTCGGGCCGTGGCCAGCATTGATAGAAACACCCTCCGTTTCATTCCAGAATACGGGGGTGACACATTATCACACGCGTTTGCGCGATCAATGAGCACGAACTTTTCGGGAGTGATATGAGCCGTCAACTTGCTGACATGGTCCCATACGGGATGGACCCGAGGTCAATGGTGGATGTGCGAAGCCGTTTCTTCTAAGCCAAGGTCACATCATTGACAGTCTGGCAAATCGATCAACCGTATATAAAGGTATTGTCATTGAGAGCCAGCTTATTCCGAACCAATCGCTAGGTAAGCGGAAAAGTCAGAGTTTGCTGAGCTAATCCGCTGCTGACGCCCAAGACCAAAACGAACGCCGCTTATCCGCCGACAAGCCTAGCCGGCCGCGTAGCGGATCCTTCGCGATACCCTCCACTATTTCACGATAGAAGACCTTCCTAGGCCGAGAAAGGTCACTTGACCGAGAAACGACCATCAAGGCCGATCGACACTCAAAATGGAAACTCGATTGTTCCCGGGGCTTACGATGAGGTTTACACCGCGAAATGGGAGGCGTGATAATAAGGGAAGAGAAAGGGCGAGTACACACATGTATAGGTTACCATAGGTTGAAATTGGGAACGTTTTTTTTTTTTTTTCACTAAAAATTATTTTTAAATTTATTTTTAAAATATTCGGGTACAATCGACTTTTATTGTGGGGCGCTAATGAGATTTGGTAAGAAATGTATCAGAAAGGTTTTGATGAAGGTTGCATTTTGAAATTAGCACACCACATTTAATTTGCAAAGAAACATGAAAAAGAATGACAAGAGATCATTGAATTGGTCAACAAGAAAAACATGTATTGAAAACAAGTAAATACAATTGTGTTAATGACAATAAGGTTTGAGACGTAAAAAGTTGTTCCCCTTATATCGTGTGGGAATGCAAATATGTGTTGTAAGAAATTTTCTTGTTTAAATTTGTTTAGAGTTTGTAGAATCTTCCACAACACAACCAGCCTTAACTTTTTAGGAAATGCACTCTTCCTATCTGATAAGCAAAATTCTACTTTCATACAATATAACAAGTATTCATTGGTCATTCACCTCCAATCTGGCTTGCTGATTGGTCAGTTCCGACCAATCAAACCGCCTGCACGCGACCAATCTGTTTTCCCGCTCATGTGCTGAGAGCCACTTGACCAGTATAAAAGCAAAAACACGTGTGAACGTTTTAGAGAAAGGATTAGTAATTTTCATTCATCTCTCTCGCCCGTCTCAAGATGTAACCTTCGCCAACTTCCGTCTTAGTCATTACTGACAATACGTTTTTAAGACAATTACCAACATTCATGAACTCTGAAATCACTCCTGAACTTTTATCAACTTTAGAACTCACAATTCCAAACTTTATTCTTCTGAATTACAAGTTCAATATTTCAGTAAAAGGTAAATTATTTCTTAAGAACTTTCTGTTTAAAAGACACTTAATATTAACAACTTTAATATCAACATTAACGAACGATTACAAGAAAGACATTCTGAAACCTAAAACATCATACATATTTGCCAACATATCATATACCAAATATTCTGCTTGTACATTGTTTTGAATGTTTTATTAGTTTTAAATATGTCTTGTTCGTAATATGAACTCTGGTACAAATATTTCCAAATCAAAGGGACACGACTCTGTCCTACCTTTTCTTTGCATGTTGTACACCAACCTAAATAAATCTAATTGTTACGTTTTAAAACAATTCAGTTGAATTTTGTATTTTATTTTGATGTTAGTGGAAATAGTTAATTGACACGCAACTTATTCTCAACAAATATTACCACATAATTAACCCATCCACTACAAGTTCAAGAATATTTTATATTTGAGTTTGAAAGTGAGAATGTTGTGCGAAAGAATGATAATGTCTTGAATAGTTCACTTGGCTTTTGAAACAGACAGTTTACAGTGTTGTGTGTATGTAACTTATGTCTGTGTGTGTGTGTTTGAGGAGAAGGTTGAGAATGTGACGTACGTGGTTAAAGGCTCTGAAATTTAATAGTCTACTAATGTTCTTCCTTTAATTTCTGCTATATATGCACATAACATCGGCCCCAGGGACGAGAGCGGGAAAATATTGAAAAAAGTGTCAATTTATGTGATTGGTCAAAAATCGACCAATTGTTGATTTTTTTCTACAACAAGTTTGGTAAGGTAAAACATGAGAAAATTTGATATAGCTCATGCGATGCGTAAATTGTCTTTAATGAAAATAGTGTTTATTTTCTGTCCAATGACAGTTCAGTAATTTGTGGGCGTGGTGTGTGTAAACGTCCACTACAATATGAGCTTTTGATTTGTAAATTTACTCTTCAGTTAACGATATCACCAAATTGCATTCTTGAAAGCAATGAAGAATTTTAAACGATTTTTGAACTATTATATTATTATAATTAATTTTTTTTTTTTAAATTTAAAATATTCTTGTAAAAATTCATTATTCATCGAAAAAAAATCATTTCTTCAGACATTATTATCCTTTATATAACTTATTTACAAAAGCAATTAAAAGCTTTTCTAATTAAATAATGTCATAGTTTTATAGTATTTTTTTTTATTTTACAATTCAGAGCAGATTACGATGAAACAGTTCACTGTTTTGCAAAAAAAACAAATCGATGATTTACTTTCTCCAAAGAGTCTTGTTTTTACCTAATAAATAAATCCCCCCTTACAAATTTAATTTCTCGATATTTCATGAAGTGGATGGTAACATATGTAAAAAAAGATATTTTTAACAAGATTTTCTAAAAAATCAAACTTCAAAAATAACTTTATTCATTTTTTAATATGTCCTGAAAGTTTCATTAAAATCCAACAATTATTTGAATTTTGCAAGAATTTCAAGCAATGTTTTTTTTTTTTTTTTCGGAAAAAGAGCAAAATATAACTAACCTTTTTTTCTCTGGTTCGCTGCTGTTGTAAAAAGAAAATTTCGAACGTGATACAAAGGAGTAAAAAATTTCAAAAAATACTTTTTTCCTCTTAATAATAACATAAACATTTTGATTACAAAACTTTGTTTTATTGAATTTGGGAATTTTTTTATCATGCTATGCTGTTTTGTTTTTGTTATTTTTTTTTTTGTTGTTTTTTTGTTGTTTTGTTTGCTTGTTTTTTTTTTTGTTTTTTTTTTTATGCGACCAAGTAGAGGTACCAATTTTAAACTGTCCCAGATTTCATAAGGATCGATCCCAATCTCTAAAGTACGAACACAATAAATATTAGGAAGCCCAGACATACAAAACTCACTAAAGGAAAAAGGGTCTGGAGAATTATTTTCGTTGTGATGGTTGTAGTAAGAACAGAACCAGTGAATAAACTTATACCAAAGCTTTATTGCACTGACGCGTCCACTGATGGATATGACTGGGTGTTTTTTTTTTTTTGTTTTTTTTTTTCTTCTTTATACCTCCTTGATCTTGGAGGAGGTAACTGTTGATTTATCAGTACAATGGTAAATATTTCAACGACCATATCAGGTCACCATTCTTAACAGAATCATAAAAACGATCACTACCGAAATTAACATTATCTTTTCTTCTTTTGGAAGCATACGGTATATAGAAATAAGAACAATATTGTATTTGTCATCCCCTTCTTAAACAGGCAAACACAGCTATTGTCGGTTAATATCGCGGCCACTGACGACCTAAAAATGCATCTGTTCTATATTTTAAACGTAAAGTAAATAATATTTAATTTCAAATCAGATTAATTATATTTTAAATCAGCTAATTGCTAATATTCATCAAATAAAGATTCAGAAACGTATATTTTATTTTTGGAATATTTTTTTTTCATACAGAGAACTCCATTGCGATGAAAGACAAATCTGAACGTAAAAGAAAAGATCCCAGACGGACGTCAAAATCTTTGAAAATTTTTCATCATTTAATAGTCGGTTTTAACGAATATAAATGTAGGTAGAAAAAAAAAAACATATGTTGCTTGTTAAGAATAATCAAGAGTAATCTCCCCCTTGTTTTGTTACTCTCCTCTTTGAAAAAGTTATTTCTATTTACTGGGACTATAAAAGGACACTATACACGAACCTTATATTCTCAGTTGAATAAAGCTTTCTTAAAGCCTACACCTTCGTACTTTTGTCATTACATTAGTAAAATAGTAAGGTTCACTACGGGACACCTAATCAGGCTTCCCCACCACATACTGGGGGGTTCGGGGATATTAAGCGCCGGCCCTAAATATATATATCTTATCCGCTTGATGAATAAAAAGGTATTCATTAAATGTTTAAAAATTAAATTGTGTAAATTAGCAATTAGTGGTTATCGATTATAAATCAATAAGTCGTGAGTGATATGATATAAGTTTAATTATGTTTAATTGGATAAAGTTTGGATACATATTTCACCTGTTTTGTCAAGCTAAGTTTTTGTCAATTTTAAAAATACTGAAAATGAAAAACATTATTGTTTTTTAATTTTAATTTTTTTTTTTTTTTAAATTTTTAATATTTCTTTTTAAAAAATATGACATTCCGTTGAAATATCTTATAAATAAATCCTTTACATTAGAATGGCTTACGGTCACATCACGCTGAAAACGTACGATCACCGAAGTTAGGCAACGTCGAGTCTGGTTAGTACCTAGAGGATCGCTTTAGAATACCAGGTGCTCTAAACTTGGATGTGCGGGTGGTGTAAATGAAGATTGACCGGAATTGGTAATCAGAGAGATGAGTTCCAATTCCAGTTGGGTTCGTTATATTCATCTACGCGCAGATACGCTTGGGAAAGGTATGAATCAACCTATTCTCCCTCAGCTATAGGTTAATTAGTAAGACTTATGTCCCTAAATCATTATTACCTAAAAAAAATTCTTACAGTCTAAAATATTTTCTAGCTTTAAATAAACTGCAAAGGGTTGATAAACCGTAAAAACGAATCAATCAATGAAATACTGACTAGCTACAGAGGCATGTCATTTTATTTATCTACATTCTATGGAATATAAATATATAGAAACTATAATGAGGGTCGAGTTTATCTATTGATTGTAATATAGGATTGACCCCCCACTTTATATACAAATTATAATGTCTTGTTTGTTTATCAAATTCTGATTAAATATGAATCCACCTCTTCTCTCCTCCATGGGTTAATTAGTTAGACTAATCACTAAACCATTATTATCTAAAAAAAATTCTAAAGACATTTTCTGGCTTTAAATAACTTACAAAGGGTTGGTAAACCGTAAAAACGAATCAATCAATCAACATATATTACCATGTAAATAAATTGTTTACATTAGAAGAAAAAAGAAACTCACCCACTTCAAAATATATATTCTGTTTATACGTTATTTAATATTGTTTATTATAAACAGAGACTTTGTGTGTTGAGCACCAGCGGCGTGCATGGGGTGGGGCGAACGGCACTCCCTGAGGGCTGGCACATCCGAAGGAGTATATTGCAACAAAGCCATCGGTAAGGAAGATGAAATATAACTTTTTGTTTTTATTTGTTACAAATATTATTTCTTTGTAACAATAATAATATCCTTACAAGATATAAGAATAATTAATAGATTTACTCCCTCTGTTAACTAGGGATTGAACCTACCTCCCTTTCAGAACGCATTATTGCGCCGGGCTGCACCGGTGAAGAAACACTGTTGAAGTGAGAAGCTTTCAACGTTCCCTCTGTGGTTGATAGGTGGAAAACAGGTCCACATTACCCTTTTGGACTTTAAATTAAAGACTCGGTAGCGCCAGTCATAGATACGGCAACAATACTCCGTTTTCGGGCTTGATCTGGCTCGTGTAAAGGTAGAACAGAGCTGGCAGAATCAGATATTCTACTGTTGGTAATTCGTTACTTAAGACTGAAAGCTGCGAAGCTCAGGCAAGTCTGCCGGATATTAAAGCCAATTAAAAATTTAATCTTTCTGTTCGGACGATTTGAAAGATATGCATATTAATAGTTTGATAATTTCGCTTGAATTAAAGAAAATTAAAGACATTTGCTTTCTGCCGAGCACGGAAATACATACATACAGTACCGGGGAGAGATTATTTTGAGCCCAAACGCCAGTCGGCAAAGGAGATGCTGAGACGAACAAACTCGATCTAGCGTGTCTTACAAAACTTTTTAAAGAACGTGTCTTCCTAGGCAACCTTTGTGATTTGGCACGAGAATTAGACTTCAATGAAAATTCGAAAAATGCACTTTTAAGCTGCTTTGGAGCTGGTTTTAGTCTTCGTATTTTTTTTCAATAAAATACCGATTCGTAATTTTGCTCTCTACTTTTTGTAAAGAAGACCCCCCCACACACACACACACACCTCTGCTAGAGCGGGGGTCTTCTTTACAAAATGACCAAACTCTGCGTGTCGACATCTCAGCCAGGTCTCTCTGCCTCTGTTCTGCGGCGTTGAATCAAGGAATTTATATCCGTCGTATCGGCTCCAAAAATACCCTAAAGGTATTTTCTTGAGGCTCCCTGAGTTTCGAGGCTCGGCACATTTGTGCCAGCTGTTCGCTCACCCACTTACGCAGCCACTGCATACATAAATAAACTATTCGATGCGCACTGGGTGCGTCATACTTTCGGTCTTCTGGCACATCTAAGCTAAGCTTAGAAAATCTCTCCACATAAACTATTTTTTGTTTATGTTTCGGGTAGGAAACTGAAGCGAGCAGATATAGATTCGTAGATTTGGAATGAGAATTCAAACAAGCGGCACGCTTTGCCGAAGAAAATAGGCATATATTTCCCGTTCCTTTTTCGCTTTTTTTTAAAAAATCATTTCACCCCAAGCAAATGAATTCACATCAAATAATTTCACCAAATAATTTCACCAAATAATTTCGCCGAAGAAAATGATTTCCCGTTCCTTTTTCTTTTCTTTTTTTATCATTGCACCCCAAGCAAATGATTTCATATCAAATAATTTCAGCAAATGATTTCACGAAATAATTTCAGCAAATATTAGGTTGGTGCAAAAATAATGACGTAATAATGTCGTTTTTTGACGTTAAAAAATACGTCAAAAAACGACATTATTAGGTCATTATTTTTGCACCAACCTAATAATTCCACCAAATAATTTCACCCCAAGAAAATGATTTCCCGTTCCTTTTTGTTTGATTTTTTTTAATCATTTCACCCCAAGCAAATGATTTCACATCAAATAATTTCAGCAAATAATTTCACGAAATAATTTCAGCAAATAATTTCACGAAATAATTTACGCAAATAATTTCACTCCAAGAAAATGTTTTCCGTTCCTTTTTCACATTTTTTTTTTTTTTTTTTTTTTTTTTTTAAATGATTTCACCCCAAGCAAGACAATAATACGACAAAGTTTCAAGGGGTTACTGGAAGTGAAAGAGAAGAATTTAGAAGAAACGGAAACCGAATCTGAAACAGGAAACAAAGGATATACCTCTACTCCTATTCGAAAGATGGAGAAGGAAGGAGAGTGTGAACCGGGAAATAAGCGAGCCTAAAAAGGAAATCTGGTTCGATTCCTGTCAAAGGCATCATTTGTCTTTAGGACTTCTTAATTTGGCTGGCTTTTTATTTCAGTATTGAAGAAAATAATAAAAAAAAAAGACGAAGGATAGCTATTCAAACAAGTGTACACATTAAATAATGTTTATATTAATAAGAAATACACACACTCACACTTAGATATATATATATATATATATATATATATAGATGGATTTCTCGCCATTTAATCATTAACCTTTGTATTTGTTTTATGTATGAATAATTCATGAATATATATATATATATATATATATATATATATATATATATATATATATATATAATGAAATGGATTGAGTCCGACAATTATTTAATATATTAGGTTGGTGCAAAATTAATGTCGTTTTCTCACTTAGTGACATATGTGAGAAAACGACATTATTTTTGCACCAATCTAATATTTTCTGTGTATACGTTATTTCAATAAATACAACTTATTTAAGTAAATGCTGTTTTTAAATAAACAGTATTAATTACATTTACCGGCCTGAATTTTCGAGACATTTCGTAAAAAATATGTGTTTCTCCAACAGGAATCGAAACGTAACCCCAATCGGAAGCATCATTTGATATGATGAGCAGATATGATCATTCGGGAAAAATCGTCGAAGATTTGTTGTTGATAAACAGTAATTGGGACTTTGCTAACCAGACACATCCTCTGTAGCTGAGTGGTAATAAATAATGACAGTTTATATATATATATATATATATATATATATATATATATATATATTACATGAATCATTCATACAAAAAACAGATTTAGAAGTCAATGATTTAAATGGCGAGGATACATCTTCGCAAACAAATTTAAAAAATTATTTAAATCATTAACTTCTATATCTGTTTTTTGTATGAATGATTCATGTAATGCAAATTGAACTACATCACTTACTTGATATATATATATATATATATATATATATATATATATATATATATATATATTAAAGACATTTTTATGTTTAAAGTTCTTTTTATAGATATAAGTATTTAAGTAAATGCTCTGTTTATAATAAACAGTATTAAATAACATTTACCGGCCCTAATGTCCG
Source organism: Acanthosepion lycidas (assembly GCA_963932145.1). Taxonomy (NCBI): domain Eukaryota; kingdom Metazoa; phylum Mollusca; class Cephalopoda; order Sepiida; family Sepiidae; genus Acanthosepion; species Acanthosepion lycidas. Next base: position 32,277,384 of record OZ010606.1, read on the forward strand.
AGAAATTTTCATAGAAAATATTCGTTCTTTGACAGGATTTGAACCTGCATCCTATACGGAACCGTCATTTACGCTGACGTGCCTTACCGTTAGGGTTGCTTGTGTGTACACGTATGATGTTGAAAAACCCGAAACTTGTCATGACCCCAAGTCATAACATCAATGATGAGACGATCCTGCGCACGCGTTGGATTGTATCTATAACAAAGAGTATGTTTCTTCCTATATTTGATGAGATTTTATTGACGTTGGTTTGTTTGTATTTTATGCTTAACGCTTCTAGCGTTTGTAATCGTTTTTTACAGTTTATTTGGTATAGTAATTTTGTGTTATATGTTTCAAACAAGTTTTGTTAAATTTGAATGAGACGGTCGATCTGTTTAATCTGCTATTACATTTTCTTTTAATTTTCAAATACGATATCGTATACGGGGATTGAAATTTCGGATAAATTACGCAAGATTCATACCTGTTCTCTTTTGTACAAGTACTGTCGGCCATTTCAGTTGTTATCAAAAAGGGCCTGACTTTGCATCTAGTGACTCTGATGTCAAGTTTCAGGTCAAACTTCTGACTCTTCCAATCTTCTGCTATAACAGCGACAGAACTTTTTTTTTCAGCGGCCACGAAACCCGGATGTGATTTGTATTTCAACTATGCCCATACGCTCATAATGACTTGAGATCCGAAATAGGTCCGTCAACCCAATCGCACGCATAAGGCTTGGGTCCACTCGGAATAGGGTTTTCAGGCATTCCTCTTGACGATACTCCCCAGAACTCACCTCCCCGACAGATCTGACATGGTGAGATTCGAACGCGTGTCTCATTGTCCGAAAACAACCACTCGGCCACTCGTTCGATACTGGAGAAAAAAAAATAACCATCAATTCGATTTTCAGTTGATCTTGTCCACGTTCACCTATCCTTTGGAAAGGCATGAACTAAATCTTCCCTGAACTCTATCTCATCAACGGATATTTCGACAAATGTCATGTCTCTGGCATGTCACAAAGTTTGGCGGAGAAAAGAATGGGTGAGTGAGGCTGAGTGCAAAGTACGTAGAGATCAGGCAGTTGCAAGACTGAGGAAAAAAACAAACTATTGCACTCTTTATCAACCTTGACAGGTGTAAGTGAGGATACTTATTTACTGAGCGAAGGTAGTTTTTAATAGCGGAAAGTTTTCTATATAATTCGTTAGATATTTGCAGCCAAGGTCACTAGATGTGGTTGGGGATAAAGGTAAATCGTGTTCAGTGATTGTCTCTTTGAAGTCTTTTCCTTACTTACTGATTCCAGCGAACAAATTAATTCGAAAAAGAGGTGCGTCGAATAAAATCGTGATTCCCGGATATAAGTAAAAGGTAAACGCTCTCCGTTTGTGGAGGAAGGACGGGTTTTCCATAAAATGGCCTAGACTGCGAAAAGAGGGAACAAAATAAAAAAAATGCCCGCGGTAAAAACTGTAAAGAGATCTCGAGTTCTTTTTCGAGAAAACAAACATAATTGGCGCTGGTCTTGTTTCTTTGCATTCAACCGAAGGCTGAGTCGAATTTTTTTTTTTTAATTTATTTATTCTTTTCACATTCAGGTTCACAAGGCCCGGGGACCCACTGGATGTAGAGGATTACATTAAGGGGTACTTTATACGGATAGTAGAGAAGGATAACAATTAACTCTAACTCGGGAACACATCATCTTGGGAGTCTGTTCCCCAGAGCTGTTGTTCTCGGCAAGAAGCTTTTCGAGTGGAACTTACTTCTCGCCGATGGAATACGGAGGAAATGTAGGTGGTTTCCTACAATGTGAGTGGCATGGCGGGTCCTAGCCGTAAAGCTTAGACCTGTTAGAACCATGGATTGGCGAACTTATCCCTCTTGCAGGCGCCTGTTCAAACACGTATTTCTTTCAATATCCATAGAACCAAAATATGGTTCATTCTGCTACTTAGTTACAGTTTTGGGGAAAGAACTTCTTAATGTAATACGAAGGGAATATGTATGGTTTCCTACTATATCACTGGTATCGTGGGCCCTAGCCGTGAAGGTTAATCCTTGCGGAACTAAGGCATGTAGTTCATCCGAGGACTTTCCAGTGATAGAACAGTAAGACTCGCCAAATCCCGCCTGAGAGAGAGAGAGAGAGAGAGAGATTGGAGGTTGGGAAATAAATCTTCCCCCAACAAGAACTCGGGAACGCTTTTGGACTCTATCAAGACTGGAAAGTGAGGACCGAACAACCCCACGCCGAAATATAGAAACAGTTCTCCATTTTCGGCCTGATTTGACTTTTGTAAATGTAGAGGAGAGCATGAGGAGTCAGTTACTTACTGGAGCGGTACAAGGAGCCGATCATTTTACCTGCATCTGTAGCGATGGACTGTATATGAGTTCCCATATGAGGTCGCATGTGAGTTTGAGACCCAACCTTCTCTCAAGGCAAAACACCTCCTCATGTAGCGGTAGTTAAATAAATCCGTAAGGGTAAGTGTTTAAACAAAATCAATCAATTTGAAGAGGAGTTATAACCTTGAGTAAATAATTATAAACCTTCTACCATTTATATATATATATATATACAAAAATACTCGTAAAAATGAGAAACAACAAAACGAGTATTATTTATCATCTGTTTGCCATATGTTGTTGGAGACACAAGAAATAGTAATATTGTGAAAAATTTGTGAATTTAGGGTCAAATGTAGATCAAACATGGATCAGAATCCGACAACATGAACAGATAAAGTCTAATTAAACTGTATACAGTCTTTCTTGTGTGACTTTTTTTTCTTTACAGATGATTGTAATGAGTGACCAAATAATTTAATTAGAAAATGTGGCTGGGCTTTACTTACCTTGAATTTTTGTTCAGTGCTAAAAGACGTATGTTACTATTATGGCTTGAACAAAGAAATTGAAACGAAATTTGCGTTGACGCACGTGTTAACGACCTATCCGTGTGAACTGCTTGTCCGATAGTGAGAATGTGGTTCGAAGGCAGAGGAGAAAAGTGGAGTCGATTTTCATTGGTTTAGAATCAGTGAGTTAATGGTAATTATAATTGTTATAATTATTTTATTATAATTAATTTTGTTATACTGTAATTAATTTTTATTTATTTATTAATTATTTTGGACATTGTCACAGTATGAATAATTTTTTTTATTTATGTATTTCTTTATGGACACGGCAAACTATATAAATGTGTGTTGTGGTGTAATGGATAACGAGTCCTGATGAGAAATCGGAGAGCGGAGTTCAAAATCCAGTCAGGTTCATTACATTCACTTACACGCAAATACTCTTCGGAATGATATGAAAGTATTGCTTCTCCCCGGGTTAAACAGAAAGATAGACTGGGCCCTATAGCTTTGGTTGGCAAGCAGTCTACCTGAGGGAAATCTCCTGTTTAGTAGGTCGTGAATCGAAATGATATGACCACTTGCCCAAGTCCTTCCTTGCTAGTTCTCATGTAAATCATTAAAAATGGCTTCGTGCGAACGAATCAACACTTTAAAACAAAAGCAAAATAGATCTTACATCAGGCCTAATAGACTGGCGTTACAAAATCACAAAGAACTTTACAGACTTTTCTTTACCTTTTACTTAAACACTGTAAACAGCAGTAACAACAAAAATAGGTAGCATAGAAAACCAGAAAATAAAATAAAATAAAATAAAAATAAAGTAAAGTAAAATTAAAATAAAATAAAAAAATAAAAAAAATAAAAATAAAATAAGAATAAAATAAAATAAAATAAAAAATAAATAAAATAAAAATAAAATAAAATAAAAAACAATAAAAATAAAATATAATGATATAATCAGGATCTTAACAGCTTCCCCCTCAATGATTTAGAAAAAATATTTCATTTTCAGAAGAATTTTTTTTATATTATTTTTAATATAGTAAGAAACTGAGGTACTTTGAAGTACCTCGGCGGTAGCTAAGACCTCTACCAGACATATGAGTTGACAATTAGATTCGTTTCAAGCTCAGAAGGACATAAAAATAATCAAGATCGACGTAACAACACGTCTGAAGCTGGTTTTTGAACGTTATGTTTTGGACGTGTTTCTACGTCCGTGTCTGAAAAAGTCACTTTAGGTAAAAATGTATATACACGTCTATGTCGTGGAAGGGGTTAACTATAAGATAGTTTGTATGGAAACCCCAATCAACACTAGAAATCGGGGTAACATTGAGCGAACTTGAGAATTCTATCTAAAAAAAAATTTCTGGCATTAAATAAACCGTTGATAAACCGTAGAAAACGAATCAATTAATCCGTAAAATACTGATTAGCTACACAGGTATGTCTTTTAGAGTTATTTTCATACTCTGGAATAGAAATGTATAGAAAACTACCGTGACTACAAAATGAGGGATCAGTTTATATATTGATTTTAATATTGAATTGATCCCCCACTTTATATCCACATTATAATTTCTCATTTGTTTATTAGGTATTAATCCATCTGTCCTCCCCGCTGCTATGGGTTAATTTGTAGGGCTTGTATCACTAAACGCTTATTATGGACCAAAAAATATCTTACAATCTAAAAATATTTTTTGGCATTAAATAGCCTGCAAAAGAGGTGATAAACCGTAGAAAATGAATCAATCAATCAATGAAATACCGATTAGATAGGCAATAATGTTTTTTTTTTAGAATTGTTTTCATTCTCTGGAATAGAAATATATAGAAACTAACGTGGCCACAAATTGAGGGTTCAGTTTATATATTGATTGTAATATGGAAAGATCTCCCAATTTATATCCACATTATAATTTCCTATTTGTTTATCAAATAATGATTTGGTATAAATCCATCGGTCCTCCCCGCTGCTATGGGTTAATTAGTAGGACATGTATCACTAAAACCATTATTATCAACCAAAAAAAAAATCTTACAATCTAAAATATTTTCTCGCATTAAATAACCTGCAAAGGGGTGATAAACCGTAGAAAATGAATCGGTCAATCAGTGAAATACTGATTATCTAGACAGGTATGTCTTTTAGAAATGTACAGAAACTGCAGTGGCCACAAAGTGAGGGGTCAGTTTATATATTGATTGTAATATGGAATTGATCCCCTGCTTTATATGCACATTCTAATTTATTTATTTATCAGATTCTGATTATGTATAAATCCAAGTGTCACCCCCAGCTTCTATGGGTTAATCAGTAGGATTTGGATCACTAAACCATTATTATGGACTAAAAAAAATCTTACACTCTAAGAATATTTTGTAGGTTTAAATAACCTGCAAAGGGTTGATAAACCGTAGAAAACGAATCAATTAATCAATGAAATACTGATTAGATAGGCAAGTATGTTTTGTTTTGTTTTTTTCATTTTTTTTTTCATTCTCTGGAATAGAAATATATAGAAACTAACGTGAGGTTTCAGTTTATTGATCCCCCACTTTATATCCACTTTATAATTTCTTATTTGTTTATCAAATTCTGATTAGGTATAAACCCATCTGCCCTCCACGCTGCCTATTATTATCAACCAAAAAAATCTTACAATCTAAAATATTTTCTGGCTTTAAATAACCTTGAGAGCAACTCTCTGCGTCTGCTCGGTCTCACGTTGACTTCTGACCTGAGATAGAACAAATACTTTGAGTCAATTGCATCGTCCACCGCAAGGAAAGTTGGCTCTCTGTGCTGCGCCAGGAAATTTTTCTCCCCGGAATCGATCCTTCAAATATACAAATCAACCATTCGCCCTTGCATGGAGTATTGCTGCCATATATGGTCTGGTGCCCCTTCTGTTATCTCGGGGTACTTGATAAGATCCAGAGACGGATATGCAGTGTAATTGGCCCTGATCTGGCATCTCGTCTGCAGTCGCTCTCTCACAGATGTGCCGTCGCCTCTCTCTGTCTTTTTTACAAATACTTTCATGGCAATTGCTCCAAGGAGCTGCTTTCACTGGTTCCCAGACATCATGAATTCAAGCGCCCTACGAGGCTGGCATCCCGCTCTCACCCTTTCACTGTAGAAACTGTTAAAGGTAGCCGTCTCTTCCACTCGAATAGGTTCATACCTCGCACCACTCGCCTGCGGAACACCCTTCTCTATTTCTGTTTCCCTGAGAGCTATAATCTCCAGCTATTTAAGCGTAATGCCAATCGATATCTCCAGTTGCCTTGATCTATCCACTACCCTTCTCCTCATCCTTTCTTCTATCACTCCTATCTGATCTTGCTCCAAATCTTCTGCAACCCCCTGCATCCTAGTGGCTTCCCGCCTTGTTCGGGGCGTAATGCTTAAAAAAAACCCTGCAAAGGGTTGATAAGCTGTAAAAAAACGAATCAATGTTTCAGTTACTAGTCTGGTTGCTATCATGATAAATACAATGTTATACACCTGTTCTGTTTGTTTATTTCCGTAATACACCAGCTTCTTCCTCTATTTTCTTGATGCTTTTGCCTTTTGCGTTTATTATGCTTTTGCCTTTCTTCTCTCGTGACTTCTTAACTAGTTTCCTTACAAATGTTTACTCGATGTTGCGTCTTTGTTGAAATCTTTCGCAATTTACAGTATCATCCTGTCATTAATCAATTTCTTGACACTAACATCTTCCACCTTCCTTGTTATGCCTTCTCATTACCCATGTAAGTTTTGATTTGTCTGAAATTAAAAGAGCATCATACACAATTTTCAATTTTCTACACACAACCTATGAACATTTCAGACGAATAATTTTATTTGGTTTTCAAAAAACTGAGGTACCCAGAAGTACCCGAGCAGTGGCTAACATCTCTGCCCGACCTATGAGTTGACAACAGGACTTGTTCCAAGCTTAGAAAGACATAAAAAAAAGAAAAGAAAAAAGATTGACGTATAAACACGTCTGTATTTTTTTAAGCATTACGCCCCGAACAAGGCGGGAAGCCACTAGGATGCAGGGGGTTGCAGAAGATTTGGAGCAAGATCAGATAGGAGTGATAGAAGAAAGGATGAGGAGAAGGGTAGTGGATAGATCAAGGCAACTGGAGATATCGATATCTTGTTTTTTGAACTATATGTTTTGGATGTGTCTGAAAAAGTCACTTTCGGTAAACACGTCTATACTATCATAAAATAGTTTGGATGGAAACCCACATGAATCCCAGACTATAGTGGTACCATTAAGTGAACTTAAGAATTCTATTTTCCTGAAAACCTGTTTCAAGAAAAGGTTTTTATAAATTTAAGTCTACAGTAACGTCGTTTCATTGATAAGTGTTGAATGTTTCTTATATGGAAACGTTTAATTTCATCGTCGCCATTATCATATGCAGAGACTTCTCTACAAATCTAATATTTTTATATACAACGGGCGAAAGCACGTGCGGTACAATGACCTCATCAGCCGCCAAGCAGGGGAGGTAATTGGCTAAGGCGGCACTTCTTTTATCAACGGAAAGGGTATTGTTTTGTTTGTTTGTTTTTTTCTCTGGAGACGTGTTACTCGCTGAGATTTTTATGCAACTGATGGTGATTTCTGAAATGAAACAGAAAATGTGGCGCAAGGCCAAAGGTGAGGACAAGGGAAAACTGGTCATCAATCTGTTTTACCTTAAACTTAGCTAACTGCAATCACTGACTCAAACAAACTGTACAATATTGTACAGATCGTTTGCGTCACATTCTTACTACAGCCACCATAAGAATTCAAGTCTCTATTCAACGGCAAGTCAGATTTTCAACGTTGTCCTAAAAACATTTGCTTTTGATCGTTAAACAAAACACAACGTGCTCGGAGCGAGCGTTATCAATGACATACAATGGACGGTAAATAAATAAGTTTGACGTAGCATTCTGTTTTAATTAACGTTGTTTATTTTGGATCTTGATCAGATTCAACTTGATGCCTGTTGAGCTGTAGTCTGGAGTCGATGTGAAGTATATATATATATATATATATATATATATATATATAATTAAATCTATCAGACAATGAATCTATTATGTCTGATCATGATCTGCTCTAATGTTCGAATTTTTCCTTTAATTTCTGGTAAAAATAAGGACAAAAATTGTCCAACATTTGGATATTTTTTTTATAAAGTTGGTCCTAAGCTTTCGGATCGCATGAACCATCCTCAGAATAGTTACACAGACACGTCTGCATTATGGTATTAACGTCGCATAGCGGTTTTCTATGTCAAAATAACAAAATATCAGCTTTGATGGTGGATATCTTTATTCCATGCCTGTATATGGTATATGGGTATCATACAGTAATTAATATATTCAGAAACATTTATCAACACTTGCTGGTTGATAGCAATTTTAGTGAGAACATTGACCATTAAGGAATGGCATCTGACATCATTAATACACATTTTTACGGCATCAATTTATCAGTATTTCTTTTTAAGTCACAAGAAGTTAAGAATAATAAAAATAGACTCGGGTACATGTAGTGTGATACAGGGATATATATATATATATATATATATATATATATATATATATATATATATATATATATATATATATGTATAAATTCATGAATCATTCATACAAAAAAACAAATATAGTGGTTAATGATTTAAATGGCGAGAATGTATCGTCGCAAACAATATAAATAAATCATTTAAATCATTAACCTCTATATTTGTTTTTTGTATGAATGATTCATGAATATATATATATATATATATATATATATATATATATAATATATAGTTGTATATTTAGGCAGCAATCCTTCCTTTATGCATGTTTCATTAAAAACGACAGACAAGGTACTACAGTTAAGCTTTTTATTTAATTTTTCTTGTGTTCTGACAAGAACTTTCTTTTCTGGACAAAGTGTGTGTAAGAACTGTCCAAATGTTTTATATTTCCGAGCGCTTTCGGCTATAACTTTAGCCATTATCAAGGATGATTCGAATTTTCAGCTTAATTGAGTGTGTGCGTTCTGTGTATGTCTTAGTGTGTGGTAGGGATGTTTGTAATTTCCGAATACGGTTAGCACATTGTGGCCTTGTTCGTAGTTAATATTTAATAGAGTTGTCTTTTTCTTTTTTATTATTAAAGCTTCCATTATTTTTAGTCTTTTTTTGCAGGTGAATGCAGTTATTATATTTGTGTTTTCAACTAGTATGTTCCTAATGCAGTCGGGTAAATTTGTGTGTGTGTTTAAATGGGTTCTAATGGAGCTGTGATCAGATAGGTGTAACGTAAGACGTCTGGATAAGCATGTAGTTGTGTAACCGATGTAATTATGAGTTCGGTTTAATCAGGAACACAATTCTTTAAGGGGCATTTGAACTCATAGATAATGTTCGTTCTTTGTAATTTTGACTTAGCTGTTATTTTTGAGGATAAGGTTAGCTGTCTCAAATTTTTTATAATAGATAATTAATTTGATTTTTTTTTATTCGGGTCAATTGAAGTAGTATATTTCTTTATAATATGCCTTAGAGAAGATTCATCTTGTTTGTAATTATTAGGTTGATGCAAAAATAATGACGTAATAATGTCGTTTTTTGACGTCAAAAAAACGACATTATTACGTCATTATTTTTGCACCAACCTAATAATATGCAATTAGTTTTCGTAATAAATGTGTATGCGATAATGTGAACGAATATTATCAATGAGTTCAAATGCCCCTTTAAGGAATTGTGTTCCTGATCAGATTGTTATTGCTGACGCGTTTTGTCCAATGTGGACTTTCTCAAAGCAAAAAAACGAAATGAATTTAATTAAGGAATGTGACTAATAATAACAAAAAACAAAAAGTTCTTAGCAACTGGAGGAATGTAGAGAACTCTATTTTCATATTGTTAACTGAAAATAACGTCAGTTATTGTCACGTGTGGAGAATATTGTCATTATAACTGTGTTGGCGGGTTCAACCATTTTGTTTTGATTTTTACCATATTGTTGTGTACGTTTGTTTGGGAGAGCAGTAATTTTGAATTAATTTTTTTGTTATCATTACGTTCTTTAATTAAATTCATTTCGTTTTTTGCTTTGAGAAAGTCCACATTGGACGAAACGCGTCAGCAATAACTACAGTTTTCCTATTATCATTTATATTTATAAATATTGTCTTTTCTACAGGTTAACTCTGATAATTTTTTCATATATATATATATATATATATATATATATATATATATATATATATATAGAGAGAGAGAGAGAGACGTCATTATTTAACTTTTGGGACCATTTCTGCCCGCGCTTTTTTAAAAGGTCATCATTGAAGAAGTAGGCAGCAATCAATGACACATTAGTAAATAACGAATGAGGAGGGAAAATTGGAAGACGATTAAAATAGATTTTAATTATAAATAAATTAACGACTAAAAATACGAAGTTACAAAAAGAGTATAAAATGGGGGTGGAAAAGCCACTGGTAATCTGTCGATCCAACGTAAGTAACGGATAAAATGTTCCTTTTGTTTGCATAAACTCGTCTGATGAAACTTAATGTAAACAGCCTCAAGGATTCGTAGATGGAGAACTGAATGATCACTATGTAATTATAATCGACGCCACAATCGGGATTGTCTGACAAATGGTGTCCAATGGAAAAGTCAGTCACTGCTTGAGTGGTTCTTGAGTGCGGATTATGAGTGACTTTATTTTATACTCCTTTTTGAACTTCACATATTTTTTAGTCGTTTATTTATTTACAGTTAAAATCTAATTTAATCGTTTTTCAATTTGCCCTCTTCATTCGCAATTCACTAATATGTCTTTCATTGTTTTTTGCTGCTCGCCAACGAAAACCTTTTGAGAAAAGTGTTGGCCGAAAAGGTCCTAAGGGTAAAATAATGACGTTCATCTTATTTCAATCTATTTTTTCTGTGGATACAAGTCTTGTGTATATATATATATATATATATATATATATATATATATATATATATATATATATATATATATATATATATACAGGGTGTCCATAAAGTTCGTGTGCACTTTAAAAAATTTATAACTTTATTTGTATTTGCGATAGAAATAATCTGTAAAAAATGTTATAAAGTTTAATGTACCTAGTTTTACGTATAGCTAAAATATCTAATGTGATTTCAGGCATTACTGTAAGTCAGTTGGCAAATGTTTTCTGTGAACTGCAAAATCGTATTACCCTTTGTATTGCTAATGAATGAGGACATGTGTCCGAAAATTCTGATAAAAACCTTCTCTCTGTGCTTCATATCTGTCATATGGTTAATATTTAATAAATGTTTATCATACTGATTATGTTGGTACCCTTTAGTAAATAATGAATGAGGAGGGAACATTGGAACACGATTAAAATAGAATTAATTATAAATAAATTACAACTTAAAAAATTGTTCTAAAAAGAGTATAAAATGGGGAAAAAAGTCACTAGTAATCCGTCGATCCAACGTAGGGAATGAATAAAATGTTCCTTTTGTTTACATAAACTCGACTGAAGAAACTTATTATAAACAGCCTCAAGGATTCGTAGATGGAGAACCGAATGAGCACAATGTAATTATAATTTTTATACTATCTAATTTTCTTTAGTATTGGTCTCAGTGATTATTCAAGATATTATCATTATGTTTCTTAATAATTTTTTCTAAGTTTTCAGTACAGCTGTAACTTAATTTTAGCGTATTTTTATTGAAAATAGTACTGAGTTTACTTTCTTTAGGATAAATGTTTAACGATTAATGCAAAGAATTTTTGTCCTAATTTATTCTTAACCATTTGGTTGTATGGGGGTGTATACCAAATTATTTTTCTGCTTCTGTTTTTCCAATGTTTTTCATTTTCATTTTTTATGTAAGTTAGTTTTGGACTTTTGTAGCCACTATATTTATGTGCTTTATTATAGAAATTAATATGTTCATAAAAAATATTCTCATTTGCTGAATTTGTACTTATTCTTTTTCGATAGATAAACGTATGTGCTTAATTATAGATGGAGGATGATTAGATTTAGGGTGTATATACAAAGGATTAGTATTGTTTTTTTGTTTTTCTTTTATAAGGTATTGGCAGTATGGCCCGGCGTTGCACGTGCTAACTTGGAGCATGTGCATGTAAATTTTGGTGCAAATCCGTCGAAAATTGCGGCCGTGCATTCGTTACACACACACACACACACACACACACACACACACACACACACACACACACACACCCTGCCTTTTATAGATAGAGATGTATGCATTTTTCATTAACTCTAATGTTATATCAAGGAAGTTCACTTTTTTCAATTTAGTGCTTACTTTAATTTTTAAGTTCAGGCATTTAAATTCTCTATATAATATCTTTCTAATTTTATCGATTTTAAAGTTAGTAGAGTTCTTTATAACCATAAGACCATCGTCTCTGTATAATCCAATGTCAGTTATATTAATTTCACGATAAGCTGTGAGATTGTATAATATAAAAAGACTTATAAGGTCAGAAGACTTAGCTGAGTCTAGTGATCCCATTGTGATATCAAAGTGGTCATAAGAATTTTTTATCCATTGCTCACCTTTATGTATCAGTACCGATTTTTTCGAATTTATAATATTATTATTATTTATTATTATTATTATTATTATAAATGCGAAAAATATTATTATTTATTATTAAATATTTTAATTTATAATAATTTTATAAATATCGAACCCTTTATTTCATCCACCGGAGTAGATTATTCTAGTTCCACGTGCCATGCCTCTTCCGGATGTCTCAGTTTTTTTTCCCTTTGACATGGAGAGTTGAGTTAAAGGGGAATAACTGAGACATCCGGAAGAGGCATGGCACGTGGAACTAGAACAATCCACTCTGGTGCATAAAATAAAGGGTCCAGTTCGAAATGCCACTCACCTGAAGAGGACCGGAGTGTACAACGGCCGAAACGTTGTTAATATGACAATGGCGATGAGGATAACAGTCCAAATAATGTAAATGATGTAAATATTTCAAAAACCTATCAATAATTACGGCCTTTCTTATAAACTTTTAAATGATGCCGAATATTATCTAGAAACCTATTAATAATATCGGACTCGTTTATCTATCAATAATAACGGACTTTCTTATAAATCTATGAATAATAGCGGACTTTTTTATAAACCAGTAATTAATTCTTGATTTCTGCTTTTATCATTTTAATATCCGATTTTACAGTGGATACTAATGAGTTAATTCACTTTCCGGCGTATGATAATAATATCGGACTATCTTATATATCTATCAATAATAACGGACTTACTTATAAATGTATGAATAATAGCGGACTTTTTTTTATATATACCTGTAATTGAGACATGATTTATATTTTTATCATTTTAATATCCGATTTTACCGTCCATGCTAATGGGTTAATTCACTTTGCGGCGTATGTTCGCTTGTTAATTTCGTTTATTTTTTTCTTTCTTCTTTTTACTGTTTCTTTTTTTACTGTTTCTTTTTTTTTTTAGTGTTTCTTTTTTTTTTTACTGTTTCTTTTTTGCACTTTTCTTTCTTTTGCTGTTTTTGTTTCCTAAATTTGAAGAAATTGAAGAATGCATATTTCACAATTTTTTTTTCTTTTTTAGGACGAGTTTGTCACTTTTCAAATTGACTAATTTAGATCTTTAATATTTTTTTTTCTTTTCAGGAAGAGAAGCACTATAATATTTTCCAGTTCGTAATTTTTTTTTCGATTTTCTTCTTAAATACTTCGAACATTTGGAAGGACTTTGAGATTAAAATTTGTGTACGTTATTTAATCAGATTAAAATGCGACTCTAAAATGAGAAACTAGTCAAGTGAAGACATTCTATCCGACCAAAATTATTTTCACCGCAGAATAAGAATTTGATTCTATTGATTTGTTTTTCTGTCGTGTAGCCTGAAGAATATTGTTTTGGTGAGTTCACAACTCGTAATTCCCAGGGTAATTTCCACCTCTCCCCTTCCCGTCCTGGGTATGACGATAAACTACATCCGCATCCTCGGTAAGACGATAAAATACATCCGCGTCCTGGGTAAGACTATAAACTAGGTCCCACAGCAAAGGTCTCTGATCAGGAGTTTTTGAGGAGCGTGGAATCACCTCTTAATTGCTGGTGTTTCCAGGTCCACCATGACCCAGGGTGGTAGCACCTGTTAGGGTCCCAGCTATAGGCAAATAGTTAACCCCAACAAACTGGGACCAAAACACTATCAAAGTATAAAAATAGGTTTTAATACCAGAAATACTTTGTAAAAAATTATTACCAGCAATACATTTTTGGAAAAAAACATTACCAGCAATATATTTTTGAAAAAAAATATTGCCAGCAATAAAAATCCTGACGGACGGACTGAAGTCACAAAAGTTGATATATATAGATAGTAATTTTTAGTTCAACTCCCAAGGCGTCATGGGTATGACGATAAATTATATCCGCGTCCTGGGTAAGACTATAAACTATGTCCAACAGAAAGGCCTCTGATCAGGAGGTTTTGAGGAGCGTGGAACCACCTCTTAATTGCTGGTGTTCTCAGGTCCACCCTGACCCGGGGTGGTAGCACCTGTTAAGATCCCAGGTAAGGGTAAATAGTTAACCCCAAACTGGGGGTCAAAACACTATGAAAGTGTAAAAATAGGTTTTAATACCAGAAATACTTTGTAAAAAATTACCAGCAATAAATTTTTGAAGAAAATTATTACCAGCAATACATTCTTGAAAACAAAAATTATATTATGGTGACCTATCTACATTAGAATGAAACTCTTCCTCCTTCACAAATACTAACCTGCGAGACTTCCTAAGGAGGCAGTCGTGACGCAGTCTCTGACTGTGTGCGACTTCTGTTGAACTCTCTGCTTTGGCAGAGAGGAACCCGGACGAAGCTTTGGCGAAAGGCAAAGTTTCGTCCGGGGAGGTAGACAGATCCCGAACCCGCTTATGCGGGTTCTAAGGGAATATTTTTGGCCGAGCCTACGGGCTCGGAGAAACCCACGTTAAACTCGACCTTGTGCCACATACATTCCTCGTGGGGGGACTGGTAAATATCGGCAGTCGGGACGCTGTGTAACCTGACAGTTCGGACGGACACTTCTATCTGCTGACTAATATCGCTCTTATTTTGTATATATGTTCTGTTATTTCAATACACTTGTTCAACCTACTTTCTTCTTTCCGTGTCTTTCTTTCTGGCCCCTAACAGGCCACAAAAAATTAAGTGCTATGCATTTTTGAAAAACAAAAATATTAGCAGTAATAAAAATCTTGTCGGCATTAAATAATCCATTGAGGTTGATATGCCGTGAAACAAACCGAACCTCTCCACCTCACACAAAATCGCAATTGAAGAAGGCGCTCAGACGTGTGCATATTTCTTTTTTAAATTCATTAATTTTAAAGCTTTTAAAACGGAGATTTAACACATTTTCCTCTATCTAAGATGACGGAATATGACACAAGATCGAAATTAATTTGAGGTCCCCGATGCGCACAATGTGCTCGTTCGAGGTAATTGCTCATCACCTTTGACACATCTGACTGGTAAGCCCCGGGCATTTCGATTAGGCCCAACCCTACACCTTTAGGTAAGATGAACACGTGCTATGCGTGGGGACCGCCGCCTAAAGCTATGTTAATCACACTAATTATTCCGGCCATGATTGACTGAGTCCCTGTGTAAA
>OZ010606.1:32295499-32320499 GCA_963932145.1 Acanthosepion lycidas
GAGCAACCTGTCAGCTGTCAATATACATTCATATCTTAAAATAATTGTCGAACTTTGTCCATTTCATAATGTGTAACGTCATTTGTTTACATTTTGGATACGCATCGAGCAGATATGAATGTACGTGAGAGAATCATGGAAAATTGTAGTTTAAAAACAGTAAAATCGACCTGGCTAACCTAACCCCCCTCTGTGGCAAAATCTTTAAAGGCACGTCAGTCTGTATGAAGGTTCCGTATAGGATACAGGTTCGATTCCTGTCGGAGGACGAACATTTTCTATGAAAATTTCTCGGAAATTCAGGCCGGTAAATGTTGTTTAATACTGTTTATTATAAACAGACAATTTACTTGAATATTTGTATTTATAAAAAGAATGTATAAACATAAAAAATGTCTTAAAATATATTTATATATATTAATAATAAATATAGATTTTCCTCACAACTCTGACTATCATGCACAACACAATAGGATGAAAAAAATGTATATTTATTATTAATATATAATTTATAGCTCTGTTATTCTGCATCGAGCAATATTTTATTAACACCAGTACTCAATGTCCGATATATATATATATATATATATATATATATATATATATATATATATATATATATCTGACACTTCGTTGTTGAGTATCACCATCGCAAGATATCCTGGCAAGTCTCAATTTTGACTTAGGATATCAATGCCTGTGTATTAACTTTTAAACTAGAGGACTACGTTAGACAGGTTGAATCACACTGTCTAAGCCAGAACAGCATGCCCCCTCCCCAGGAAACATCAAGATACATTTTCTTTTAAAGTAAAAAATATATTTTGAAGCTTATAAAATTATCATTCGTCTTTGTATCGAATATTACTGCTACTCTGGTGTGTTTTATATATATATATATATATATATATATATATATATATATATATATATGATCGACTCTCCCGTCGAGATTCGACGTATGAGGGTCAAGCAGATCAGTTTCCAGGAAACCGACAGCCCGACACTGGCACATGAGATTTGATTATAGTGGTGAAGGCCTCGTGCAGGACCATCCACACTTTTTGGAGGGACGAATACAGAGACCTGGTGCACCGAATGCTACAAGGTTCCCAATCGACCCTCCGCAGGTTTTGAATTCAGAGTTGTCCTTCTCCTAGACCAGTTGCCATCCAAGGCTATAGAACCCAGTCTGTCCTGCTATTTTACCCATAGCTAGAGGGAGAAGAATAGGATTCATACCTTTCCCAAGGGTATTAGCACGTAACGTAATGTAATGTAATGTAATGGAATGTATATATATATATATATATATATATATATATATATATATCGCAGAAGAATATATATATATATATATATATATATATATATATATATATATATATATATATTTGTAACGTAGGGAAGGTTACTAAATAGAATAATCAAAGGAAGGTTGGTAATGAACGATAATACTTAGGACAAGAACAACATATATAAGATTAGCCAGAGGCGTGTAGAAGAAGTAGTCAACTGCTAAAAGTGAGTCAAGTGAATTCCACAATGAATCTCCAACTGCAGGATATCTACCAACCGCTCCACACGGTCAAATGTGGTACAAGGCCGAATTTAATGTTGGGTATTCGAGCCCATAGGCTCGGCAAAAATTCTCCATAGACCCCGTATATATCGGGGTCGGCTAGCTGTTACCCGGGACGAGACTCTGCCCTTCGACATAGCCTCATCTGGGGATCCTCTCTATCCAGACGAATATATTTACTTATATTATTATTATTGTTATTATCATTATATCAGGTACGTGCCATTTATATATGTCTTTGGCTCACGAACAAATTTTCACTAGCGGCCACCATGTTTTCTGCTTGCTTGATTGTGCTTTTCAAGAAATGTGCACTTTTTTTTCGGGGCGGACAAATGCAAGATTTGTGGTTGGAAGTGGTGTCAAGAATTTTCTGCTGCCTCGTCACCACTGTTCTGAGTCTGCGAACTGAATCAATTAGCGCGATTGCCTAATATCCTCTTGTGCAAACATGGCCTCCCAGTTGACACCATTATCTACACAATTTACTTGCAGTAATTGGTACCACAGATGCTGATTGGATTGACTTTTTGGTTTTCACTATATCCCAAACCACATTAAGCTATTTAATATCGGAATCTATTTATTATTATTATTATTATTATTATTATACTTGTGTCTATAGACAAATGTTGGTCGTATTCCTGCTAGAGTGCATGAACAAAAATTGGCTCCGTTCATATTTGAGCCTATTAGTAACCATCAATCAGGTGTATACTTGCTTCTATATGTAAACATTGTTCAGAATTTTACTTGAATCTATGGGTAAACTGTGGTCGGGTTTATACTTGAGTCTATAAGTAAATGTTTGTACTTAAATTTATATGAAAACATTGGTTGGGTTCATACTTGAATCTATAAGAATATGTTTTTCGAATTTGTACTTAAGTCTATATGTAAACATTGTTTGGGTATATACTTGAGTGTATAGATAAATGTTGTTCAGAGCTGCACTTACGTCTATATGTAAACTGTTGTGGAGTAGCTGAAAACCCCTACAAAACGGACTGGTCTAAGATTATTTAAACAGCACCCTCAATCTTAGGGAAAGAAGTTAACGACTAAATTTCGTTAAAGCTCTGCTAGTCGACGGTTCTGCCTTCGGGCAGAGAGGAACCCAGACGAGGCTATGCCTACGGACAGAGTCTCGTCTGGGGCGGTAGACAGCCACCCGACCCCGTGTATGCGAGGTTTACGGGGAATTTTTGCACGATTGGACGCGCTCGGAAAGCCCCACATTAAAAGCTATTACATTAATATTTGTTCCTAACCGTGTACCATATTATTCTCTGTAATAAGCTACTTCTTATTTCCATATGTGTGTGAACCTTTCCTATTTACGACATAACATAAAGTTTGTTGGAGGTTTTAGACTTAAGTTAGTACGTAATCATTTGTCGATTATATACTTCTCTGTAGGTAAATATTACAAGGTACATCCCGGTATATATTATGTGACGGTTTTTGGAGCTTCACCGGGTACCGGCTTGCTGAGCCAGTGGGTCTTCCCCAGCAGATCCTTTTGAGTTCTTAGTACATGGCTTGTATGACACTTATTTTTTATAAATTCTATTTTTGGCAACGATTCGATGGTGAGAACGTTTCACTGTTCCACTATATATATAGGCTTACGCCTATATCACGTTGAAACACCTCTTCTTGTACAGTCAGCAGAGTTAAGCAACATCGGGTTAGTCAGTACCTAGATGGTTGACTGCTTGGTAATACCAGGCGCTGTAAGCGTGGGTGTCTGGATGGTGTCGTAGATAACGGCTCGGAATATGAAATCGAGGTGATGAGTTCCAATTCCGCTTGTGTTCGTTTTATTCAATTGTGCAAATACCCTTGAATCCACTACTCCCCCAGCCCAGCTATGAGTTAATTAGAAGAACTTGGTCAATAAATTGCTATCCTTACAATCGAAAAATATTCTCTGGCTTTAAATAACCTATAGAAGGTTGATAAATCATAAAAAACAAATCATTCAATCTATATGTGTGTGTTTGTATCGAAGTAAATAACACTAAAATAGTTGTTTAAAATTGTATGTTTATAAAAAGTGCTCCACAGCTTCCCGTCATTTGTACCTCTTCGTACGGTATGTGCTTTCTGAATCCCTCATCGACCATCCATTTACACAACTAAATTAAGAATGTTTTTCTTTTTTCTTTGATATATATATATATATATATATATATATATATATATATATATATATATATATATATATATAATTAGAGCACTCAAAAATTAAAACCAGTGGTAAAGAATATAATAATTCACCACAAACGGCAACTATCAAAAGAAAACAGGAAAAAAGAGAAAAAAAATAAGAAAAAGTAAAGATCGAGCGTAAATTTAAACAAAACAAAAAACGAAGAAAACGACAAATGATCACGACACCCTATTTGTATCCACATCCGCGCAGACGGGTGCATGGCCGTAAGCACGCAAACGCACATATGAACACAAACAATGCGGGAAAAGAACTTACACTAATGATAATTGCATAAAAAAGAAAAAATCGACGTCAGGTCAAATAAAGGTTTCCGTATAGAAATAGTGGTTCGATTCCTGTCGGTGAGCACACATTTTCTACGAAATGTCTCGAACATTCAGTCCGATAAATGTAATTAATACTGTTTATTTAAAAACAGAGTATTTACTTAAATAAATTGTTTCTATAAAAATACTGTATAAGCAGAATATATATATATATATATATATATATATATATATATATATATATATAATTATGTAATGAAAAACAAACCACTTTAATGTCCCATTACGATAAAACTTCCAACAACGAATTGAGAAAATCCGGTGTAAATTTTTCCATTTTGTGTTGGAAGTGGAGGTACTTATAGTAATCCGATGGGAGGTAATCCAAAGAGAGCTCAACTTATTTGATAAGGAGCTAATAGTTAAGTTATAAGGAACTTGGTAAACCGAATTGGTAAATCCAAAGAGGATGAAATCCTGAGAGCTCAATGTTAGGACAGAGCTAATATGTAATGAAAAACAAACCACTTTAATGTACCATTACGATAAAACTTCCAACAACGAATTGAGAAAATCCGGTGTAAATTTTTCCATTTTGTGTTGGAGATAGTAATATATAGCCACTCGTATTCGAGTATACCTGTCTATTAGGGCGGCTAACCAATCCTTATTGTATACGCTCGTTCAGGCACATTTGTGTTAATTCAACACCCACAGAGCCAACCTGTCGTTTATACTGCAACTATGCTGAGCAGACTTTAGTCACAGTTTCTGGGAGAGAGCGTGTTATCTAGCGTAATTAACAATCTGTAACGAAGTAAATAAAACTAAAATAGTTGCTTAAAATTGTATGTATTAAAAAGTACTCAATATCACATGAGAAATATCAAACCTGCATAGCGATTTAATATCCCAAAATAAGAAAACGCTGAATGGAGCACTACTGTAGTTTCGACCGCCAAAGTGTCATCAGATGGTTAACTTAGCGAATATATATGATGTCTTATCAAGACGTATCAAAATAGTTACGATGAAACTATAGTACGAAGCGTGAAGCCTCTTGATAGACTGATCTTATCACGTTCTAACTTACGTTGATTCTTCATACGTTGGTTCTTCATAGCAGTGTTTGGAAGGAAAGTGTGTAGAGTGTGGTCGTCTCATCCTACTACAGATGTTCCATCAGTGACAACGGTTTTTTAACGAAGCTAAACATTCCTCAGGTCAGACAACTACCATATTCCCCAGATCTCACACGTTAAAAGGGAGAAAAATAAAAGACGTCGAGGAAATCTGAGAGAATGCGACGAAGTAGCTGCTCGTTACCCACAAAAAGCATTTCCAGAAAGCTTGCCTCAACTGAAACGACTCTCTATAAAATTGTGTGGCTTCAGAAGAGGAATACTTCGAAGGTGATGAAATGCCGAATTGATGGATGTTGTAGTTTTATTTTTATATACACCAGTCTCGATACTTTTTTTGATCAAACCGCCTATATATATATATATATATATAGATAGATAGATAATCTTAGTGGTTAATATACACATACATATGCAATCATATGTCTAAACTATATAAATATATATACATACATATATACACATACATATGTATATATATGTATAAAAAATAATTCCAAGAGGATAGAATCCAGGTAGAACTCAATATCCAGGACAGCGTAAGGATACAGCTCCCTATAGCTTTCATTTACTCTTTCATTTGTCCCACACTCTCATACATACACTCTGACCAATTTTTTTTTTTTTTTCCGGAGTTGTTTTTTCTGTCTTTTTTTGTAGGTCTGATGAATTGGATCGTATTTACGATTCCATTGGAATAAATTATGACCATGGAATATTAGTGTTTAAGCCTTTTTATTATATATATATATATATATATATATATATATATATATATATATATATATATATTAAATAAAAACAGACAACTTTAAGGTTCCATGTCATAAATTATTTCACCACATTTGTTCTGGATTTACATTGAGCTCTCTGGATTTTATCCCCCTTAGGTTTACCCATTCGGATTACCTAGTTTTTCATGAACTATATATATATATATATATATATATATATATATATATATATATATATATATATATATATTCAAACTTAAGTCCGTTGAGATTAATTTAAATTAGTTGAGTTATAGATTTATAGATTGTGGTTAATACCAGAGCACCCAATGAAATAAATCATGTTGTCCCACATACTTATATGCATACATATTTTCATACATATATATATGTACATTTACATGTCGATACATATATTCCACTATAAATACACATACACCCCACATATTTACAGATGTATTTTTTTGTAATTTGGAATTTATTTCTATGTCTACATTTCGTGATTACCTCTCTCCGTTGATTTAATAGTTTATATTGATCTTTATATTTTATTATCCTGATTTTTCTTCTAAACGTAGCTTACGCACACCTTCGCGAAACCTAGAATTTTGCCGACATTGAAAATAAATGTAAAACAATGCTCCGAAACAGGCACTTAAAGGCTGATGATAGCCGTGTACAGAACGGCTTGAAATAGACTATCCCATTTTGAGCTAATTTTCTTTTCTTTTTTTTTTTCTTTTTTTTTTTTTTTTTTTGCTGTAAAAATACATATGCTCTGTTAAAATAAAAACATCGAGCTCTCTGTGGATCAGTTTTATTAGGTTGGTGCAAAAATAATGTCGTTTTCTCACATAGTAACATATGTGAGAAAACGACATTATTTTTGCACCAACCTAATAGTAATTAACTAGCAGTAGAGCCCGGAGTTGCCCGGGGATGTAACAGTAAGAGATAGATCAAGACTGAAAAATAAAATTAACAAAGATTATTGTTTAAGGTTGACGGATACGCATGTCTTAATTATTTATTTTTTTTTTTTTTTTACAAATTGGTCAACCCAAACTCAAATAAAAACATTGTTTTCAATCGTTATGAGTCTACCGATTGAATAGAATTTTATTATAAACAATTGTCTTGTAAATGGAATTTTTAAAGCATTCTGAATGTAAAAATAAAGAAAAAAGTGTGCAAGACAATAAGAAACACTACCTGCCAAAAAAAAAGTGAAGTTTTGTTGAAATCGGTTGAAAAATTTAGGAAATCCGATCCCATATATAAACGAACGCACACTCACAAACAAGTTTTATAATAAGTATAACTCGATATGAGTTGTCCCCCTTTCATTCACGCCAGCGATGCCTCTTAATCGTGTTTTCAAATTGATATTGTGCAAAAACAATTATGTTTTTCCAATTTTTGGCGCTGTCAGAACCACCGCAAGGTAATTTTACGTAGTCCTGTGAAGTTTTGTTGAAATCGGTTGAAAAATGTAGGAAATCCGATCCAATATATAAACGAAACAGACACACACACAACCTGGTTTTTATAAGTAAGATATTACTAGGATCCACCCGGATTATATACCAACGGATCGATTACCTGTACTACACACACACACACATATATATATATATATATATATATATATATATATATATATGACTTTCACTCGTTCGGCGATTGAGCACTATGGAGAAAGGGAAATTTTGACAGCTGCTGCTCTTGCTTAACGCATTGCTCTTCGCTAGAACTGAACTCTCTGGCTGCTGGTGTAGTGTTTACAGACATCACGTATATAATACGTAAAAAGATTTCCTTTCTCTTCCGTGCACCAGTAGCTTAGGGGTAGAATCTCTGACTGATGCCAGATCTGTCGAGTTACTTCCCCGGCTTGAAACATTTGGATGTCTAGCCACACTGATGAGCTATGATGCAGCGAAACAGGCTGTCTGTGAATATATATATATATATATATATATATATATATATATATATATATATATATATATATATATACAGATAGATAGATAGATATTTGCGGATATATTGCATATATGAATGATAGATATTTGATGAATTGGTCAGGAGCTGAAATTATTTCGTGATAGCCCGAGGGAGAGAAATAAAATTGAAAAAAATAAGTTGATTTTCTTTATTTTACACGGGTCCGGATGATTACGCTCTCAAAGTTATTATCTTGTCGCATTCACCTCACATTGACTTTGAATGTTCTATCTGATAATTTCATTGGGTTTGTTTGGGTTGTCCATTTAGTTGTCTATACTCACCATCGACAATACTTAATTCCCATCTCGTGACTTGATATCTGCCTATTTTAATGGCTCTGTTTCTCTACTAGCTCGATAAACACTGCTCATAGGCAACTAATAAATTTAAGCCTGTTTAGTTCGGTTTCTCCCAATGCTAGATTATTGGGGCATCTCTAAAGAATGAATTCGTAACACCACCGAATTGATCAGACAGCCAAGATTTATGACCAGACCGCAGTTATGGGCGCCATTGTGCTTTCTTCTTCTTCTTTCTTCTTCTTCTTCTTTCTTCTTTCTTCTTTCTTCTTTCTTCTTCTTCTCCTTTCTTCTTCTTAATCTCTTTCTTCTTTGCCTGTTTTCATATTTTTCTTTCTTCTTTTTCTTTCTTTGTATTCTTCTCTTTCTTCTTCTTCTTCTTCTTCTTCTTCTTCTTCCTTCTTCTTCTTTCTTCTTCTCCTGTCTTCATCTTTTTCTTTCTCCTTCTTTCTTCGATTTTTTCTCATTTTTCTTTGTCCTCTTCATTCTTCTTCTTCTTCTTTCTTCTTCTTTCTTCTTCTCCTTTCTTCTTCTTTCTTCTTCTCCTGTCTTCTTCTTTCTTCTTCTCCTGTCTTCATCTTTTTCTTTCTCCTTCTTCTTTCTTCGAATTTTTCTCCTTCTTCTTTCTTCGTCTTCTTCATTCTTCTTTCTTCGTCTTCTTCATTCTTCTTTCTTCGTCTTCTTCATTCTTCTTTCTTCGTCTTCTTCATTCTTCTTCTTCTTCTTTCTTCTTCTTTTTCTTCTTCTCCTGTCTTCATCTTTTTCTTTCTTCTTCTTCTTCTTTCTTCGAATTTTTCTCATTTTTCTTCGTCTTCTTCTTTCTTCTTCTTCATTCTTCTTCCTCTTCTTCTTCTTTCTTCTTCTTCATTCTTCTTCCTCTTCTTCTTTCTTCTTCTTCTTCTTTCTTCGTATTCTTCTCTTTCTTCTTTCTTCTTCTTCTTCTTTCTTCTTCTTCTTCTCCTTTCTTCTTCTTCTTCTCCTTTCTTCTTCTTCTTCTCCTTTCTTCTTCTTCTTCTTCTTATTATTATTATTCATTCTTCTTCTTCTTCTTCGTTTCGCGTCTCTTCTGGATGTTAACGATTATGGCTCTTGATTGATTGGAAAAGATTCCAGTAGACACGTTGAAGGGATTCCTGGTTCTCATGAGTACATCCCAAACCTCACAAAGGGCATTATCTATGTAAAATATGCCTGATTTTTCTCTATTCTTTCTTAAATTGCCCAGTGAAAAATGCCATGATGCCATTTTAGAACTTAGGTCTTTGGTCAGGACCCGGAAAGAAATGACTACATTCAAAGGAAATAAAATAAAAATAACAATAATGGCCACACGTATCCGAGGATACCTGTCTACTAGGGCGGCTAGCTAATCCCTGCTGCAGACGCCTGCTCAGGCCCATTTGCGTTCGTTCAACACCCACAGATTCCACCTGTGTTTTATACGGCAGCTATGCTGAGCTGACCTTAGTTACAGATTCTGGGAGAGAGCGCATTATACGGCGTGATCAACAGTCTGAACAAGACCAGTACGCTAATGCCCTCGGTCACAATGACTTGTGATTTCATGCTATCATAACCACTGTGGCGAGTGATTTCACTGTCGAAGTTATTATCTCGTCACATTCACCTCACACTGACTTTGAATGTTCTATCTGATAATTTCATTGGGTTTGTTTGGGTTGTTCATTTAGTTGTCTATACTCTCCATCGACAATACTTAATTCACATCTCGTGACTTGATATCTATGTATTTTAATGGCTCTATTTGTCTACTAGCTCGATAAACACTGCTCATAGGCAACTAATGTATTTAACCCTGTTTAGTTCGGTTTCTCCCAATGCTAGATTACTGAACTTGTCTAAAGTTCGAATTAATCCGAGAACTGATATTTGCATCCAGACCGCCTCAATGGGGACCGTTTTATCTTCATTAGATTTTTCTTCTTTTTTTCTGTGTCGTATGCCTTCAGGATGTTGACAATCATGGCCCTTCACAGCTTCCTGTTATTTGTAGCTCTTTGTACGGTTTGTGCTTTCTGCATCCTTCATCGACCATCCATTTACACAACTAGATTAAGAATGATTATTCTTTTTTCTTTTATATTTATATATATATATATATATATATATATATATATATATATAATTGGAGCGCTCAAAAATTAAAACCAGTGGTAAAGAATATGATAAATCGCCACAAACGGCAACTATCGAAAGAAAACAGGAAAAAAGGAAAAAAAAAATGAGAAAAACTAAATATCGAGCGTAAATTTAAAAAATACGAAGAAAACGACAAATGATCAGGACATCCTATTCGTACGGACATCCGCACAGACGATCGCACGCGCATGAACGCACATCTGCACAGTCGGGCGCATGGCCGTAAGCACGCAAACGAACACAAAGAATGCGAGAAAAGAACTTACACTAATGATTATTGCATAAAAAAGAAAAAACCGACATCAGGTCAAATAAAGGTTTCCGTATAGAAATAGAGGTTCGATTCCTATCGGTGAGCGCACATTTTCTACGAAATGTCTCGAACATTCAGTCCGATAAATGTAATTAATACTGTTTATTTAAAAACAGAGTATTTACTTAAATAAATTGTTTCTATAAAATACTGTATAAGCAGAATATATATATATATATATATATATATATATATATATATATATATATATATATAGTAATATCTAGCCACTCGTATTCGGGGATACCCGTTTATTAGGGTGGCTAACGAATCCTTATTGTATACGCTCGTTCAGGCACATTTGTGTTAATTCAACACCCGCAGAGCCAACCTGTCGTTTATACTGCAACTATGCTGAGCAGACTTTAGTTACAGTTTCTAGGAGAGAGCGCGTTATCTAGCGTGATCAACAATCCGAACGAGAGCAGCACACTCAAATCTTCAGTCACGATGACTTGTGACTTCGTGCTAGCACAGATACCGACAGCCCCCAAGGGTTCCGTCTACCTAATTTTCCTTAACATGGTATTGTCTTCAAAGGTGCCTCCCGCTGGGATCACCCGTTCCAGAAGGTTAACATCGGGGTGTCGACTTCGAACCCGGATCGTATGGTAAGAAAATGAACGTTCCAACCCCTCGGCCACGCGCCCAACATACACACATACACACACACATATATATACATATACATACATATATATTTCTCACCCACACAAGACAGACATGCTTACAGAGGTACTGAGGCCTCACACTTATACACACAAATATACACACTTACACACATCATACTCACTCACTCCCTAAGAACCAAATAACACACACACAAACACTACACAGAGACACATCCCTTCTCCACGACCAAGGGAATGCAGAGAAGCATAGATCCATCCAGCTCTTATCTCAAATAACAACTTAAAAGAGACTGTTTGACCAACACAAGGAATGTTAAAAAAAATTCATGTTAAAAAGATAATGAAACCTACAGACAAAAGTTCATTTTCTCCATCAAGACATTCATTTCTGTAGTTCACTGCTACCAGCAAGCAGAAATATATCTTCTCCTGATGATGGCCATGTTGGCCGAAACTAGTCGAGGAATCTAAATGAAATAATAACAATAAAAACGAAAGAACATTAATCTACAACCCAGTGTGTCTGAAGATTTTAATTTTTTAATATTTTTTATTGTTCAACACACACACATATATATATATATTTATGTTTAACGTTATAGATACAAGTATTTAAGTAAATGCTCTGTTTATAATAAACAGTATTAAATAACATTTACCGGCCTGAATGTCCGAGAAATCTTCATAGAAAATATTCGTTCTTTGACAGGATTCGAACCTGCATCCTATACGGAACCGTCATTTATTCTGACGTGCCTTACCGATAGGCTACAAAGAAGCGTTCGGTAGACAAGGTCGAATTTACTGCTTATAAACTCAATCTTCCATGAATCTCGAATATTCATAACTGCTCATGGCGTATCAAATGTAAACAAATGACGTCATATATTACGAAATGGACAAAGTCCGACAATTTATTTATTAAAGACATTTTTTTTATGTTTAACGTTATAGATACAAGTATTTAAGTAAATGCTCTGTTTATAATAAACAGTATTAAATAACATTTACCGGCCTGAATGTCCGAGAAATCTTCATAGAAAATATTCGTTCTTTGACAGGATTCGAACCTGCATTCTATACGGAACCGTCATTTATTCTGACGTGCCTTACCGATAGGCTACAAAGAAGCGTTCGGTAGACAAGGTCGAATTTACTGCTTATAAACTTCAATCTTCCATGAATCTCGAATATTCATAACTGCTCATGGCGTATCATATATATATATATATATATATATATTACCTGTGGAACAACATTTCCGCCTACACAAACACGATTTTCAAACCGACGCCAAATTCACTATAATCGAACGAAGAAAAAAGAAAAATTCAGAGTAGATAACATTACACAGATTTTAGAAGGACATGAAAATGAGTGGATTCGACAACATAGATAGAATTAATATCTAACCCCACAAATCAGGATCTACACACATTTCCGACCGACGCATGACAAACATATTTGCGGAGGTGTTGAGGCCTCACACTTATATTCACACCCATACTAATATACACACTTACACACATCATACTCACTCTCTAAGAACCAAATAACACACACACATAACAGAGACACATCCCCTTTCCAGGAACCAATAAACCAGTCAAACTGACCAAGGGAAGTCAGAGCAGCATGAATCCATCCAGCTCTTAACTTAAATAACAACTTAAGAGACTGTTTGAACGACACAAGGACTGACTAAAATTCATATTAAGAAAATAAAAAAACAAATGAAAACTACAGACAAATGTTCATTAGCTTTAAGTCATTCATTACTATAGTTCACTAACAAGCAGATATTTTTCTCCTGATGAGAAGAAACACCACCGAATTGACCAGACAGCCAAGATTTATGACCAGACCGCCGTTATGGGCGCCATTGTGCTTTCTTTCTTCTTCTTCTTCTTCTTTCCTCTTCTTCTTCTTTCCTCTTCTTCTTCTTTCCTCTTCTTCTTCTTTCCTCTTCTTCTTCTTTCTTCTTCTTCTTCTTTCTTCTTCTTCTCCTTTCTTCTTCTTAAGATAGTCTGTCATTCTGTCTTCTTCTTCTCCTTTCTTATGATAGTCTGTCATTTTTGGCCGAAACTAGTAGAGTAATCTAACTGAAATAATAAAAACAAAAAAATATTAATATACAACCCAGTTTGTCTGAAGATTTTAATTTTTAATATTCTTTATTATTCAAAACAACTATAAGCATTTCACCCCAAGCAAGGCGGGAAGAAATTAGGACGCAAGGGGTTACAGAAAATTTAGAGCAAGATCAGAAAGGAGTGATAGAAGAAAGGAGGAGGAGGAGGGTAGTGGATAGATCAAGGCAACTGGAGATGTCGATTGACATTACACTTGAATAGTTGGAGATTATAGCTCTCAGGGAAACTGGAATAGAGAAGGGAGTTCCACAGGCGAGAGGTGCGAGACATGAAGCTATTAGAGTAGAAGAGACGGCTATATTTAGTAGTTTCGACAGTGAAGGAGTGAGAGAGGGATGCCAGCCTCGTAGGGTGGTTGAATTCATGAAGTCTGGGAACCAGCGAATGCAGCTCCTCGGAGCAATTACCATGAAAGTATTTGTAGAACAGACAGAGGGAGGCGACGGCGCGTCTGTGAGAAAGTGACTGTAGACGAGGTGCCAGAGCAGGGCAAACTATAATGCATATCCGCCTGTGGAGCCTATCAATAACCCCGAGGCAACCCATATATATATATATATATATATATATATATATATATATAGGGGGCTGTTTCAAATTGGTAGTAAAATGCATATTAAATATCTTCAATGCTAATGGGTTTAAATGTTGTCATTTTTATACATTGAGGAAATCTAAATATTAAAATTTTGTAGTCGTATAGATTAAGCCAATCAGTGCGATCAAATGAGACGCGCGGTATTCTTTGTGTCGGCAGACGATTACAATATTTTTTTTCCCCAAGGCAACGCACTCAACTCTCTCACCTTCCTCTCTCCCGTCGTGCGTTCGCGAGGAAGTTTCCACTACAATTTATCTACACACATAAAACAAGGCAGCAGTCTGCTACACAAACACACACATCATTAAGCATGCAGTGACACTCTCAGCCAACAAAATACACCCTCAATATTTCCTCTGTTAAGAACGGAGACACACATATATATATATATATATATATATATATATATATATATATATATATATATATATATATATTGTATCTAATTCTTTTCTTTCAATTTGGAAGAAAAACATTTACTTGAATAAATATAAAAATAATTAAAATTTGTAGATCCAGGTTGAAGATTATTATTTCTTCGATTACACATGCCTTTTCCGATATATATTTTACGAACTATGTAACAACAAAAGGAGCCTATGTAGTAATCACATCAGACATACCAATTCGTTCACTCGCTCAGTCACTAAATCCACTTTCAAAATCTACCCCAATTCTAACTGTAGAAGTCATAACAGCTACTTTCGCTGGTTCCCGAACTGTATGAATTTAAACGTGCTACTAGGTTGGTATATCAGTCCCACCCTTTCACTATCGAAACTGTTAAATGTAGCCGTCTCTTCTACTCCAATAGCTTCATCTCACACTTCCTGTCTGTGGAACTCCCTTCCTATTACTTGTTTCCCTGATAGCTATAATCTCCAAATATTCAAATGCAATGTCAATCGACATCACCATATGCCTTGATCCGATTCCCCGTCCTTCTCTTCATCCTTTCCTCTAAAGAGGCGTGATAATTATTAATTCTGTAGTGAAAAAGACATTCAGATTTTGCCACATATTATTTCTGGCATAATGTGCATCCTAATAGTTTTTTAAGCATTTCACCGCAAGTAAGGCGGGAGTGCCACTAGCACACAAGGGGTTACAGAGAGTGGGAGCAAGAGGACACATGGCACAGTGGATAAAGGCGTTGGTTAGATCCAGTGACAGGACCCAAAGAGTGTGAGTTCAATACCCGGTTAAGGCAGTGAAAAACTTTCAGAGGGAAAATTAGCAGGAGATAACTGATAATTGACATCCATCAAACATGGCACATGGAACTAGAACAGTCTACCCCAGTGATCGAAATAAAGGGTTCAGTTCAAAATTCCAACCACATAAAGAAGGCCGGAGCGTACAACGGCCGAAACGTTGTGATAAATATGGCGACAAAGATGAGGACTATAGTCCGAATAATGTAAATAATGTACATAATACCGCATCTAAGAAATATATACAGACTTTGAAAGAGGCCGTTTAATTAATGCAAGGACTGATCAAAATTAACGCTAAAAACAAATGAAAACTACAGATAAAGTTTACTTTTTTCAGAAACTGTCATTCACTCCTGTAGTTCACTGCTACTTACAAGCAAGGATTTTTTTTTTCTGATGATGGCCATGCTGGCCGAAACTACTCGAAGAACCTAATTGAAATAATAAATCAAAACATATTAATATACAACCCAGTGTGTCTGGACATTTTAATTTCTTAATATTTTTTTTCAAAACATATATATATATATATATATATATATATATATATATATACTTATTGATATATATATATATATATATATATATATACTTATTGATATATATATCTACTTATTGAATTATTCAGTTCATGTCACATTGACGGGTAAACTCGTACAACAACAAAAAAATTCTTAAATTTCCATATTTGAAAAAAAAAAACGCACTCACTTAATTTTTTAAAAATTCAACCTTATGGTTGCGACTGCACGCTCCGCAAGTTTCTATCTGTTATCAATAACACATTTCAAAAAAACATATTTCGATTTGGATTTTATGCTTTCGTCTTGAATGCTACCTGAATTTTACCAAAAACAAAATAGTTTCTATGCCTGATGATGGCCGGTGGAACCGCCGAAAGTACTTGCGTATTTAAAGAAGACATAATACAGTTTATAATTTAAAAAAAAAACAAGGATCATAACATTCATCGATTGATTAGTGGGTTAATACTTGTTTAAGAATTAGTTAGTGAAATGATTTCCCCATTTTATATCATTAACTTTACTAATTTACTTTTTGTATGAATGATTCATTGTAATATATATATTTATATATATATATATATATATATATATATATAGTCATACACGTTTCATTAAATAATATAGACAAGTGTTGTCTATTTATTTTATGCAAATATTTTTCATAACGTCTGATAAGTTTAATAACATTATCGTTGAACGAAGAAAGAAATTCACAATATTGATCCATGTTTTTTAATACAATCTAAGCTTTCGGCTTACATAAGCCATTATCAAAGATGTCAATTACAACATATTAAGCAATATACGGACAAGACATTGATGATAGTCTGTCATTGTTTACATAGATGATTTCTAAGCAACGATAAACACGTGCATATAAGACGCTAGAAGCGAAAATCGCACCGCATCTCATGACATCACACATGACCACACGAGAGTGAATTGGAGAAGTATGAAGTATGGGATGCCGTTGGTATATATATATATATATATGTGTGTCTGTGTGTGTGTGTGTGTGTGTGTGTGTGTGTGTGTGTGTGTGTGTGTAAAAGCTGTCTGCGTGCAATCTGTGGAGTTAAGCTTCAAGATAGGACATTTAACGTAGACCTGTTTAACAGGTGTAATATTGGAGGAATCGAGGACTTTTATCATACAGTCTCAGTTACGGTGGACTGGTCATATCGTGAGAATTCTGATGACAGGATACCCAAGATCCTAATGTACAGTCAGTTAGATCAGGGCTATAGGAATGTAGGACGCCCATGGCTGAGATACAAAGGCAAGCTGAAAAGCAACTTGTCAGTAGTCAATATACCACATAACACCCTTGAGCGCTTAGCTTTGGAGCCAGTAGAATGGAGATCAACGTGTTTTAGTGGACTCAGCAATTTTCAATCTGCTTGCCAATCATCTTCAAGAAGCGAGAGCAAGATCTAAAATGTCAACCAATCTAACAGTGATCTCATCTCAAAATCCCCACACTTGCTCTATATGTGGCCTCCTTTGTAAATCACTAGCGGGTCTTAAATGCCACTTAAGATTAGCGCATAAACTTTCATAACTGAATCAATAAGCTGGTAGATCCTCATACGTCGAAACCGACGGGAGAGTTCATTATTATGTATGTATGTATGTATGTATGTATGTCTGTATGTATGTATGTATGTATGATAAGAATATAATTTTAAGGCTAAATTTATAAAATATCTGCCTGTTTTAGGCTATTTTACAAACCATTTTCTCTACTAGCTCGATAAACTCTTCTCATAGTCTTCTAATGAGCTTAGTTTGCTGTATCAAAATGCTATTTTACTGGACTGACTCATAGTGCTATCCCGTACCTTTATAAGAGCCAGATCAAGCTTAAAAAAAGAGTACTGTTGTTATATTTGGGTGGGGGCTACCCAGTCCTCACTTTTCAGTCTCGATATGGTCCAAAGCACGCCTCCGAGTCCTTGAGGGTGACAGATTATTTCCCAGCCTTCATCCTCTATCTTTCACTGACTGGATGTTGCAAACTTATCACTGATCTATCGCTACATCCATAGGAACTGCACGGACGAAGTACATTCCTTGGTTCCACCAGGTGTAACCTTCACGGCTAGGACCCGCAATGGCACTCACATTGTAGCAAATCACCTTCATCCCCTTCGTATTCCGTCAGTGAGAAGTAAATTTCACACGAAAGTTAATTCCCAAGAACCACTGCTCTCTGGAACTGACTCTCAAGCGGATGTTGCCCTGATCACTACAACCTTAATCTGTTTATGTCTAGGATTAAATTTTATCTTCCTCACATATCGACATAAGCTGTGCCTCTTACTCTGTAACCCTCCACATTGAGTGGCTCTCGGGCCTTGTACCTCACCGTAAAAAAACAAAAACTCAATAAACATTGACGAGATTTCTGACCAGACCGCCTTTTTATTTTAATCTCTAGCCAGTCTGCCGTCTTATACTCTCATTCTTATTTTTATTATTATTCTTATTCGATCATGGCTCTCCCCAACTTCCTTGTTTTTCATCGCCACTCGAAGTCACTATACTGACATCCATTAACACAAGTTTGTTAACTAAGCTATTCATTGTTTCGGTCTGTTTTTCTTGTCTCCAAAATTCCCTGTGAGTGTCAAACTCTGCAAGTCCTCTTTCCTCATTATGTGTCCCAAATATTTCAACTGTCTTTTTTCTGATATTAAATATAACACCCTATCTTTGTGTTCCCATTATCCTTAAAACTTCCTAGTAACTCATATGATAGGCAATCATAGCTCTCCACAACTTCCTATGTCCTGCAGGGATGCAGCATAGAAAAGAAGAAGGCTTTTTGAAGCAGTTTTACTTCAGGGAAGGAAAAAACCATGTAAAAGCAGCAAAAAAAAAGATAAGCTCCGCTTATCCCCGTCAGCTTTATCTCGTATCGAAGACTTTAATTCCCTCTTTGCTGATCGCTTCCTTTATGATGGCGTTGATAACTAAATTCGCCGTCGAATTTTAGTTTCCCGAAAACCTGCTCTCGTCAACTATTCCCTATCGCCGTTTGGCTTTGCAAGAATCGGTTGGTAGGTGAAAAAAGACCAGTGTAGAAGCAAGTGCCGATGACGGGAATTTGTTTAAGGTGGACCTCAACTTGCCAGGAAGTGACCCACACTTCATGAAATTCCTCTGTGGCCCATATGGAATGCGACATTCAGAATCCAGTTATGAAACTGCAAGGAACTGCCGCTGACTGTTATAATTTCGAGTGACGCCTTCTGTAGCATGTCCGTCATGCGTGGCCTTCTTCATCTGCTGGTTCAGCCGTTGAGATCTTGTTCTACCGTTGGGGTCTTTGAGATTTGTTGCGCTTAATCTGGGTACTCGTCTTCGAAGTTCCTGCCAAGGGGTAGCCCTAAAAGGTGTTTAGAAACCCTGACGGCATCGTTCACAGTATCACTGAATCACGCAAGATCCTCCACCACTAGAAAGAAAAAACAATCAGAGGTACGCGCAAAAAAACACACGCATAAACACACATATATATTACACTAAATGTCTGAATAAACACTTCGTCATCAAATGTTGTTCGTCGTCGTCTTAGTCTTCGTCGTCGTCTTAGTCTTCGCCGTCTTCATAGTCTTTGTCTTCTTAGTCCTCGTCATCTTCTTTGTCTTCTTCTTAGTCCTCGTCGTCTTCTTAGTACTCGTCGTCTTTTTAGTCTTCGTCGTCTTCTTCTTAGTCTTCGTCGTCTTCTTAGTCTTCGTCGTCTTCTTAGTCTTTGTCTTCTTCTTAGTCCTCGTCTTCTTCTTAGTCTTCGTCGTCTTCTTAGTCTTTGTCTTCTTAGTCCTCGTCTTCTTCTTAGTCTTTGTCGTCTTCGTCTTAGTCTTTGGCTTCTTCTTAGTCTTCGTCTTCTTCTTAGTCTTCGTCGTCTTCTTAGTTTTCGTCTTCTTAGTCTTCGTCGTCTTAGTCCTCGTCGTCTTCTTAGTCTTCGTCGTCTTCTTAGTCTTCGTCTTCTTCTTAGTCTTCACCGTATTCGTCTTCTTCTTAGTTTTCGTCGTCTTCTTAGTCTTCGTCGTCTTCTTAGTTTTCGTCGTCTTCTTAGTCTTCGTCGTCTTCTTAGTCTTCGTCTTCTTCTTAGTCGTCGTCGTCTTCTTAGTCGTCTTCTTAGTTTTCGCCGTGTTCTTAGTCTTCGTATTATATATCATCGTCGTCGACTTTCTTCTTTGCTGATAGCTTCCTTTATTATGGCGTTGATGACTAAATTCGCCGCCAACGCGAATGTTCAGCAATAGAATCTTCCAGTTTCCCTACAACCTGCTCCTGTCATCCATTCCCTATCGCAGTTTAGCTTTTCTCAAAATTGGTTGAAAACAAATGAAAATCAGAGTAGAAGAAAATGCCGACGATGGGAATTTGTTTAAGGTGTACCTCAACTTGCCGGAAAGTGACCCACACATTTGATATCATGACCTTCCTCGGCGTCACATATAGAATAAGACACGCAGAATCCGGTGATGAAACACCAACATTGCGATTCGAACAGAGTCAGCGGCAGTCCGTTCAGGGAGATGGTGCCATCACCGTATGTTGACAGCGTTCTTTATATCGCACGAAACGCGGTAAATTCTTTTGTGACATTGATTCCTGGTGACCTTTTGCTCCACTTTCGACAAAAGAGAATCCGCATATATGAACCCTAATTACTGTAATTATCGCAATTACTTAATAACTATTCGCTCGAATATATCGCGGTCTGATATATGGCCAGACCACAATTATAATTTTTGCTCACTTTGAGCGGAAAAGGAAAATCTTACAAGATGAATAAACTCAAAATAAGAAAAAAAATCGCCTGGTCTTTCAATTACAAACAATTACTGTCAGGAGCTTGTAGATCTTACTGTTTCACAGCAAGAAAGGAGGGAAATAAAGCTAGGGCAGTACAACCTACTGACCATATCCTTCTAATTCAATATATTCCTTTATATTCGTCAAGCTCAGAACAGCGTTTTTGCTCGTAATCACATCATATAATCACTATCAATGCGTACGTATTTAAATGTTTCTTATCCAAGCCGTAGAGGGGAGGGATATAAATCAATTTAAGTTAATAAATTTATGAGTGATTACTTCCCTTAGTCGTTTTAATAATCTGTACAAATAAAATATTTATCTGCATTTAGACAAAATTATTCCGCGAGCAAAATTAGTTCCTTTACTCCTACATTTCTAAGAGTGCAAGCTTATTTGTTCAAGCCTTTCATGTGAGGCACCCGGTTACCTTTACCTTTGTCTCTTAAGTAATCGTCTTGCTTTAACTTGGTCTTGAGATAGGATTTGTTGTCGTTGGCTTTGTCGATCTATTGCTAATCTTTTTTTTTCTTCCGTGGGCCCCAAACTTTTACCTCATAGTGTGTGTGTCTATATATATATATATATATATATATATATATATATATATATATATATATATATATAACAGAAAGAGGTTGTAGTGGTTCCAACGAGAGAAAAGTATGTATATTAAAAAGAAGAGGAGAGAGGTGCCGCAAACGTTTTTGGTTGTAATGTGGATTTTTTTAGAAAAAATATTATGCTTTATTTTCCATAATTTTACTGGAAAATAAAGCAAAATATTTTTTTCTAAAAAAATCCACATTACAACCAAAAACGTTTGCGGCACCTCTCTTCTCTTCTTTTTAATATATATATATATATATATATATATATATATATATATATATATATATATATATATATATATATATATTCGAATTCCAATCGAATCCATTACATTCACATACGTGCTAATACCCTTGGGAAAGGTATGAATCCTCTTAAGGACAACTTTGAATTCAAAAACCTGCGGAGGGTCGTTTGGGGACCTTGAGGCACGAAGTTCACCAGGTCTCTGTATTCGGCCCTTCAAAAAGTGTGGTTGGTTGTGCACAAAACCTTCACCAATATAATCAAATCATATGTGCAGATGTCTGGCTGTTAGTTCCTAGGAACTGAGTTGCTTGACCCTCATACGTCAAATAAGTCGGGAGTCCAGCGCATATATATATATATATATATATATATATATATATATATATATATATATATATATATAATTACATGAATCATTCATACAAAAAACAAATATAGAGGATAATGATTTAAATGGCGAGAATACACCTTCGCAAACAATTTTAATAAAGTACACTAACCCCGAACATGTATATGAATGATATGATCCCTGTTTATAAATTTCAGTTTCATAAGGTCTTTTTTTAGTTTTTACAAGCTTTCGTCTGTTCCTACAGACATCCTCAGGTATGGACATAGATTTGTTCTTGTTTTTTACTTCTCGGTAATAAGAGGACAACGAAAATATAGATGTAATCCGAAAAGATGCTATTAGAATTGTGTTATTGTTTTGGAACGTGCGGTCTCAACGCTGAGTTTGAGTTTTAAATTTTAAGATTGTGCGTTTTTGTACTAATATGGTAATAGGAGAATTCTTTTGTACTGGTAGGTTTTCGGGGTTAGTGTACTATATTAAAATTGTTTGCAAAGATGTATTCTCGCCATTTAAATCATTAACTTCTATATTTGTTTTTTTGTATGAATGATTCATGTAATTATAAATTGAACTGCACCTATATTTGAAATACATACATACATACATATATATATATATATATATATATATATATATATATATATATATATATTCGTGTGTGTTTGTGTGTGTGTGTAAAGCCTATTTTCAGACAGTTTTATATGTGAAGGAAAAATTGAGTAAAAAGACAAGAGGAAAAAATATTTTCAGTCGACGCGTTCGCCTTTATAAAGTCACTCAAAGGCCGAAAAACGCATAAAAATTTTTAACATGAAAAGATATTGATCAGAAATTGATTTATATAATTAGTCAAAAGAATCCTAGATACCACTGAACGTCTAAAAAATATAAAGGGAACGGATTAATTAAATGGTTCATTGGTATCTATTTTAAAACTATTAAAACTTTCTAACAGTCATTTTTGACGGGTCAGGGTACTCTAGTTTCATACAATCGTTACTGCATTATTAATGATCTCATAGGCTTACGTGCATTCTCGGCCGATCAACGAAGCTAAGCAGCGTTGAACCTAGATGGGTGACCGCTTGAGAATATCAGGTGCTCTAAGTTCGGGTGTGTGAGCGGTTTCATGAATAACGGTTTGGAATGAGATATCGGAAAACCGAGATCGAAACCCTGCCCGATTCTTTACATTCACTTAGGCGCAAATACCCTTGGGTGGTCATCAGTCGAAGAGGGACATGATCGCCACATCCGCCCGACAAGCATACATTGAGATAACACGGCGAGAGTAATGGCTTATTCATCTCTATGTATCTGGGGAAGGCCTACTTATAACAAAGGATCTTCGCGAGTGAAGAAAATACGTGAAGATGAAGAAGAAAGACGAGGAAAGAATAAAGAAGAAGAAGAAGAAGAATGAAGAAAAAGAATGAAGAAGCAGATGAAAGAAGGAAGAAGGAAGAATAAAAAGAAGAAGAAGAAGAAACGTGAAGATGAAGAAGAAAAACGAGGAAAGAAAAAAGAAGAATAAGAAGAAAGAAGAAAAAGAATGAAAAAGATGAAACAAAGAAGGGAGAATAAAGAAGAAGAAGAAGAAGAAGAAACTTGAAGATGAAGAATAAAGACAAGGGAAGAATAAAGAAGAATAAGAAGAAAGAAGAAAAAGAATGAAGAAGCAGATGAAAGAAGGGAGAATAAAGAAGAAGAAGAAGAAGATGAAACGTGAAGATGAAGAAAAAAGACGAGGGAAGAATAAAGAAGAATAAGAAGAAAGAAGAAAAAGAATGAAGAAGCAGATGAAAGAAGGGAGAATAAAGAAGAAGAAGAAGAAGAAGAAGAAACGTGAAGATGAAGAAGAAAAACGAGGAAAGAAAAAAGAAGAATAAGAAGAAAGAAGAAAAAGAATGAAGAAGCAGATGAAAGAAGGAAGAATAAAGAAGAAGAAGAAGAAACGTGAAGAAGAAGAAGAAGAAGAAGAAACGTGAAGATGAAGAAGAAGAAGAAGAAGAAGAAGAAGAAGAAACGTGAAGATGAAGAAGAAAGACGAGGGAAGAATAAAGAAGAATAAGAAGAAAGAAGAAAAAGAATGAAGAAGCAGATGAAAGAAGGGAGAATAAAGAAGAAGAAGAAGAAGAAGAAGAAGATGAAACGTGAAGATGAAGAAGAAAGACGAGGGAAGAATAAAGAAGAATAAGAAGAAGTAAAAGATTTACCAAAATATTAAACGTTTAACATTCTGCGGTGATCTAATAGCATTATTACTTATTCTGGACTCCTATCCTCATGCTTGTTGTTTTGATTTCAGCTGGTGCGCCTTACGACCTTCTTAATATAGCCTTGATTTACAAGACGAAATATTGCCACTATTCCACGTATTATTCAGTTTAGAATCCTCACATTGCTTGCCGTGATTACCTTCCGGTGGTTGTGCTCTACGGCCTTCTTAATATAGTCTTGAATTTCGAGATGTAATATATTCTCATATTTCGTGATTTAATTACGCTTCGATCGGTGTTCTTCAACGATCTTCTTCAACGTGTTTGCATTCATGAGATTAAATATTTTTTTTACTATTCCACAAAAATTGTGCTTTCAAGACGTAGGCGAATACGACTCTCCGCAACTTCCTTTGTAGCTCTTAGCAATGTTTGTCTTTTTACTACCCTTCCCACTTCCTGTTCTGTCATCCATTTATGCAAGTTAAGTTGATGTTTTCACCTTTCCCTCTTGCACAAGTCCTGTGAGTGTCAAATTCTCCAAACCCTCTTTCTTCATTATGTGTCCCAGGGATTTCAACTTTCTCTTTCTAAATTTAAGTATATCTTTTCATTTGCATTTTCCTTAAAACGTTTTCGTTGCTCACATTCTCCGCCCATGG
Organism: Acanthosepion lycidas; assembly: GCA_963932145.1. Taxonomy (NCBI): domain Eukaryota; kingdom Metazoa; phylum Mollusca; class Cephalopoda; order Sepiida; family Sepiidae; genus Acanthosepion; species Acanthosepion lycidas. The sequence goes on from OZ010606.1 coordinate 32,320,302, forward strand.
TATTCTCATCATCCTTCTGTAGTGCCATATTTCTTTAGCCTCAAATCTTCGTTACCATGTCAGAGATTAGATATCGCATACCTGTTCGGCACTGTTTTCCTTGCTTCTGGCGAAATCTTCTCGTTTCTTTCATACACTGTTTAAACATTTTTCGTGATTCCAATACATTTTAACATCATATTGCATGTCATAATTACG
>OZ010606.1:32325499-32360499 GCA_963932145.1 Acanthosepion lycidas
ACATATATATATATATATATATATATATATATATACACACGTATATACATATATACTTACACACACACATATACATGTATACTTACACACACACACACATATATATATATATATATATATATATATATATATATATATACGTATATATACACATACGCATATACATATATATATTAGGTTGGTGCAAAAATAATGTCGTTTTCTCACATATGTTACTATGTGAGAAAACGACATTATTTTTGCACCAACCTAATAGATATATATATATATATACACATATATGCACACACACACACATATATATATATATATATATATATATATATATATATATATTTAGGTAACTCCACGAAATCGCTAAAAAAAAGAGTATAGTCTGATGAAAAAGACGCCAAACTTTATGAAAACAAAATTTTATCGCCTAAATGCTTGTTTTTATGAAGAGAAAAGACCAAAGGTTTTTTTTAATTATTTTTAAAAATTTTTGCTTCGTTTTAGAACATTCTAAATTTTGATTAAAATACCTTGTTTCTCTTTGTACCAACATGGGCTAGTAAATAACATAGATAATTTTTAAGACGTTTTTTTTGGGTATTACACACATTAATTTGGAAAATCTTGTAAAAATAAAAATAATTGTCAGATGTTAATGAAACTTTCAGAAACTGTTCACAGAATATCGATATTATTATAAATATGTTTTTTTTTATTAAAGTCATGGCAGAAATATTTTTTTATATTTATTAACACCCCCATAACTAATTTTATGAAAAACTCTAGAAATTCGAGCGCGCAGACCTTAGTGATTACAATAGTTAAAAGCACAAGGCTTTGAAGAATGCAAATCATGTTTGTTTGTTTTTTAATTGGAGCCAACGTACCTGAAAATCAGCTCTGAATTGTAACATACAAAACTCAATAAAACAAATATATTATTTAATTTCAAATGCTTTTATTTGTTTTAGTTGTTTTTATGAATATGGACAATATTTTCTGAAAGCAAAAAATTTTTTCAATGAAAATTGAATTTTTAATAGAATTATTTGTTATTTCTTTAATTATAATAGATTTTTACAAAGTTAGTTATTAATTTTTTTTTAAATATTATAACATTAGTTAAAAGCACCATCAACCTTTCAAAGTGTCCATATGAGATTGTCATTGTCTAGCGCTTTGAAAATTGTATCGTTTGGACCAATCAGAAGAGCTGTGCAGTTTCTTATTTTACTTTCCACACACACATACACACAATAAAAATTAATTCAAACCACGTGTATCCAAAAAATTACAATTGCGCGGGAACTCTCTCCTTACCATACCCTGTGGGGTCAAAAACAAGGACGGCGCACCCAAAAGTGCGGACGTAGTGGAAAGCACACCACGTGATCAAAAATATGATTTATTGACCAATCAGGGCTCGACAAGAAACCCATTTCTTAATCTCCCCGGAGCCTCATCATTCAGATATAAAGAAGATAGAAACTCTCATCAGACCAGAGGGAGTACAGGGCAAGCTGACATCACGGCTTTACGGACAATTCCATTGTGTACAAAAAAAATAATTCTTATATATTTTTTTTACGAAAATAAACAAAAGTTTATTTCACTTTATTTGTAGTGTATTTTCTTTTTATTATTTGTTTGAGGGATTTCTTTGCACCCTCTACAAATTGGTGACCGACGCGAGACACTACAGTTAAAAAAACAAACAAAACGAAGAAGAAGGACACAATGGAATCACAATCTTCGGAAATCCCTCTCGCCACACTATCGTTGAATATCCCGGCTTTCAACACGACTAACACTAAGTCATGGTTCGTTCAAATCCAAGCATTATTTGATGCGAAGCGAATCACCTCCCAGAGAACCCGGTATTGTTACTTAGTGGAAAAACTGCCAGCGGGCATCGTCGAGGAAGTAATGGATTTACTGGAAAATGTCCCGGATGCAACGCGTACGATAGGCTCAAGGAAGCAATTTTAAAACGTACGGGTGTCTCGAACGAAGCCATGCTACGCAACCTTTTAACTCAGGTTGAATTAGGAGACCGCACCCCATCGCAGTTATTGAGGCACATGCGAACCTTGCTGGGTGACAACAAAATGTCCGAGAACATTATGCGGAGCTTATGGCTGGACAAGTTACCCACTACAACAACACCAATCCTCGCACCCATGACGGAGGAAACGCAGACAGAAAAACTCGCGGACATTGCAGATCGGATCCATGAAAGTTTTCGAAGCCGCAGGGTAAACTCTATCCAACCACAACCAGCCCAACAAAGAGACAGGGAATTTAACGACCTCAAGTCTACTGTAGAAAGGTTGTCTATACAAGGCTTACTCCAAAAAGACCGACAGTACCGCCGCGATAAATGTCCAGGCTACAGAAAGCGAAGTTTCAGCAGAGGCCGGACGGATGGACAACCGCAATAGAAAAGATGAAATTTATTACTACCACAAAAAGTTTGGTCCTGAGGCGAGACGCTGTATACGTCCTTGTTCTTTCAACAACGCGAATGCGGGAAACGAAAATTCCAGCCAGTAGAGACGACGGCTGTTGCTGGATTTTTAACAAAAGGTCGTCTGTTTTATATCCGTGACAAAATTAATGGATATAACTTTTTAATAGACACCGAAGCTGAAATAAGCGTGATACCACCAACACAAAATCAGGAGACCATGCCACAGTCTTATCATCTTCAAGCAGCTAACGGTACCAAAATACCAACTTACGGAGAGAAATCGCTCAATATCAATCTCGGCATGCGACGGAATTTTTTCTGGAATTTTACCATAGCCAGTGTAACAACGCCTATATTGGGGGCAGATTTTTTAGCCAGATTCAACCTGTCTGTCGACATGACTAATCGCATACTAGTGGATAATCAAACCAAGATTTCAGTAAGAGAAATCACCTCGAAATACCAGTCTACTGGAATCAGTTCTGCCTTACCCGAGGACCAGTACATCCATCAGCTACTAAAAAAATATCCACAACTCTCCCAGCCATTTAAAAACACAGACACCATAAAACATAATGCCAAGCACCACATCAAGACAACTGGACACCCTGTCTATGCCACCCCCAGACGATTGAATCCGGACAAATATAAGATTGCGAAAAACGAGTTTCAACATTTATTACAGCAAGGGATCATCCGACCCTCGAAAAGTGCTTAGTCTTCACCGCTACACATGGTGCAAAAGTCTGACGCTACAACATGGCGTCCTTGCGGCGATTTTAGAAGAATAAATGCTAAAACGGTCCCGGATAGATACTCTATTCCACATATCCACGATTTCGCCATCGCTCTGCAAGGCGCAACCATATTTTCCAAATTGGATCTCGTAAAGGCGTACTACCAAGTTCCAGTGGCAGAAGAAGACATTCATAAAACTGCACTGACCACACCATTTGGCCTTTACGAGTTCGTAAGGATGCCTTTTGGGCTTAGAAACGCCTGTCAAACCTTCCAAAGGTTAATAGACGAAGTTTTTAGAGGTCTGCCATTTATATTTGCATATGTGGATGACGTTTCAATCGCCAGCAGAAACCGCGACGAGCACAGACAGCACTTAGAGCAAACATTTGAAAGAATATCACATTACGGTCTGAAAATAAATACAGAGAAATGCATTTTCAGCCAACCAAAGGTTAATTTCCTCGGACACTTAATTGACAAGGACGGAATATCTCCACTACCCGAGAAAGTAAGTGCAATTTCAAATTTCCCGCAACCAACATCAGTCAGACAAGTACGCAGATTCATAGGCGTAATTAACTATTACAGACGATTTTTACCTGTTATACATTACTTGCACCGTTAACAGATTTGTTACAAAACAAAACAAAGAACCAACAGTTAAAGTTAGAAGGGCCTAGCTTAGAAGCCTTCAAACAAGCTAAAACTGCTTTTGCCAACTTTACAAAACTAAACTACGTAACAGACAGCGAGGACACAAAACTCACGCTTACAACAGATGCATCTGAAATAGCTGTAGGAGCAGTCATACACCAACTTTCTAACAACACAATGACTCCTATATCATTTTTTTCTGCTAAGCTAAGCAAGACACAGACGAAATACAGCACCTTTTCAAGGGAGCTTCTAGCAATTTACCTTGCAATTAAACATTTTAAACATTTGCTGGAAGGAAGAAATTTTTGCATTTATACAGATCACAAAACATTAACATATGCACTACATACACATGTAGATAAATATGGTCCACGAGAAATCAGACATCTCGATTATATCGCCCAGTTCTCCACAGACATCCGATATATTAAGAGACAAGAGAGCATTATAGCAGACGCATTATCTCGATCTACAATAGCCTCTTTAAATTCCAGTTCTTTAAGTATGGAATTAATCGCACAAGAGCAGAAAACAGATGAAACACTTCCAGTTGTACAACAAAAAACATCCTTACAACTGAAAGAAATGCCCATACCATTTGGTACAACAAAATTTTATTGTGATGTATCACAAACACACCCGCGTCCATATATACCACCGAACATCAGACGACTAGTTTTTCAACATGTTCACAATTTATCTCATCCAGGAAAAAGAGCCACTGTAAAATTAATAGCAGAACGCTTTGTTTGGCCCAATATAAACACGGACATTCGCAATTGGACTAAAACTTGTATACCTTGCCAAAAGAACAAAATCCACAGACACTCGAAATCACCACTTGGCACTTTTAGCACACCTGATGCTAGATTCACCAACATTCATATCGACTTAGTAGGACCTTTACCCACCTCAAAAGGACATACAGATATTCTTACTATAGTTGACAGATTTAGCAGATGGCCTACAGCCATAGCAGTCAAAGACACTTCAGCTGCAACAATAGCCAGAGTTATACTGCAGGACTGGATAGCAATTTTCGGAGTACCTTCAGTAATAACAACAGATAGAGGTTCACAATTCCAATCAACACTTTTTGCTGAATTTACCCAATTGTTAGGAACGAATCACATCAAAACAACCGCGTATCACCCTTGTGCAAATGGGATGGTTGAAAGATTCCACAGACAGTTAAAAGCTTCTCTAGCTATGAATTTAAATAATGCGGACTGGACAGACAATTTACCACTAATTCTTTTAGCGATAAGAAACACGGTGAAAGAAGATTTGCAAAGCACACCTGCAGAGGTAGTTTTCGGATCAGCATTAACCCTACCTGGACAGTATTTTAATCACAAGACAGACGTTTCACCTACAACAACGTTTGTAACAGAATTAAAACATAAAATGTCTCTTCTCAACTTTGTACCAACCAGGAAAACAGAGAAACAAACTTACATCCTAAACGATCTTCACACCTGCAAATATATATTTATCAGAAATGACGCGGTTAAAAAAACACTCTGTCCAAATTATTCAGGACCATATCAAGTTCTGGACAGGCATGAAAAATATTTCACTATTATGAGAAAAGAAATATCGCTATTGAGCGCATTAAACCAGCGTACATCGAGGAACAACCTCATACAACACCTCCACAAACACATATTCACACAGGAATGAGGAAGCTGGAAAACAAAATACTGACATTACACCTACAACGAAAACCGGCAGAAAAGTCCACTGGCCGAAACATTTTAAAGAATATATCACATATTGAAAAACATGTATCTTTCATCTGTGGGGAGTATTGTGCTGTTTCTTATTTTACTTTCCACACACACATACACACAATAAAAATTAATTCACACCACGTGTATCCAAAAAATTACAATTGCGCGAGAACTCTCTCCTTACCATAACCTGTGGGGTCAAAAACAAGGACGGTGCACCCAAAAGTGCGGACGTAGTGGAAAGCACACCACGTGATCAAAAATATGATTTATTGACCAATCAGGGCTCGACATAAGAAACCCATTTCTTAATCTCCCCGGGGCCTCATCATTCAGATATAAGGAAGATAGAAACTCTTATCAGACCAGAGGGAGTACAGCGGAAAGCTGACATCACGGCTTTACGGACAATTCCACTGTGTACAAAAAAAAATAATTCTTATATATTTTTTTTACGAAAATAAACAAAAGTTTATTTCACTTTATTTGTAGTGTATTTTCTTTTTATTATTTGTTTGAGGGATTTCTTTGCACCCTCTACAGAGCCACGGTAATTAAAAAATGTAATTTTTGTCCTTATAATCAAGCGGTAATTATAAAGTACGGAAGACCAACCAGAATACAATTTAGTTGCATTATTTGAGTTCAGTATTGTTCTCCGCTGTTAAGGCCTTTACTTTTGCGAAACACGTATAGAGAAGTTAATTTGATTTTTCAATTTCAACTGAGAAGTGTACCTATAAGTATCAGTATCATCTTATGAAATTTAACTACTGCTAAACTTTAATTTATATGATCTTATTTTTATATTAATCTCAGTTATGACATTTTTCCATAAATGAAATATCAAAATTAATAATAAAATGAATGGGAATACAAATAACACATTAAAACTTAATAAATGTACATAAAATTATAGTATTTTATGCACACTTCTGATAAAATTTCATAAGAAAGCTACCTATAAATTAATTAAATACCTTTTTCTTATGAAATTTAATCTCACTCTTAACAGTCTTATTTTTTAATTTCTTTATATTTTCCATAAAGCATCGTAAACGTAAAGATGAAAGCTAAGTACAAAAAAAAAATAAATAAAAATTAGAGCGCTGAAAGTTTTCCTTAAAAGTAACGAAGTAAATAATTTGTTCATTTAAATCTAAATAATTTCACTTCCTTCCTGTAGAAAGAATTATCCTCCCGTAAGTTATCTAAACGTCATGAATGTGTATTTCGTCACCTGTCAAACGACGCAAAAGGTTATGACCTGCTTTGTTTTATTTTCAAATTACATTTTTCGGCGCAGAAGCTAAGTTAAGCTTGGTTCAAAATATTTTAAATAAACATCATAATTTCTGATTTTTTTAAAATCAGTTTTGATGAAATGATAATTGATTTTTAAAAGAATATCAAAATCAGATTTTCATCTTTTTTATCAAATGATTGAAAATGATTGGAAATGATTGATTATCTGTTCTTTTTTTTTTTTTTTTTGACAAAAAAAACAAGATATTTAACGAAAATTTCGGACGTCCTAGGAACGATTAAAAATGTAAAAAAATACCCAAAAAATACTTTGATCTTTCCTCTTTAATAATAATATGAACATTAGACGATAAAAACTTGTTTTCGTCAAGTTCGGCGTCTTTTTCATCATGCTATCTCTGTTTGTTTACATTTTCGTAAATATATATATATAAATTACACAAAACTATATTAAAATACTAAAGAGTAAATTTTATGGAATTTAATCGCCATTCGATTCAACTACGGGTTCCAGAACACCTCGAAATCTCCTGCAACTCGTCTGGATAATCTCCATGTTTAAGTTGGTTAATGCTGCCATAATCCTTGCCTTCAGTTTATTTTTGGCGTTACAAAGAGTTTTGTCGGTTTCCCGATCAACTGCGCCCCACACATGATGATCAAGGGGGCTGCAGTTAGATGGAGAAATGTAAGGGGTGATACGGCTGCAGAAATTGTCTGACAGCTATGACTGGGTTGTCCTGCTAGTGGGGCATGGTGCAGATTCCTATTGCCAGACATAGGTTCTTTCAGCAGCCGCACTCTTGATCCAAGGCAGCACTACCTCCTCAACGCACTTGTTGAGTCTGAGGTCCTCACCAACAAATTCGGTTGTTCTTTCCTTATCAGAACGATCAGGGTGAGGTACCGTACCTTCGTAATCACCATTAGACTCATCCAAATCTTTCCAAATCCTGTACACTGTCCTCAGATTTCCCCCTACACACAGAGAAATGTTCGTACTAAAGCTACCGGCGCGAATGCCAAGCAAGTATATATATATATATTACATAATTGTATGTATATATATGTATAATAATTATATAATTTATATATAAATATATATATATATATATATATATATATATTAAAGACATTTTTATGTTTAACGTTCTTTTTATAGATACAAGTATTTAAGTAAATGCTCTGTTTATAATAAACAGTATTAAGTAACATTTACCGGCCTGAATGTCCGAGAAATTTTCATAGAAAATATTCGTCCTTGGACAGGATTCGAACCTGCATCCTCTCGGCCACTAAGGATCGTTCGGTAGGCAAGGTCGAATTTACTGCTTATAATTTACTTGCCTACCGAACGAGAGGTTAGGCTCGTCAGCGTAAATGATGGTTCTGTATAGGATGCAGGTTCGAATCCTGTCCAAGGACGAATATTTTCTATGAAAATTTCTCGTACATTCAGGCCGGTAAATGTTATTTAATACTGTTTATTATAAACAGAGCATTTACTTAAATACTTGTATCTATAAAAAGAACGTTAAACATAAAAATGTCTTTAATAAATAAATTGTCGGACTTTGTCCATTTCTTAATGTATATATATATATATATATATATATATATATATATACACATACATATATATATATATATATATATATATATATATATATATATATATATATATATATATATATATATATATATATAATTGTATGTATATGTATGTATAATAATTATATAAACCTTCGTAGGTTTCTCTGGCTCTCTAGGTTTAGCTATATATATATATATATATATATATATATATATATATATATATATATATATATATATCACGACAGTATGCTGATGCGTTGGTATATTTTGAAAGTTAATTTTTGGTAGATGTTTAAAGCCGGAGATAGCAAAGGTCTCGCGGAAACTCGTGGTCTTTGAAGAATGAAGAGCATTTATTTTTGCTTCCTTCCTTTGTCAAGAACTGATTTCAAATTGCTTCTTCAATTACTTTTCTCTCATCAAAACTATAAAACTAACTGTCACTTCTCAAAAATACAAGACGATATCATTTTGCGAGATTCAGTTCCTTACGCAGGTTTATTTGTATAATAATTAAAGATTACATGCGGCAATTCCGCGTCGCGCGATTTACTAACCGACGGTGAGAAGCGGCTCAAGGTACGGAGCACACAGTCAGGATCGAACTCACTACTAAAATTGACCTGACAAGGCAAGCTTGCTAAACATTGCGCCACGTCATATAAAGCATTGAATATGAACACTATCAACGTTCAATTCGGAAATTGCAAAAGATTTTGGATGGTGTACCCAGAAACAAGTAAGGTTTTTTCTTTAGAGTCTGTCTATATTACTGAGATGAGGTATTATGTACATTATTTACATTATTCAGACTATTGTCCTCATCTTTGTCGCCATATTTATCACAACGTTTCGGCCGTTGTACGCTCCGGCCTTCTTCAGGTGGTTGGAATTTCGAATTGAACCCTTTATTTCGCTCACTGGGGTAGACTGTTCTAGTTCCACGTGCCATATTTGATGGATGTCAGTTATCAGTTATCTCCTGCTAATTTTTTTTAAGCATTTCACCCCAAGCAAGGCGGGAAGCCACTAGGACGCAAAATTTATAGCAAGATCAGATAGGAGCGATAAAAGAAAGGATGGGGAGGAGGGTAGTGGATAGATCAAGGCAACTGGAGATGTCGATTGACATTACACGTGAATAGCTGGAGATTATAGCTCTCAGGGAAACTGGAATAGGGAAGGGTGTTCCACAGGCGAGAGGTGCGAGACATGAAGCTATTGGAGTAGAAGAGACGGCTACATTTAGAAGTTTCGACAGTGAAGTGGTGAGAGCGGGATGCCAGCCTCGTAGGGCGCTTGAACTCATGACGTCTGGGAACCAGAGAATGCAGCTCCTTGGAGCAATTTCCATGAAAGTATTTGTAGAGCAGAGGGAGGCGACGGCGCGTCTGTGTGAAAGTGACTGTAGACGAGATGCCAGAGCAGGGCCAAATACTTTGAATATCCGCCTCAGGAGCCTATCAAAGACCCCGAGGCAAACAGAAGGGGCACCAGACCATATATGGCAGCAATACTCCATGCAAGGGCGAATTGTTGATTTGTAGATCTGGAGGATCGATTCCGGGGAGAAAAACTTCCTGGCGCGGCACAGGGAGACAACTTTCCTTGCAGTGGACGAAGCAATTGACTCAATGTATTTGTTCCATCTCAGGTCAGCAGTCAACGTGAGACCGAGCAGACGCAGAGAGTTGCTCTCGAGAAGTTGAGCGTCAGACATTCTAATAGAGGGCAGGGAAGGATCTCTGTGGTGATTAATAGAGAACAGTTTTGTTTTAGAAGCGTTGAGGTTGACCAGAAAAGAAAAAAAAAGGTACAATGGGTTACTGTGTATGAAGAAAAAATGGAAATAATAAAAGAGCAGAATACAATAAAAGAATGAGACAGAAGAAGATGACTGACATTGAATTTCAATCTTTCAACCTTCTTGGGTATGACGATAGATTACATCCGGCAGCAAGGCCTCTGATCAGAAAGTTTTGTGGGGCGTGGAATCAACTCTTAATTGCTATTGTTCCCAGGTCCAGCCTGACCCGTGGTGGCAGCACCTGTTACGGCCCCAGCTATGGGCAAATAGTGGACCCTCAAACAAAAGCAAAAACTCTATGAAAATATAAAAATACATTTTATCTGTAGTTGAAGGCCTTCAATATAGAATTAGTTAAATAAGATCCTCACTTTCTCACCGACCTGACGTGGCTTCTCGCTGTCTTTCCGACAAATGCTTTCATGGCAACTGTTTTGACGAACTTTTTACCCTGATGTCCCGACTACATGAATTTAAACACGCTACTTTATTGGCATCTCAGTTTCACCCTTTTACTGTTGAAATAGCTAAATGCAACCGCCACTTCTATTCCAAGATTTTCTTTTCTTACACTTCCTACATGTGGAACTCTCTTCCGTTTTCTTGCTTCTCCGATGACAAGAATCTTCAAAAATTTAAAAGCAAAGTCAATGGCCATCTTCTGTCCTTTCCTTAATCTCTATCCGCTGTTTTCTCTTTCACTTTTACTGCCTATAATTCGCTAGGTAATTGTGATTTTCCAAGCTTAGCTTTGATGTGGCACAAGGCTGAAAGTGGGGGCACCCAGTGAGGATCGAACTCACTATTCAGTCGTAATTGTTCTAGCGAGACATTTGGTCCATTACACCACGACGAGGTACTCAATTCGTTAGGTAATAGTGGCATCCCCGCCTTGCTTTTCGTGAAGTGATTTAAAAAAAAAAAAAAAAGCTATAAATTTCTGTTCAAAATATTTGCATTTCGAGATAAAATAACCCATAGATTGTTGATATACCACTAAACAAAGTCAACCAAATAACCAACATGAAAGAACTCTTTCATGACATTAATCCACTTAATGTCCTACAATTTGTTAAAGAACTTAAACTGTATTCCAAAATATAACTTCAACAAAACTACAACATAAAACACATATATCACCACCTCTTAATTATGTCCACACAAACATGTATATGCACAAAAGCTGTGTATAATCTACCATGTATTCAATTGCGAAAGCAGAATAACATATATTTTTATTGCTTCAAAGACTCCAAGAAAATTAAAATTCAGCATTAAATGACCCATAAGATGTTACTATGCCGTTAATCAAACAAATCAAATCTACTTTACTATCTTTCTTTATTAGTAGTATTAGACAAGTTCCTGAACCAAAATGTCATCTTATGTGCGATAATATGGAAATTGACCAAGTGGACAGCTTCAATTATCTAAACCCCTTAGTAACAGCAGATGGTCGATAGAAATCGGTCACCAAATTTGTTTAGATGTACATGCACAAAAGCTGAGTATCATCTACCATGTATTCAATTGCGAAAGCAGAATAACATATATTATATTTTTATTACTTCCAAGCTCCCAAGAGAATTAAATTTCAGCATTAAATGATCCATCTATGACATTAATTAAATAAATCAAATCTTCGACATCTACTTTACCATCATTCTTTATTAGTAGTAATAGATGAGTTCCTGAACCAAAATGTCATCTTAGGTGCGATAATATGGAAATTGACCAAGTGAACAGCTTCAGTTATCTAAACTCTTTGGTAACAGCAGACTTGGCAAATCCGAAAAAGTCGCCATAGCTTTCTTAGCGTAAATTGGCGTTTGGTTCGATTATCAACGTGATAGCTTAACTCTGCAGCCGCTTAGCATGTTCACCAAAAAAAAAACAAAAAAAAAAAAACTACTATGCATGGCTTTTGGTTATTACAACAACATTCTATCGTAGATCTGACAAATGTTATGTAATCTGGCCCATAAGAACTTATTTCGTCCGGCTTTTTATTTGTCTTACACGATAAAAAGATTGATTTCTTTTCTCACCGTGCTCTTTGCATCACGGTATCAATATTTACTCTAGTTGGACACAAGGCATTAAGTGTAGAGCACCCACTGAATATCGAATTTATTGCTGAGTAGAAATGGACAAACCAACTGGCCCAATAACCATTGTCATTGTCTTTAGGGCATCATTTTTGATCCTTGATATTCTTAGCATCATTCTGTGAGCACACATTTCTGTTGTGTCAAGTCTCTTTTTCACCTGTAAGGAGGTTGTCCAGAATTCACTGCCATATAGGAGGGCGTATATTAAAAACAAATGTATGAATTCATTTTCATCATATGTTTATTCTAGCTCTAATCAACGCTTTTTAAAACAATAAGTGATTGCCAAGAAGTGAAACGTCTTGGGTATGACGATAAACTACATCCGGCAGCAAGGGCTCTGATCGGGCGGTTGGAGATTTTGAGGAGCGTCGAACCCTCTCTTAGTTGCTGTTGATCCCAGGCCCACAAAACAATCAACTTTATTTCACTAGCTCGGACTTTCAGAGCTACGACCCAGCATCCTGTGCTCTCGGTGGCAAACCATCTACATTCCTAACCCTAACCCGGGGTACTAGCACCTGTTAGGGTCCCAAATATGGGCAAGTAGTTGATCACGAAATAAAAATCAAGAGTACATTTTTATAATAGAATGACCAATAATGCATTTTTTTATTGCAAAATGGCCAACACTAAAAAATATAAAACGCTTGTTTCAATTTTTCTGGTTTAGAAACAATGGAATAATACAAGGACCTCTAAAAACCAACCTGTTTTCGATCTTAAACACGCTCACCAAATCGAATTCATTACTTAAAGGAGTGTAATTTTAATTATGGAATCGATGAAATGAAAAAATAGGTCCAAATGGTTTTCGTCCTGATCAATAGGTTTTGGGGAGGATGGAACCACTTCTTAATTGGTGTTGTTTGCATGTCTACCTTGACCCGAAGTGGTAGTACCTGTTAGGGTCCCAGCTTTGGGCAAATAGTGAAAAAAATATATATATAATAAAAGTACGTTTTTATAATAAAACTAGCAGTATAACTAGTCTTCGACTGGTTCTTTCGTGGCGTAAATTGGCGTTTGGGAATTTTTAGCGTTCTAATTGGAGCAGCTTGAGTTTAAAACCAACCCACCCAAAAATCGATATCAGTAACAACAATTGGATGCAACTGAGGCACATCTCCAAATGGGGGGGGGGTAACAATTTGAATGGTGCGTGGTAACAGTTGAAGAGGCGTTTCTCTTCAGCCGTTGAGTGCTTTGATCAGCCGTTTCAGCCTCACGCGCAGCAGCAGTTGAAGAGGCGTTTCTCCTCAACCGGTGAGTCCTTTGGTCATCATTTTCAGCCTCGCGCAAAGAAGCGTTCAGGTATGCTCTTCTGGAACGTTCATCTTCGGACTCAGTGGCTCTGATTGAAGTATTTCGAGAGGCATTTCGAGACAGGCAAACTGAACGTTCTAAACACTATTCGATATCTCTTATTCGCATAGCGGTCCTGGTGGCAGCGTTTTTTGCGACCTAGGCAAGTTCTTTTCTTTGGTGGCATATCTTAGACAAGTTTAAATTCTCAAATCACAAGCGTGGACAAATACCAGAAGAGAACGCTGTAAAGCTACAGGAATCACAAAGCTCGAATAACTTTAGGAAAGGTTGGAAAAATAAATGTTGAGTAATAAAAAAAGCAATCTTGACTTATTAATACGGTGAATGCAATGCAAAAACTGGGAGGACAATAAAATAATTAAATTGGGAACGGCTATAAACGATAAAGAAAGCAACGCGTTAAAACTGTAGTATTAGGCTTTATGCAACGGAAAAGGTAACCACGCCTGAGGGAGATTGATTGCTTGGCCAAGAGAAGGGGAATGTGCAATTTAGACTCAAAACCGACACCGAAGAATAATCTATCAAACAAAAAAAAATTAATCGAAATCGAATGAAAATTGTGAAAACGCATAAACAATATCCTATCACACTCATACGCAGACACACATACATACACATTTTGAGAATTCTAGATATAGATAATATTATTGTCATAATTTAAAGTATTTATTTTTATTAAAGATATTTATGAAAGATATATATCCAAGAACAGATAGTAAATAGTAAGACATAGCTGAGAGTTATAATGAAGAAGAAGTAGTGGCGGGCCATTGTTGCCAACAATTTGGACTCAAAACTGGCACTGAAGAATTATTTATCAAACAAAAAAAAATCATCGAAATCACATGAAAACTGAGGAAACGCATACACAACATCCGATCACACACACACACATACATTTTGAGAATTCTAGATATAGATTACCAACAATACATTTTATGATCTACAAACTATACATCTATAAAACATACCTTTACTCTGAAAGTATGAAATTATGTACAAAATACCTGTAAAGTATAAAAATTTCAGTGAGGCCCACCATTTACAGAGCCCGAGGGCCACTCGAGGTAGAGGGTTACGTTTGGAGGCCATTTGTGTGAACAGAAGTGGATGGTAATGTTTAACCCTAGTCGGTTCCACACGGCAGTGTTTCGTGGGAAGAAGCGGCTCGAGCGGAACTTACTGAGAGAATGTAGGGGTTTTGCTACTATGTAAGTGGCATGGCGTGTTCTTGCCGTGAAGGGAATATGGTTCGTCCGGGTACTTTCCGTGGAAGTAGCGGTAGAGCAGTGAGAGGATTACCATATTCCTCCTCTGGAAGAGAGTTTGAAGGGTGGAGGATTATTCGTCACCCACAAGAGCACGGAGAGCAAGGTCCGGGAAGCTCCCGGGTAAATATGACACCATTACTCCATTTTTGCCTTATCTTGCTCTTGTAAAGGTAGAAGGTAGCAGGGGGAGTCAGGTACTTACTGAAGCGGGTATAGAGCGCCGACCATTTTTACTTGCATCCTTAGCAATGGATTGTATGTATAAGTTCCACTTCGGGTCGAGTGTGAGTCTTTCAAGGCACGGTGTTGTCCCGAGAAGACTTCCGTTCATTCTGGGGTAGTTCGCGGTCAGGTCGGCGATGATCGAATGTAACTAGCTTGGTCTTCGAGGCATTGAATGTAACCAGCTAGTTTTTTTGCTTTTTTTGGGGGGGGCGTTGGAGTTTAGCCCATTCGGTAGTTTGTGCAAGATCGGAATAGAGATCAGTCACCAATCTCTGACCATCCGGAATTTTAGAGGTGAACCAGTATATAGTCGTATCATCGGCATAGATATTTACAAATGATCTGAGTATATTCTTAGGCAGATCATTTATGTAGATAAAAAGAGACTTAGCCTGAGGAGTGACTCCTGAGGGAAGCCTGCGTTGATCGCTAGGGCTCCGGGCGATTGGCCATAGATAACTTCCATCATAGACCTGTTAGGAAGGATTTTTATGATCGAAACCTAAAAATAACGTACACAATATTTAGATTTCGGCATTAAATAACACATAAAGATTGATATGCCACTAAACAAAATCAAGCAACCAACAATACCTATTCATAGTATATATTTAGTTGATGCTATAAAATTGTGTTCGAAATATTTAGATTTCGGCATTAAATAATCCATAGAGGCTGATATGCCGCTAAACAAAATCAACCAATCAACAATACCTATTTATAGTATATATTTAGTTGAAGCCATAAAATTGTATTCAAAATATTTAGATTTCGGCATTAAATAACCCATAGAGGTTGATATGCTGCTAAAGAAAATCAACCAATGAGTCAAGGTAGTTAATATAGCGGTGAAAATGGAAAACTGTCCTTTTGACCCACTTTTTTCTGGGGTGGGAGTTTGCTGGTGTAGAGTACCCGGTGGGTTTGAGTGTTGTTGAATTAGGGACACGTGCTGTTTATTTCCTGCTAGAAGAAGGTCCAACTACAAGAAAATGCCGGACTCAAATTGGGTCCAACCGAAAATGTTAAGACAAACAAGACCGATATATTTATGTCAAAAAATATATGTATTAAACAACAAGATTTAAAAAGGACAGACAATAACATTTGCGTGTGTGTGAGCATTTGTGTTTGTTCTTTGGGGAATGTTCGTACGTGCGTGTATGTGTGTACAGTGTAACCCGGATATAAGAGAAACCCGGATATAAGAGAGATTTTCTCTGGTCCCAAATTAGAGCCATACTTACCTAAACAAAATAGACCAAACCCGGATATAAGAGAAACCCGGATATAAGATACTTCTTATCCGGTCCTGACAACTCTCTTATATCCGGGTTACACTGTATAATGTTCATGGCGTCTTCCACAAATGAGAAGACGCGGATCTCTACGAGAGATTACAATTTAATCCACTGACATGCAAAGTGGAAAAGAGAACGAGGCAAGAAGTTGCCCAGTATTTATAGCGTAGGGAGAGCGACCCCTTGTGAAGAACTGGAAAATTAAGGAGGAGTTAACTCCGACATTGGCACAAAGAACCAAGTTTGACGAAAAATCTTTGAAGTGTTCAATAGTCTATCCTCAACAAACATAACGCAAGATTTTTTTTTTAAATATTTTTTTTTTTTTTTAAGTAGGAAAAAAAAAATAGAAGTGTGAATAATGAACTATTTTTTTTAAACTACTTTTTGTTTAATTTTTTTTTTTCTAATATATTGTGTTTTATTTATTTTTATTTTTTTTATTTTTACCGGAAAGAACAATTTTCGATCTAATTAATGTTTCGTAAAGACGACCGACTTTCAAATCAAGATATTTTCAATTTATGGTTTGAGACGCTTAATTTAGAAAGCCGTTTATACCGAATTTTAATTGCGTAAAGTTTTCAAACAGAAGAAAGAAAGAAAGAAAGAAATTAAACCACACAAACAAGAAATAATATCAATTTGTTCAACAATTATCCAAAAATTAATTCCTAAACTTAAAAACATAGAACAAATGAAATAAATATTTATTTTTCTTCCAGATACACAATGTTATAAATAAAATAAATCCAATTCATTCGCTTTTTTTAAAAAAAAAAAAAAAAAAAAAATTATTTAGGGTGAAAAAAAGATATATGACGTGTAGCGTTTTAAATTCTAAGTAAATATTTGAAGAATTATTATTTTCTTTGCGTTTTCTTAAAAAAAATATTCACCTTATATTTTAATTCTTTTCTGTGATTTTTTTTTTTCCAGAACTTGTTGGAAAGTTAAAATATCAAAATCCGCTTACTGATCAGAAATCGGAAGTGGCAAATTACGGCGCGTAGTAATTGTCGAACGGCGTATGAAAAACATAATCCGGTTTTGTGTCGGCCGCTTTTGGTGTAATTCAGTTCGTGAACAGTCTGTACTTGAATAACTGCGGGTATATAAGCAGACTTTTAGATCTTCCTCCGGTCGCTTCGAGATTTAAGGCGAGAGCGTTCCTTTTTGTTTAGACGGTGTGGCTGGAGTGGATAGAACGTTGATTCAAAAGTGGACACCGGTTGCGGTCAAAAGTAAACATCGGCACCACACAAAGTCTATTGTTCTAAACAATTAATACATACATACATACATACGTACAAACATTAATGGTCTGCTAGGATATCTATCCAATCCCTGTTACAGGTACCAGCTCAGGCAAATTTGTGCTTGCTCAACCCTCACATATCCCACCTATCGTTGGTATTGCAACTCCCCTGTGCGGGAAAATTGTTGGTTAGGAGTGCTTATTCTGACAGGACTAGCAGCTTGGCGAAACGCCAATATACTCAAACCCTCGGTCATGCTGATTTATGCTTTGGTGCAAGGAGAACCATCGATAGGTTCCAAAAAGTTCCATCAACCTAGTTTTACTCACAGAGTTTGGATCAACCAGTGGCATGATTTTCAAGCATTTTATTATATAACCTTCCTGACAAATCTACCATGTGTAAAGTTGACTTAACTCAGCGAGTCCGAGACCGGCCGTATTTATACACCGCCGGTGAAGACCGGTGTTTCTCCATCCCCGTGACCGTCTCATCAATCGTCCTTCTTCTCTACACCATGGTGAAATTTGAAACCTGTCACATGGTCAAAATACGAACGCGGAAATCACATAATTTTCTAAAATTTCTCGAATATTCTGTCTAAATAAATAAACATACTGTTTAATAAATGAACAGAGATTTTACTCGGATATCGGTATACACTAAACTAAAAATGACAATTAATACAACAAATTAAAAATATTCGAATTTATAAATAATAAAAAAAAGATTGCTGGAAACTTTGTTCAGATTAAAGTCATTATGTGAAAGGAAGACTATCATTCAATACTGCAGAGGCATACAATTTATTCTGGCTGCTGCATTATTGGTGAAATTTTTGTTTTGCAACAAGATAATGATCCAAAACACTGCTCAAAACTGTGGACAAATTATCCAGAATTAAAGAAACATAATGGAATTTTGCAAATCATGACCCAGTCTCCAGATCTTTCACCAACTTAAAATCTATAAATCAACCATTCGTCCTTGCATGGAATATTGCTGTCATATCTGGTGGAGCACCAGATATGACATCTGTTCAGCTCGAGGTCTTCGACAAAATCCAGAGACGAATATGAAAAGGGATTAGTCCTGATCTGGCATTTCGTCTACAGTCACTTTCTCACAGACGTGCTGTGGCTCCCCTCTGTCTTTTCTACAAGTACTTTCATGGCAACTGCTCCGACAAGCTACTTTCACTGGTTTCTAAACTGCATGAATTTAAGCATGCTACTAGGTTGACATCTCGGCCCCACCCTTTCACTGTCGAAACGGCTAAATAAAGTCATCACTTCTACTTCAACAGCTTCTTTTCTCGCACCTCCCGTCAGTGGGACATCCTTTCTATCACTTGCTTCCTTGATAGCTATAATCTTCAAATATTCAAATGTAATGTCAATCGACATCTTCTGATGCCTCGATCTAGTTCCCCGTCCTTCTCTTTATCCTTTTCCCAAACACTGCTCTTTACTCTCTCATTCTCTGTAACTCCTTGCGTGCTATTGGCACTTTCGCCTTGCTTGGGTGATTTGCTCAATAAAAAAAAAAAAAAAAAAAAAAAATGAATTAGTCTGGAACGAAGCTGATCGTAAATTTCGAAGTGAACTGCCTAAGAATAAGCAAGAGTTATTTACACATTTACATTTAGTCACTGGGAATCACTTCCACCAACATATTTTGATAAGTTCCTAGAAAGGATGCGAAGAATTTGCTCTGCTGTAATAAATGCTCTTTGATGAAAAGAAAAAAATAAGTTTGCTTTAACTGAAATTCTAATTACTTTACAGTTAGATTTAAGTTATTGCATAATTGCATGCAAACATAGAAAAATAAATTCATTTCTTGAAAAACGCGAAACGTCATTCATTTTTTTAAGTTTAGAGGATTAAAATACTGTGGTCCCAAACTTTTGGTCGGTAGTGTAAGTGTGACAAAGAATGCTGAGCATGCCATGGACAGAACACATGGGCAATGAGAAAACTTTGAGAAAAGTAGTAACTAAAGGACACTGATACTTATAAATCAGAAAGAGAGAATTGGAATGCTTTTTGACACATTAAGAGGAAAGAGGACACACAGGACATCGAAATGATAACGGTTATATTAACGGTACCCTTATAAGGAAACATTTGGCATTCATTTAGCGGACAGCCAGTGAAATGTTTTGTTGAAATTCACAAAATCTTTCTATTCAAACAATATTTCAGGAAAAAATTTCTTCCGGTCCAGCAGCAGTTATTGCTCTTTTCCAGTATTGATAGGGGTTTCCTTCCTGACCTTTGGTTTAAAGTAGTGTGGAAAGAGTAAAACTAAAAGATACTTTCACCACAGAGTAACAGATGATAATAATCAGTTAATGGTAATGATAATATAAACAGTTTCCTTATAAGGAAACTTTCAGCTTTCATTTACTGGGCAGTCAATGCCACTGTCTGTTTAAATTTATAACATCTTTCTCTTAAAACAATTTTTTCAGGAAAATGGGTTTTTCAAGTCCAGTAGCTGTTATAGCTTTTTCCAGTATTAGCCGGGGGGGGGGAGCTTCTTTCCTGGCCTTTTGTTTTATTCGTTTGGTTTGGTTTCTTTCATTTGGTTTTATGGCATATCAACCACATTGGGTTACTTAATGCCGACAAGATTTTTATTACTGGTAAATTTTCTTTCAAAAATGTATTGCTGGTAAAAAGTTTTTGCTTTTTTTTTTCTCAAAATTTAATGTTAGTAATTTTTTTTTTTTTTTAGAAAATGTATTACTGGTAAAAATATTTTTCCCAAAAAGTATTGTTAGTATTAAAACCTATTTTTGTAATTTCATAGTGTTTTGGCCGCTTTTTTTTTTTTTAACTTTTTGCCCATTGCTTGGGCCTTGACAGATACTACCATCCCGAGTCAGAGTGGACCTGGTGGCACTAGTAATCAAGAGGTAGTTCTACGCTCCTCAAAATCTGCAGATCAATGGCCTTGCTATCGGATGTAGTTTATCGTCTTAGCCCGGCCGCGGGTGTAGTATATCGTCATACCCAGGACGGCCTTTTGTTTGAAATAGTGTGGAAAGAGTAAAACTAAAAGATACTCTCACCACAGAGTAGCAAATGATAATAATCAGTTAATGGTAATGTTGATATAAACCGTTTCCTTATAAGGAAACATTCAGCATTCCTTGACCGAGTTGTAATTTATAAAATCTTTCTCTTTAAAACAATTCTTCAGGAAAACAGGTTTCTCAAGTCCAGTAGCTATTATCACTCTTTCCAGTATTGGCGGGGGAGGGGCTTCTTTCCTGACCTTTTGTTTTATTCGTTTGGTTTGGTTTGTTTTATTTTACGACATATCAACCTCATTGGGTTACGTAATGCCGACAAGATTTTTATTACTGGTAATCTTTTTTCAAAAGTGTATTGTTGGTAAAAAGTGTTTTTTTTTTCTCTCTCAAAAATTTAATGCAAGTAATTTTTTTTTTAAAAAAATGTATTGCTGATAAAAAAATTTTCAAAAAAGTATTGTTAGTATTAAAACCTATTTTTCATAATTTCATAGTGTTTTGACCGCTTTGGATGGGGGGGGCTAACTTTTTACCCATAGCTTGGATCTTGATAGATACTACCAACCCGAGTCAGAGTGGATCTGGGAACACTAGCAATCAAAAGGTGGTTCTATGCTCCTCAAAATCTTCAGTTCAATGACCTTGCTATCGGATGTAGTTTATCGTCTTACTCTGGCCGCGGGTGTAGTATATCGTCATACCTTTTGTTAGAAATAGTGTGAAAAGAGTAAAACTAAAAGATACTCTCACCACAGGGTAGCAGATGATACTAATCAGTTAATAGTAATATAAACAGATTCCTTACAAGGAAACATCCAGCATTCATTGACCAAGCAGCCAGTGCCACTAAAATATTTCTCTAAAAACAATTTTTTCAGTAGCAGTTATAGCTCTTTCCAGTATTGATGGCAGTTCCCTTCCAAAACTTTTGTTTGATGTACAATGTCAACCTTTTGATTATGTTATTATTTCTCTTTTTACATTCTTCCACACCCAATAACCCCCTGTGTCTTAGTGGCTTTAGTT
Source organism: Acanthosepion lycidas (assembly GCA_963932145.1). Lineage (NCBI taxonomy): Eukaryota > Metazoa > Mollusca > Cephalopoda > Sepiida > Sepiidae > Acanthosepion > Acanthosepion lycidas. The sequence goes on from OZ010606.1 coordinate 32,347,332, forward strand.
TCTTACATGGAGTGAAACAGATTAATAACATAAATATATAAAACTGCGTAGAAAATATTTAGATGTCGGCTAGTTACATGTGCTATCCATTTTAATTGTTACTGCTGTTGGTAGTTCTGAAATGATGTGATTTCTCTCATTTGGTACAGTTCTTTGTGAATCTATAGCACCAGTCTTTGAGTTTCGAAGAAAGTCTTATTTTTTGATGATGACCTATCGAGTTCATTGCACGAAGTTATTTTTAATCATTTGTATTTATGAATTGATTGGGCGACATGCATGGCATCCATATGAAAGTCTCGATCTGATCTTGTTGTTTAAGTATGTGAGTTGAGTTCTTAGCTTAATGTTTTCGTTTTTGTAGACCTTTTCTTGTGTTGGGCATCCCTATAAAAGTCTCAATCTGATTAGGCTGTTTAAGCATATGATTTGAGTTTTTAGCTTAATGTTTTCGTTTTTGTAGACCTTTTCTGGTGTTGGGCATCCCTATAAAAGTCTCAATCAGATTAGGCTGTTTAAGTAAATAACTTGAGTTCTTAGCTTAATGTTTTCGTTTTTGTAGCCTTTTCTAGTGTTGGGTATCCCTATAAATGTCTCAATCATATTAGGCTGTTTAAGTATTTGACTTGAGTTCTTAAAATAATATTTTCGTTTTTGTAGCCTTTTCTAGTGTTGGGCTTCCCTATAAAATTCTCTGTCTTACCTTTATGTTTAAGTATATGACTTGAGTTCTTAGCTTAATGTGTTCGTTTTTGTAGCTTTTTCTAGTATTGGGCATCGCTATAAAAGTCTCGATCTGGTCAGGCTGTTTAAGTGAATGACTTGAGTTCTTAGTTTAACGTTTTCGTTTTTGTAGCCCTTCTCTGGTGTTGGGCAGAACTACATCTAGCGCAGACTATTCTGAGTTTAATTTCTTTATCCCCTACACTGAAGTTGTTATGTCGACCATGATTGCAACAGTCTCTGAATATGGAATCCAGTGAAGTCCGTAATCTGTTCAATATCAGAGGTTGGCAGTGAAGATTCAGAGAAAGTAGCGGTTGTTAAGTAATTCTTTAAGTCTTCAGTATCAGGTTGGTTGTGTAGACAATTTGGAAGAAAAAAAAATGGCTGGCTTTATACACGTCGCATTGAATATTTTGAGCTTTCTGATTGGTTAACCCTTCTATTGGTGAACTATAAAATGAGTCAGCTCATTTAGGCTAGCTCACTAGTACAGAAATACCCCCACTAATACATAGTTATATCTTCCATTTGAGTATACATTGCTTTTTGAAAGTTTGAAAAGTGAACGGTTAGATTTTCTTTTGTTTGCAAAGTTTTTCATTTTCCCACCTTTTCTTTGTACGTTTTTTTGTCTTTATTTTGTGCATTCCTTTGTTGCTTTTGTTTTATTTCCTTATTTTACCCTCCCCTCGTTTTTTTTTCTATTGTTTTTCTTTGAATTGTTGATTTTTTCAGTTTTAGTTTTTACGTGGTTTTTTTTTTGTTTGTTTTTTTTTTATTTTACGTGCATTTTATTTTCCATTTCTCCTTGTTTTTCTTGTTTGATTTGGTTTTGTTAACTTATCGGTCCAAAAAAAAAAAAATACAGAAGGCAATCTTTTATTGTGCAGCTGTCGTGGGGAGAAATCCCCATAGCGGACAATTTACAACCTGCACCGTCTCCAACGGTGCAAACTGAAACTTCGTCGCCGCCTAAAACATCTGCCTGGGCGAAAAACAGTCCCAAAAAGAAAGACTCGGCAGATTATGAGCAACAAGGCGAAAAATACGAGAAATTCGTCAATGGAAATGGGTTTCTAACCATTCCAGAGGCTCTGGGTGCCGTGAAAATTAAAACTATTTCCCTACTGAGCTCGGACGTAAAGTGTCGGAAATTAGCTGGGGTCAGTAAGAAGACCATGGGAGAGGCTGTGAAGAGTCTGAGGATAGCACCCAAATTGTTGGCCAGAAGGTCAAATGCTATGTGGGACATCCTCCTGGCTACCGAACAAGAGGCCAAACAACTGGCCGGAAGTGTTCTACAAACTGCAGCAGTACGACTGCAGACTGAATACATGGGCACCCGGCGAACAAAAATTACGGTTCATGGGGTGCCTGTAGACATCAGCCAAGATCGTATAGGAGGCTTCTTCTCGAAACATGGACAAGTGGAGGAAGTGGGGTACATGGCCAAGGTGTGCCTCGGTAAGAAGGTGCAGCCTCCACCTCCTTCAGCTGCAACAATGACAACGACAACTACAGCAGTAGCAGCAGCGTCAGAAAAGGCTCCTGATGGGGAGTGGGTGAAAGTTAAAGAGAAATAAACCATACCTTCTCCCCTGAAACGGAATGTGCAGTCTCCCAAACAGCAGCGGCCACAACAGGAGAGGTCAAAGCAGAAGGAGAATAGTCCCAGGAAGCAGGAGAGACTGCCACAAGAGCAGCCGAAAGAGGATCAGCATAATTCTGCAACACAGTACAAGCAGCAGCCGATCCAGAAGAAGGAACAGCCCCCAAAAGAAAAGGAGAGTAAGCAACCAAGCCCAGAGGGAGAGATGGAGGAAATGCCTCCATCTCGGTCTTCCTCGTCAAAGAGAGGGAGGGAAGAGGAAGAAGAGAAGATCCCTACCAAAAAAGAAAGAGTGACCGGGCGAAGCAGGAGAGAGAAAGAAACAACTGTTGCAAGATCGCCATCTCTCCCTGCTTCACCAGAAGAAGCTGAAGAGACAAATATCTAGGAGCGTAATTACTTCACCAGCTAGGTCTCAGTCCCCCTCACTTTTTACACCGCCCCAACCATCTACCCAACCCTCTACCCAACCATCTACTTCTCCCCCGCCGTCAACTTCAACCGCGCCCCACCCTTCCAGGAAAAAGAAGGGGAAAAACATTTTGATAAGGTGGAGGATATCTGCAAGAAAAGAGGCAGAGAGGGACCTTTCTACGCAGAGAAAGGCACTCTTGGGCCCACTGTTTAAAATTGTTTCCGTTGATGGAAAATTAACAGAAGACGCGAGGAATTTCCCTCGAGCTCCGGGAGTAAATACCTGTATCAGAGACACGGGAAAGCATCTGAGGGTATGGTCCCACTTACAGGAGGCCAAGGATGCTTTCACCGAAAATAGAATGGTCCAGACGGGCACAAGCCAACTTAAAGAAACTGTTTAATTACTGTGCAGGGATGGACCCGGTATGTCTCCATCCCTCTCTTTACAGGGCTTTGAATTTAATGTACCCCATGGACGTCGGCGGGATTGTCTCGGATGGACGGATGACGTCGGAGATGGGCACAGGGAGTCTGGGACAATCCGTCGGGGTTCTTACACCCGCAGATTTCCGCCTGGTATGTGAGTAGGTTAATTCTTATTTTTCTACTTACAGGACTTAGAAGATGTCAATCAAGATAGCTACGCTGAATGCAAGAGGCTTGAGGGATCGGAGTAAGGCTGCCCGCCTACTTCGGGACCTCTCGTCCTTTGGTGTGGATGTTGCCGCGATCGAAGAGACCCACTTTGTTTGCAGTTCCGATGCGTGTGTGCTGGACGATGACGATGTGGTCTATTCAGCATATGGGGACCGTTTCTTTGCTTGTCAGACGTACTCTTGATGCGAAGGTGGACTTTGTGCATACCGATGCCGAGGGCCGGTTGATCGTGGCCGATATTGCCGTGAAAAGTGGTTCGTTCCGAGTCGTTGCGGTTTATACGCCCAATGACCGGGAGGAGCGGGTCTCGTTTTTTCGGCGGTTAGGGCCGTTCCTAGTGGATTCAACGCGCCTAGTCCTAATGGGGGACTGGAATGCCATCATGGACCCCAAGTTAGATCGGGGGTGCTAGCGGGAGAAGGGGCGATCGTAGCCTGGTTGATCTGATCGGCGATATCGACGATTATGGTCTCGTCGATAGATACCGGGTCGATCACACCAGGGGTGGGGATGTGGACGTGGGCTCTTAATTGGCCTTTTGACAAGGTAGTTAACTACCTTGACAGAATGTTAGAAGAGCCGATATAGATCTATTAGATTGTCTCACGTTCCACTGGGTAGACTATTCGGACAACAAACTTGTTTGTGCCCGGGTGGCGTTAGGAACTAGGCTTAGAATGGCTGGGTACTGGAAGTTCAATCTGTCCTTACTGGACAGAGAAGACTTCCAGGAGCAGCTAATTAGACTAGTGCAGCGGGAGGTAGTGGGGATGGTTATCGGAATAAGTGGTGGGAACGACTTAAGTGTAGGATTAGGTCTTTCACCACTGATTTCAGCAAAAGGATCGCCCTAGATAGAGCTGAAAAGGTGAAGGCTAGTTTTCCCGGGCGGTGGCTGGGGGGGATCCCATAGAGATAGCCTTAGCTAGGGAATCCCTGGAGCGTTCGAGTAGCGAGCGTTACATGGAATAGGTAATTAGACGTAAGTTAAGCAAGATGTCTTCCGAAGCCGTGAATTTGGGCGCAGATTTGCGCAGGGAAGAGGCCCGTCGAGGTGGTGATCGTTTCATTCGTCAGGTCGATACCCCGGAGGGGCGTACTTTTCGGGTCACTGACGACATGTGCGAGGCGTTTCGGCGGTATTTCGAGAGCCGGTTTACCAAGGAGCCTGGTCTCCGTGAGGAGGAGTTTCGCAGATATTTGGCTGACTTTCCCCGGCTTTCGCTGACTGAAGCGACTAGCTGCGAGGGAGAGATCACGGAGGTCGAAGTCTACGCGGTATTGAAAAAGGTCGGCAGAGGTAAGTCACCCGGTCTGGATGGTTTACCCTATGAAATGTACTTGAGACTGTCGCACATCTTTGTTCCGATTTTGACTGCAGTGTTCAACAACTGTTTTCGGTCGGGATCCATCCCCAACCGGATCACCAGGGGTGAAATCAATCTGTTGAAAAAGGGCAAGGGTGGTGGGGGGAACCTAGATGATTACAGGCCCATTACTCTGCTAAACACAGAGTTAAAGTTTTGGGACAAGATCCTGCAGGAGCGTTTGCAGTCAGTTGCCGAGTCTCTATTGGGTCCTGAGCAGACTTGTTCTGTGAAGGGCCGAACAATTCAGAGAAACCTGCATCTGATCCACACGACCATAAAGGATGTAAAAGACGACGAAGAAGCATCGCTGTTCAATTTGGATCAGTCCAAGGCATTTGATAGGGTTGACCATCGCTACCTTGCTACTGTCCTGCAGGCTGCTGGATTCGCACCCAACTTCTGCCGTTGGATTAGCCTCCTGTATCGCTCCCCCGTTCAGTGGTACAGGTGAATGGAAAGTTGTCGCGCGCTTTTGTACTGTCTAGGTCGGTTCGTCAGGGTTGTCCGCTGTCGCCTCTCCTTTATGCTTTGGCGTTGGAGCCTCTCCTTCGCCGGCTGAAAGACGAGACGTGCAGTCCGGCCCTACGTAGAAACGCCGTTCCTAGAGGGTCTCGAGCCAGGGTTTCCGCGTACGCCGATGACGTATCTGCTTTCATGTCGTCCCGCAGCGACATTGAGGCGGTACAGAAGGCGCTTGATCGGTATGAGAAGGTGACAGGGGCCAAGATAAACCGCCTTACCATCAGTCCCCCCATCTCGCGTGTTGAGCGCCGTCGTAAACCCCGGGATGAATCGGATTTCCTTCGCGAGTGTCGGTTGGCCTTGAAGGCCTTTCCCCGGTCCAGTGACCTTTCTCGGCCTAGGAAGGTCTTCTATCGTGAATTAGTGGAGGGGCCCGCGAAGGATTCCCTACGAGATACGCTCGGCTTGTCGGAGGAGGAGTATCGCTCCTACTGGTCTTGAGCGCCAGCGGCAGATTACCTCAGTAACCCTGAGTTTTCGCTTACCTGGCGATTGGCTCGGAATCGGCTGCCTCTCAACAACAAGGCTTTCATATGGGGTTTGGCGGATTTGCCAGACTGTGAACGGTTTAGAAGAAACGGCTTCGCACGCCTTCTTCCATTTCCCCCGGGTCCACCCCTTATGGGACCATGTCGGCAAGCTGACGGCTCGTCTCGTCCCGAACAGCTTGTGTCCATGGATCGCGCATACGCGAGTGACAATGTATCGTCCCCGTATTCCGCGGTGAAACGAATGGTGTTTCTGATACTGCTGGCCACGGCTCGAATGGTGATTTAGACGTCGCGAAAGGAGGAAGTCTTGCGGGGCAAACGTCTTTCTCATCAGCATCTAATCCAATTCTTTGAACATCAGCTCAAGATGAAGGTTAGATCTGATAGAAAACGATTGCATTCGACAGTCTTTAGCGAAAGGTGGGTAAAAGAGGCGAGCTTGGTTCGTGTGTCCGGGGCTAGACTTGATTTTCTCTTCTAGGTCAACCTATTGCACATCGGGATGGCTTCCTGTGGAACCCTCCCCATGGTTAAGTTAGACAAGCTTCAGTGTACCTAGTTAATGTGAGTAAGTGTTGTTCCTGGCCTGTATCCCGGCTACTCTTTGGTTATGATCCAAGTTAAGATTCCCAACCTCCCCAGTTTGTTTTGGCCTCCTTATATCTCGACTGGATCAGTTTTATATTTTCCCATTCCCGCCTAATGTTTTATCCTTTTTCCCACTCCCTTAGCGAGTGTTACCTCTTGATTCGGTCCCCTGGGCAGAATACAGCGGCCTCTCCATTTTGAGGGTTGGACGGTCCCTACTAACATCAATTATGTTTAGTTTGCTTTTTGTGTTACTCTTTAGTTGATTATTGGGTTCATCTTCCCTCCCCTCTCATTCTATCATTATTAGAATTTTATGTTGAGCATTTATATCATCATCAATTTTTTATGGTATGAGGCGCGTTTTATAGGCCCCCCTTGTGAGAATGTGGTATTATGGTGGATGGAGGTCGATCATCCCGAGGGAAAAATGTGGACGTGGGCTCTTAATTGGCCTTTTTACAAGGTAGTTAGCTACCTTGACAGAATGTTATTTAGAAGAGACGACATAGATCTACTAAATTGCCCTACGTTCCACTGGATAGGCTATTCGGATCACAAACTCGTTTGTGCCCGGGTGGCGTTAGACAATAGGCCTAGAATGGCTGGGTACTGGAAGTTCAATCTGTCCTTACTGGAGAGGCAGGACTTCCAGGAGCAGCTAATTAGACTAGTGCAGCGGGAGATAGTGGGGGCGGTTATCGGGAATATGTGGTGGGAACGACTTAAGTGTAGGATTAGGTCTTTCACCACTGATTTCAGCAAACGGCTCGCTCTAGATAAAGCTGACAAGTTGAAGACACTTAAGGCTAGTTATTCCCGGGCGGTGGCTGGGGGGATCCCTTAGAGATAGCCTTAGCTAGGGAGGCCCTGGATTGTTCGAATAGCGAGCGGTACATGGGCCAGGTAATTAGACATAAGTTAAGCAAGATGTCTTCCGAAGCCGTGAACTTCGGCGCAGATTTGCGCAGGGAAGAGGTCCGTTGAGGTGGCGATCGTTACATTCGTGAAGTCATATCCCCGGAGGGGCGTATTCTTCGGACCACTGACGACATGTGCGAGGCGTTCCGGCGCCATTTCGAGAGCCGGTTTACCAAGGAGCCTGGTCTCCGTGAGGAGGAGTTTGGTAGCTATTTGGTTGACTTTCCTCGGCTTTCGCCGACTGAAGCGGCTAGCTGCGAGGGAGAGATCACGGAGGGCGAAGTCTACGCGGTATTGAAGAAGGTCACCCGGTCTGGATGGTTTGCCCTATGAAGTGTACTTGAGGCTGTCGCACATCTTTGTTCCGATTTTGACTGCAGTGTTCAACAACTGGTTTCGGTCGGGGTCGATCCCCAATCGGATCACCAGGGGCGTGATCAAAGGGCAAAGGTGGTGGGGGGAAGCTAGATTATTACAGGCCCATAACTCTGCTAAACACAGAGTTAAAGATTATGGCCAAGATCCTGCAGGAGCGTTTGCAGTCAGTTGCCGAGTCTCTGTTGGGACCTGTGCAGACTTGTTCTGTGAGGGGCCGAACAATTCAGAGCAACCTGCATCTGATCGGCACGATCATAGAGGGTGTAAAAGACGACGAAGAAGCCGCGCTGATATTTTGGATCAGTCCAAAGCATTTGATAGGGTCGACCATCGCTACCTTGCTACTGTCCTGCAGGCCGCTGGATTCGCACCCAACTTCTGTCGCTGGATTAGCCTCCTGTATCGCTCCCCCAGTGCTGTGGTACAGGTGAACGGAAGGTTGTCTGACTCGATCGTGCTGTCTAGGTCGATTCGTCAGGGTTGTCCGCTGTCGCCTCTCCTTTATGCTTTGGCGTTGGAGCCTCTCCTTCGCCGGCTGAAGGACGAGACGTGCAGTCCGGCCCTACGTAGAAACGCCGTTCCTAGAGGGTCTCGAGCCAGGGTTTCCGCGTACGCCGATGACGTATCTGCTTTCATGTCCTCCTGCAGCGACATTGAGGCGGTACAGAAGGCGCTTGATCGGTACGAGAAGGTGACAGGGGCCAAGATAAACCGCGACAAGTCGTCTGGCTTGCGGTTAGGTGCCTGGAAGGGGGTCGCTCTTCCGGGCCGCTTCGGTTGAACGGACGGTCCTGTCCGCATTCTTGAAGTGTGGTTTGGGTCCGACCTCCAGCTGGAGAAGAATTGGTCTGTAGTACGAGCAAAGGTCGATTCTGCCAGTCAAATTTGGAATGGACGGTGGTTGTCCGTGAAGGGCAGGGTGGAAGTGTGTGCTACATACATTTTCCCCCTGATTCTTTATCGATTGTCCGTACTTCCTCTCTGTGAGACTCACTGGAAGGCGCTCGAGTAATCGCTATCCTCCATTTTATGGAGGGGACGCGTGAACAGGTTCGACAGACGAGTCTGCACTAAACGTCCGTGTCATGGGGGGCTGGGAATGCCGCACCTGTTGAGTCACATCCGTGCCTCTAGGTTGGCTTTCCTACGCCGCGCATTGACTGGAAGAGATCCGATTCTGGAGGGGATTGTTAAGGACGCCTTCCCTAGCATTACCATCAGTCCCCCCATCTCGAGGGTTGAGCGCCGTTGTAAACCCCGGGATGAATCGGATTTCCTTCGCGAGTGTCGGTTGGCCTTGGCCATTCCCCGGTCCAGTGATCTTTCACGGCCTTGGAAGGTCTTCTATCGCGGATTAGTGGAGGGGCCCACGAAGGATTCCCTACGAGATACGCTCGGCTTGTCGGAGGAGGAGTATTGCTCCTACTGGTCTTGGGCGCCAGCGGCGGATTACCTCAGTAACCCTGAGTTTTCGCTTACCTGTTCATCGGGGTGGCTTCCTGTGGAACCCTCCCATTGGTTAGGTTAGAGAAGCTTCAGTGTACCTAGTTAATGTGAGTAAGTGTTGTTCCTGGCCTGTTACCCGGCTACTCTTTGGTTATGATCCAAGTTGAGATTCCCAACCTCCCCAGTTTGTTTTGGCCTCCTTTTATCGCGACTGGGTCAGCTTTATATTTTCCCATTCTCGCATAATATTTTATCCTTTTTCCCACTCCCTTAGCGAGAGTTGCCTCTTGATTCTGTCCCCTGGGCAGAATACAGCGGCCTCTCTATTTTGAGGGTTGGACGGTCCCTACTAACATCTGTTATGTTTAGTTTGCGTTTGTGTTACTTTTTAGTTGATTATTGGTTTCATCTCCCCTCCCCTCTTATTCTATAATTATTAGAATTTTATGTATAGCATTTATATCATCATCAAATTTTTATGGTATGGGGCGCGTTTTATAGGTCCCCCTGGTGAGAATGTGGTATTATGGTGCATGAAGGATCGATTGGTGATGGATGAGTTCTTGTGGTGAATGAGCAAATTGTAATGTATGAATCGGTCGTGAATTAGATTAGCTAGGTATAAGATAGTTAGTGATGACCAGCTTTCACCTCTCCCCTTTTCGGCCTTGTGCCACAATTTGTATTTTAATGCAAATAAATCCCCCAGTCATATATATATACCCAAAAAAACCGTAACAGCTTTTGTGTACCTAGTAAATGTGAGTAAATGTTGTTCCTGGCCTGTATCCCGGCTGCTCTTTGGTTATGATTCAAGTCGAGATTCCCAACCTCCCCAGTTTGTTTTGGCCCTCTTTTCATCTCGACTGGGTCAGCTTTATATTTTCCCATGTCCGTATAATATTTTATCCTTTTCCCACTGCCTTAGTGAGAGCGCCTCTTGATTTTGTCCCCTGGACAGAATACAGCGGCCTCTCTCTTTTGAGGGTTGGAGGGCCCTACTAACATCTGTTATGTTTAATTTGATTTGTGTTAATATTTTAGTTGATTATTGGGTTCATCTCCCTTCTCTCTCATTATTTCATCATAGAATTTTAAGTATTTTATTATCATCAAATTTTTATGGCATGGGGCGCGTTTTTGCTGGTTACCCTTGAGATGTGATATTATGGTGGTTGGAGGGTTGAATGGTGACGGATGAGTTCTTGTGGTGAATGGGTAAATTGTAATGTATGAATGGGTCGTGAATCAGATTAGCTTGGTATAAGATAGTGTTTATCAGCCTCTACCTTCCCCTTTTTCGGCCTGGTGCCACAATTTTGTACTCAATACGGAATAAATCTCCTAGTACAGAAATACCTAAAAAACTGCAACATGTTGTACCTTATCCATACACTGTCTTGAAAAAATAAAGCAACTTAACCTGAAGTTCATCACTTCCAGAATACCAGTCAGTTAGTAAGACTAACTAGTTGTACATCGATTTTATAGTTTAAAAAATAGCTTGATATTGTATTCACTTTAATGCTAGTAAGAACTGTTGTGTCTCTTACATTTTTCTACAAAAACGGGTGTTGGCCACTCGACGACCCTAAACAAACTGCGTAAATACTTTTTCTGCGCATCTGTTCCACGTAAACATGCGCTTTAGCAAAAACAAAATTAATAATATATTATGACCAGCTAGATTCACTTCCGCTAAAAAAAAAAAAAAATATTTCGACCAGACTAAAAACCGTATATACAAAAATTCAAACAAACCCGACACAGATCAGCGTTTGATGTTAACATCGACACGGTGAGAGAGAGACGCGACACAGACCAGCGTTTGATGTCAACGTCGATCCATTGATAGAAAGATAGAGACAGACAGACAGACCAGCGCTTGATGTCAATACCGACATACTGACAGAGAGACACGACACAGACCATCGTTTGATCTCAACACCGTCACACTGAAAGAGAGAAAGACGCGACAAAGACCAGCATTTGATGTCAACATTGACACGCTGCGGGAGAGATGCGACACAGACCAGCGTTTGATGTCAACGCCGACTCGCTGACAGAGAGACGCCATCGACGACGGCAGCCACCGTCAAGTAATAATTTCGCTTCTAATTTCACCTCTCTGTCTCTCTCTGTCTCTCTGTCTGTCTGTCTGTCTCTCTCTCTCTCTCTCTCTCGTTTCTTGTTGTGAAATGGCTTTGGACGTGGAAGGCAACAGAAACAGCGGGAAACAATGAGTAACGCAAAAGGTTTATATGAATGAAAGCGATGGTAATGGGTTTTAAAGAACTCATATATTAACAAAAGCAGAAAGTTGTGAAGAGCCATGATCACAGGAAAAGAGAAACTAAAAACACGTGTCTATATCTCTGATATGAGGTATTACGATTATTTGGACTGTTATCCTCATTTTCATTGCCATATTCACAACGTTTCGGCCATTGTAAGCTCCGGACTTCTTTGAAATTTGGAATTTCGAACGGAACCCTTTATTTTGTCCACCTCGGTAGATTGTTCTAGTTTCACGTACCATGCCTCTTCCAGATGTCTCAGTTATTTCCCTTTAACTCAGCGTTCCAAGTTTTTAGATCACCAATGCTGTGGCCTGGTATTGAACTCACAACTCTTTGGGTCTAGTCTCTGGGTCTAACCAACGTCTTTATCCACTGGGCCATGTGTCCTCAAATGGATAAAGACGTAGGTTAGACCCAGTGACTAGATACAAAGAGTTGTGAGTTCAATACCAGGCCACACCAGTGGTGAACCAAAAACTTGGAAAGTTGAGTTAAAGGTAAATCGATAACAGATACACCCGGAAGAGGCATGGCACGTGGAACTAGATCAATCTACTCCGGTGGACAACACAAAGGGTTCGGTTCGAGATTCTAATAACCTGAAGAAGGCCGGAGCGTACAAGGGCCGAAACGTTGTGAATATGGCAAGGTAGATGAGGATAGCAGTCCGAATAATGTAAATAATCTAAATAACTAAAAATACGTGTTTGTTAATGTTGGGGATTCCGAGATGAAATTCGGTCTCCAATGAATGACAAACGCAAGAATTAAATATAATAAATTAAATGTATTTACACAATAATACAATGGGTAATACTGTTAGTAATCCAGGGACGCGGTTAGTAGCAATAATATATATATATATATATATATTTATATATATATATATATATATATATATATATTTATTAAAGACATTTTTATGTTTAACGTTCTTTTTATAGATACAAGTATTTAAGTAAATGCTCTGTTTATAATAAACAGTATTAAATAACATTTACCGGCCTGAATGTCCGAGAAATTTTCATAGAAAATATTCGTTCTTTGACAGGATTCGAACCTGCATCCTATACGGAACCGTCATTTACGCTGACGTGCCTTAACGTTAGGCTACAATGACGGTTCGTATAGGATGCAGGTTCGAATCCTGTCAAAGAACGAATATTTTCTATGAAAATTTCTCGGACATTCAGGCCGGTAAATGTTAGTTGGACTTCCTTAGAGTCTACGTGCTTGTAACTGTGACTTCTACAAGCGGTTACTCAACCCCCAACTTAATCACAATCTCTGTATTCTGACTGACTCTGGGTATTTAACGGCAGCAGCCCAAGTAACACTCTGGTCGAGTCTACTTATATGAAAAAGGGGAGAACCCCATAACAGTTAACGATTAACTTACAATACATTCGATGACAAATTCTATCTTTTCTTTCAAGATTTTTTTTTCTGTTTGTTTTTTTGCTTTCTTTTAAAAAAAAATACAGTTTTCGTTTAGGAGTAAATTAAATAGAAATATTGCGAAATTAAAATAAATTCTACCAACGCTTTTTTTTTTTTTTTTAATTCCTTTCAAATTAAATATCGCTGCGATAAACGGAAGTATTTTTTATTGCAAATAATTTCAAATAAAACTCGGCGCCATATTTGAACGCTATCTTTTAAAAGTAATTTTAAAAGCTAAGGGAAATAAGAAGAGGCAGCAAAATCGAATTTTTTTTTTTTTTTTTTAATCTATTTTACTTA
>OZ010606.1:32365499-32385499 GCA_963932145.1 Acanthosepion lycidas
AATAACGGTTTGCGGAACTACCTTATAGATAATCAAATTTCATTGTTTCTCTATAAGCAATAGTAAGACTTAACATAATGAAAATTCAATAATAATATGATTTTGTATAAAAGTCCAATGTATATTAACTATATTGCTACAGAAATACCATCAGAATCTACATATTAAGACAAATGAAAACATTCTTGTGAGTGATTTACTAAGCGTAACTTAGTTGTAACACAAGGCCGAAAGTATGGCACCCACGGTGAGGATCGAACTCGCTACTCAGTCGTATATGATCTCGCGAGAAAAAAAGCTTGCTAACGATTTTACACTATGTCGAGGACCCTAGGGAATTTCTGAGCATAGCTTAGATGTGGCACAAAGGCGAAAGTATAGAGCAGCCAGTGAGGATCGAACTCAGTTTTAATTGAGCTAGAAAGACAGGCTTTTTAACCAGTGTTGAGGTACCCAAAGCATCCTTGCTAATGTCTCATGGTAAGACGTCAAATCCAGAGATCATTTGAACAGTTTTTACACACTTCTATGCATAGAAGAAAAATACGATAAAAAGCTTAATGGCAGTGCCTAGTCAGACGTTTCCCAAAAAGACAATTATAGGCATGGCTGATGCTAGCCTTCAGTAAAGTGACTCAATGCGCCTTCTCGGGTTAACGTTCTCAACTGACATGAAAAGGAAAGATAATATCGAATCTATTGCTAGGTCAGCTGCTAAGAAAGTTGGTTCACTGTGTCATGCTAGACAATTTTTTTCTCTCCAGAATCTATCTGACATATCTATAAGTCTATATAGATATATCTATTCGTTTAGAATATTAGAATATTACTGTTACATATTGGTTCGGTGTCTCTGCTATATACGTTGAGATCCTATCTATCTATCTATCTATCTATCTATCTATCTATATATATATATATATATATATATATATAGAGAGAGAGAGAGAGAGAGATAGATAAATTCACAGATCAATTCTGTGGACAAGACAGATTAGTATAAATAAAATTTTTTTGTCATTTTATTTATACCAATCTGTCTTGTTCACAGAATTGATCTGGGAATTTATCTATATTGTTGACATGGAAAAAAAAAATCTCTTAGTATAAATGTAATTTACATTAACCAGAAAAAAAGGCTTAGACAGAAGCGTCTATCTTTTTAAGTTTGGATTTTTTAATGTAACTATAACAACAAGAACATTTCGATTACATTTTTGCCTTGAAAAAGTCGGAAGACGAAACGCGTCGGCAAAATCTAAGATTTTTTTCCAATTGTCATTTTATTTATACCATATATATATATATATATATATATATATATGTATATATATGTATATATGAGATAACGATATATATATTTTTATTTTATATACCATGAAGAGTTTTGGAGGAAACGAGCACGACAAAGTGGAAAATTTTTTCGTGTGACGCGTTTTGTCCTTTAGGACTTCTTCAGCGTAGGTTTGTTTATCTCGTCTGATGAAATCTTACGCAACAAAAAACGAGGCACGAAACCTTTTCCACTTTATCATATATATATATAATATATATATATATATATATATATATATATATATATATATATATATATATATATATATATATATATATATATATATATATATATATATATATATATATATATATGAAGAGAGAGAAAGTCAGACGGAAATCTTGTATATAATGTGTTCAAAATTCCCTTTCTTCCTAGCGTGCGCTGTCAAATCGGTCGGGTTTCGATCCCGGGTTGAAGCAATCGCATGTCTCGTCACACTGATGAGCTGTGATACAACCAAGCAGTCTGTTTGTGGACGACGAGGTAGATAGATTTGTGTGTGTGTGTGTGTGTGTGTGTGTGTGTGTGTGTGTGTGTGTGTGTGTTTTGATGGAGAAGTAAACAAGACAAATATCTGTGTATTTTGTATGCGTTTCCCGTAGAATATATATGCTCACGCCCATGAGCATACACGCACATATATTTTTACCATTTTAAATCGGACAATTCTTTTAAGGCATCCTTAACCGATAATCATTCAGTGAAATGTAAGTTTTCCAAAAAATCCATGCTTTCTTACATTTTTCGTCACTTAATAAAAATTGCCGTAGGAAAAATAAGCAAGAAAATTTCAAATTTTATATTAAAGAAGCCATCCTATGACGTACTGATCTTTCGAAAATCCTAACAATTCCCTCTTTTATTAAATATTTCATATATTTCAATATGACATATATTAAATATCTAATATGATTTGTGCCTTTATACATAAATATATATTAAAGTGATGCAAAACTTCCAAGCATATCGCTTGCGCAATGCTAGGGAAATCGTAGAAGTGTCTTTAACGCTGTTTGAGGCCCTTCAGTTTTAGTTCTTTTATTTATTTATTTACTTCTTTTGGCTTTTGAGTCAATCAATTTTAAATACTGTGAGACGAAAAGTATTAAGTTAGCTTTATTTTCATGAAAAAAGAAGCGGCTGAATATGAACGAGTGATCGCCCTTGAATTTTGACCATTTAAGCCGCCAGAGAGCGTGAATATAATGTTGGGTTGGTTGGCTGTTTTTGTTTAGCGGCATATCAACCTGTATGGATTATTTAATGCGTAAATTTAAACCTTTTTTTTTTTTTGTACACAATTTTATTTTATTTTTAATAATGGTTTTAGTGACACAAGTCTTACTAATTAACTCATAGCTGAGCGATGAGGTGAATTCATACCTTTCCCAAGAGTCCTTGCGCGTAAGTGAATATAAAGAACCCGACTGGAATTGGAACTCGGCAATTCCATTACACAACCCACACATCCAAGCTTACAGCACCTGGAATTCCCAGGCGGTTACCCATCTAGGTACTGACCAGTCTCGACGTTGCTTAACTTCGATGATCGTACGGGAACCGGTGTGGATATAATATCGCCGGCATTAACGATATTTTTTATTGTTTTGTTTGAGTTCAGTTGTCAGATCGATTTTCCTAATGATGCCAAAAGTTCTGTGATGAAATGGTGTTTCCATGAGTTCTTCTCATTGGTATCTTTATTTTGATTGTTTTTAGCAAAACATTTTGCTAGGTGCGTTTTTCTCTCTTCGTACTGAGTTCGAAAGTTGTGAGAGGTTTCCAAGATTGACTGTTTTTATTCCCACTTTTTATATAGGATTTATTATATGGCACATTATATAGTATTATATATATATATATATATATATATATTGTATAGTATATTATATAGTATTGTATATATATATATTTATTATATAGTATATAATTATATATTACATTATATAGTATTATATATATATTTATTATATAGTATATTATTATATAGTATATTATATAGCAGTATATATATATTTATTATATCGTATATTATTATATAGTATTGCACAAACCTAATAGTATTGCATATATATTTATTTATTTAGTATATTATTATATAGTCTATTAGATAGTATTGTATATAATTATTATATAGTATGTTATTATATAGTATATTATTATATAGTATATTATTATATAGTATATTATATAGTATTGTATATTTATTTATGATATAGTATATTGGATAGTATGTTATATATATTATATAGTATATTATTATATAGTATATTAGATAGTATTGTATATATATTTATTATATAGTATATTATTATATAGTATATTATTATATAGTATATTATATAGTATTGTATATTTATTTATGATATAGTATATTATTATATAGTATATTGGATAGTATGTTATATATATTATATAGTATATTATTATATAGTATATTAGATAGTATTGTATATATATTTATTATATAGTATATTATTATATAGTATATTATTATATAGTATATTATATAGTATTGTATATTTATTTATGATATAGTATATTATTATATAGTATATTGGATAGTATTTTATATATATTATATAGTATATTATTATATAGTATATTATATAGTATTGTATATATATTTATTATATAGTATATTATTATATAGTATATTATATAGTATTGTATATATATTTATTATATAGTATATTATTATATAGTATATTAGATAGTATTGTATATATATAATTATTATATAGTATATTATTATATACTATATTATGTAGTATTATATATACGTTTATTATATAGTATATTATATAGTATTGCATATATAGTTATTATATAGTATATTAGTATATAAGATATTAGGTATTTATTATTATAAACATATTATTATTTGTAAACTGATTCACTTTTTGCCATATCTTTTTATTTTTGTTATTCGAACACGACTAAACTTTGATTTTTTTTGATTTTTCTAGTTTCACCTTTTTGATTTTCAATAAACCTGCTGACGAATACGCTTTTGTCTTCAGAGTATTAATTGCCGTAAGGTTTTAATCTGGATGTCTGAGTTACGCACGGGCGCGAGACGAACGTGTATCGGGGGGTGGTAGTACAATATGACATTCTCTTATATTATGTTGTCCAATTGTTAGATTTCGCTTTGAGTCTTTGTATCTAAGAAATGATTAAAGATATTTTACTGGAATTCTGCGACGTTTTTATAACATTAGTGGAGTCTGAGCAATAAGATAATTATATAATTACTCTGCAAGATTAACAGAAGAATCGTGATGAATCGATCATAAAAGAAAATGAGATGTTCCTCATGAATTAAACATAGCTAATGATCGGAAGCTCATGAAGGATTGAAATAAAGTTCAAATATATGTATATATTATTCCAGAATCATTTTTCAACTTATTCAAGATTATCTTCGCCCTCTAAACTTCTAACCGTTTGCCCTGAAGTAAAAAGTTACCGCAGAAGTTTCACGTACGATTTCATTTTCAAGTTTTTGTCACTGCTCTTTGACTGTCATAGCTGAAACTTATCCTCTCTCATGTGCTAAATGTCTTATGGATTGAGTTGGATCCTTTCTAATTGATCTCTTTAGGTCTAAGTTGAAATGGTGATTTCCCATCCTGTTGTGACCACCTGGTCCAAATTTCCTCTCTACTGTTCCCTCTTTTTAAAACTTATTCACCATTCTCTTGATGGTCCATGAATGAACCTTGATGAAGGAAGCCAGAATATGAATTTTGGTACCATTACTGAAGGCCTGAATAAACATTTTCATCTCACCATTGCTCATTTGCGAGGATATGATGGGGCTGACAGAAAAGGATTTTGACCTGTTGGCTTTCTAGCTGAATAACTCAAATGTTTTTTTTTTTTTGTTTGTGATTCTTACAAAAAATGGTGTTATTAATGCATTGCTCTTCTAGATACTGACGTATTTCGAATAGAATACATTAAAATTTCCCTTTCTCTCTGTCGTGGTAGGAGGTTGGATCTCTGACTGATGCCAAATCGGTCGAGTTTCGATCCCGGCTTGAAGCAATCTGATGTCTAGCCACACTGAAGAGCTGTAATACAGCAAAACAGCCTGTCTATGGATGACTATATATATATATATATATATATATATATGATAAAAATATTGTTTTAAAGTTAGCTGGATTTATACAAATGCAAAAGGATCCATGCCTATGCATTATAGATTATGCAAATGTGTTCGATAAACTATGTCACAAAGAACTGTCGGAACTGCTAGGTAATCTTGACCAACCTGGGAAGGATACTAGAATAATCCAGAAACTATACTGGAAGCAAACCACCCGCATACGAATAGAAAATGAATTCAATAAACATACAAAAATATAAGCAGGTGTAAGACAAGCTACGCTGTGACGAGATTCTGAGCGAACTAGAAGTCCTACCAGGATTCATTATTGGCTGCCACAATCTTAACAAAATAAGATATGGGGATGGCACAGTGTTAACAGAAAACACGGAAAAGAAACCACAAGAACACCTGCAGAGAGTAATGTAGGAAAGTGAAAAGAAAGGACGAAGGATTAATTGCAAGAAGATAGAATGTAAGGTTGCTATCAAAAGGGACAGCCCAGCATGCAAATTGCAGATAGCAAAACATTGCCAAAATCTCCTCAGCTACTAAGTACGTCTCTCTTACCCATCCGATTTGAATACTCTCGCTGTAGCACCCAACCATTTTTAAAGGTCTCCTTAGGGTCCTCGTCACAGCTGCTTTCATCTCGTCTACGCCCTCAATTCTTTTTATATTTGGAAAAGCCCGACAATCTATTTTTAAAGAGAAAGTTTATTACAATCTATTTCTATACAGGTTGGATTTGAAAAAAAAAGATTATATATTTTTTTATACAATTAAAGATTATTGTTATATAATTATTATTATTTGTTATTAAATATTATTGCTATATATTTATTATATTATATTTATTATTATAATAATTATCATAATTGTTATTATTATTATAATTATTATAATTGATATTTATATTTGTTTATATATTTATTTATATATTATTTATATTTATTTATATATTTATTTATATTTATATATTTTACTAGCAGCATGGCCCGGCGTTGCCCGTGTTTGATTCAAAAATCGTACGGCTCATGCAGCAATCGCTATCACTTGACTTAAAATATTTTTGCCCTTCCTTGCCTTTAAAGGAGTGCCCTTTGCCGTGCTGATGTTGCTACATGCCTTACTTCTTGCCTATTTCACACTGCGAATTTTTTCTAAGCTCTGTACTAAACATTAAATCTGTTACGAAAAAAGAACTAAACAAAATGAACACAAAACGATCAGCTTTAAATAAGGACTCGTAACTGGAAAAACCGAATGAAAAAAGAATGTTAACAACAAATACTTTTTCACACCCAACCCAGTTCTGCGGAATCAGAATCAACGTTGAGTTTAAGCAAGCGATGAGACAACTGGAGTAAAGTGCCATGCAGATTTAAATTTTTCTAACTTGGGACGAATGCAGCTACCGTTTTTTTTTTTTTTTTTTGCATGCTAGCATGCTAGTTAACATTTGTGTCAGTCAGCTGTTGGCTCTCACGCTGTCCAATAGAATTTTCCTACCTATTCGTCGCAGCCATCTATAGGCTCTCACTCAGGTTAGTACAAAATGTCTGCAAACTATATGAAAACTGCCGTAGAAGCATGAAAAAATCGATTATTTCGTCTATCGATGGGAGTTGGGAAATGCAAAGTCGGTCTTGACCTTCCCGTTAACTTATATTTATTTATTTATATATTTATTTATTTATATTTATTATAAATTAATTGATTTAAAATATGTTTTTTGCTACACAGTTCTAACCATGTTTCAAAAATGGAAGCTAATATCTTCGAATTTAATTTTGTAATTAAATTAAAGACATTTGTTCCATTTCATCCTCAAGCGAATTTTGGATTAAATTATTTTTAAATTTACTGAGTTTTATACTTGATATGAAAAAATAATTTTAGATACTGTAAGTAATACATTTACTTATTTTAAAAAGAAATATCGTCTATTAAAATTAAGAGTAAAAGTATTTAAAAATTGTAGTTAAATAAAACGTATTCTAACCTAAACATCCCCCCAAAATCTTTAAGTATACAAATAGAAAAAATAGCCGTAAGATTTTTTTGCCGTTAACAATAACATTTTTTTAAAAATCTAGATGACATGCATTTAACGGATGTCAGAATTCGTTGAAAAATACATCCCTACACCTACCTAAACTTAACCCCTTTTTCAAACGTAACTAATAACTGATACAACAGAAGTTAACGAAAATGAACATACAGCCACCCCTTGTCTGGATGAGTGGACTTCTCAGTATCCTTGGAAACATGAATAATGAATTTTTGCCGTGCCTTTAAAACTCAGTACATTTGAAAAAATAAGTTACTCCAAAATTTTCTTGAGGATGAAATCGAACTAATTTCTTTAATTTAATTACAAAATTAAATTCGAAGCTTTTAGCTTCCATTTTCACTACTTTCCAAACTCTTGGCATTCGTTCCAACAATTTTTTTGAATAAAAGTAGACATTTCGAAGACTTCTTCAAACACTGGTGCTTCAAACCTGTTCTTCATCTTTAAGGAGATTGTCCAGCATTCACTGCCATACCACTTTCCTTAATTACTACTTTCCAAATTCTTGGCATTCGTTCCAACAATTTTTTTGAATAAAAGTAGACATTTCGAAGACTTCTTCAAACACTGGTGCTTCAAGCCTGTTCTTCATCTTTAAGGAGATTGTCCAGCATTCACTGCCATACCACTTTCCTTAATTACTACTTTCCAAATTCTTGGCATTCGTTCCAACAATTTTTTTGAATAAAAGTAGACATTTCGAAGACTTCTTCAAACACTGGTGCTTCAAACCTGTTCTTCATCTTTAAGGAGATTGTCCAGCATTCACTGCCATACCACTTTCCTTAATTACTACTTTCCAAATTCTTGGCATTCGTTCCAACAATTTTTTTGAATAAAAGTAGACATTTCGAAGACTTCTTCAAACACTGGTGCTTCAAACCTGTTCTTCATCTTTAAGGAGATTGTCCAGCATTCACTGCCATACCACTTTCCTTAATTACTACTTTCCAAATTCTTGGCATTCGTTCCAACAATTTTTTTGAATAAAAGTAGACATTTCGAAGACTTCTTCAAACACTGGTGCTTCAAACCTGTTCTTCATCTTTAAGGAGATTGTCCAGCATTCACTGCCATACCACTTTCCTTAATTACTACTTTCCAAATTCTTGGCATTCGTTCCAACAATTTTTTTGAATAAAAGTAGACATTTCGAAGACTTCTTCAAACACTGGTGCTTCAAATCTGTTCTTCATCTTTGAGGAGACTGTCCAGCATACACTGCCATCAAGGACAGTTATCAGATAACAGTTCAGTACGATTTTCTTTGTTTCTAATGAAATTTTCCAATTTCTTAATACTTTGCTTAGCTTTTGGAAGGCAATCTTTCGCTATCCAAATGCGCCTTCGGATTTCGGTGTCCCATTTTACGTCCTCTGTTGAAACACTTCCCAGCAATTCAAAAACATGTTTCGGTTTTAAATAACCCACAAAGGTTGATAAATCCTAAAACAAAGCCCCAACCAAATCCGCATCCCAAACGTTAATTAACAAGCAGTTTCGATTATTTCTTAAGTTTCTTTAGATTACGACCGTATCACGTTGAAATAAAGGTTTTTGTTCGATCAGCGAAGTTAAGCAACGTCTAGCTTGGTGAGTACCTTGATGATTGACCGCTTGAATGTCCGGGTGCAGTAATGGATAACGGCTCAGATTTTAAAATCGGAGAGCCGAGTTCAAGTTCTAGTTTACACATTTATGTATGGATTCTGAAATTACTCCAAATATTTTGTCTAGAATTTGTTGGCATAATATAAAAAGCAAGTCCAATTGCTGCTGATTTGGTGGCGGGAGGTTTTCGGCACTCCCACTGAATGCTGAATCCGGTTGAGATCTGGACTGTTTGGATGCGATGGCAAGATAATCGTTGCAACTTGCTGATTAGTCCACGAAGGTTACAATATTAATCGTCAATAAGTAAACCCTATGTCTATATGAGATTTAAAAGACTCTAAATACCTTAAATATGCTATATTACTAGTAGTATTAATAGGATTCAAATTTCTTAGATGAAGCATTGTCAATTATTATTCATTTTGAACTAGTATATATTTCATCTTATTTCTCTTGCTTTTTATTTGAGGCTTATTCTTTATTTCTCATCTGCTCTGCTCACTTAAATATGCTTTATTACTAGTAGTATTAATAGGATTCAAATTTCTTAGATGAAGCATTGTCAATTATTATTCATTTTGGACTAGTATTTCTTTCATCTTATTTCTCTTACTTTTTATTGGAAGCTTATTCTTTATTTCTCATCTGCTCTGCTCACTTAAATATGCTTTATTACTAGTAGTATTAATAGGATTCAAATTTCTTAGATGAAGCATTGTCAATTATTATTAATTTTGGACTAGTATTTCTTTCATCTTATTTCTCTTACTTTTTATTGGAAGCTTATTCTTTATTTCTCATCTGCTCTGCTCACTTAAATATGCTTTATTACTAGTAGTATTAATAGGATTCAAATTTCTTAGATGAAGCATTGTCAATTATTATTCATTTTGGACTAGTATTTCTTTCATCTTATTTCTCTTACTTTTTATTGGAAGCTTATTCTTTATTTCTCATCTGCTCTGCTCACTTAAATATGCTTTATTACTAGTAGTATTAATAGGATTCAAATTTCTTAGATGAAGCATTGTCAATTATTATTCATTTTGGACTAGTATTTCTTTCATCTTATTTCTCTTACTTTTTATTGGAAGCTTATTCTTTATTTCTCATCTGCTCTGCTCACTTAAATATGCTTTATTACTAGTAGTATTAATAGGATTCAAATTTTTTAGATGAAGCATTGTCAATTATTATTCCTCTATTCATTTTTCTTTCATCTTATTTCTCTTGCTTACTTAAATATGCTTTATTACTAGAACTAAGGGAAATGGTAAAGAGTCAATGGTTACTTAGAACCACAAAAGACAGGACGCTGTGGAAAGTTGTCGTCGCCGAATTCCTGAAAGGACGTGACAGATAAAAGAAAAAAACGAAACATTATGGCCATTGCTTGCGACCATATTTGTGAAAGGCGAATACATTCTTTCCTGTCGTTGTAGTTGTAGATCATCTGATCTTTTAATTAAGTTCCTTGAATGACACATAAGTACGTTAAATGCCCTTGTTGACGTTATCTCTAATTCCATTGGCTCCGAGCTGCTTCCTATCTCATTGTAACAGACGGTTGGCACATCGTAAATGAAACTGACAAACATTCAAACAAAACCAGAAACAATAGTACTGTGGACATGATCCTACATACTGTAGTTGTTATTTTACTAAATTTAGTAAGATATTACTTACTAATTTTAGCCTATTAGTTTATTATTAAGTTTATTTATAATTAATTTACTGTTATCATTATTCATTTTTATATTATTTTGTATTCATTATTATTATTTTCTTATTATTAGTTAATTAGGACTATATTATTATAATATATTATTACTATATTTGTTATGAATAATCAAGAGTAGTCTCCTCTAGTTTTGTTACATTCCTCTTTGAGAGAGCTATTTCTGTTTACTGGGACTATAAAAGGACACTATAGGCAAACCTTGCATTCTCAGATGAATAGAACTTAAATCCAACACCAGCGTACATTTTGTTGTTAGTTCTTATATTATATTATTATATTATATATTATTCATGTTATTGTAACACCCTTACAAGGGCGACTCAAAAAGTAATGCAATTTGTTTTATCATATAAGAAATACAGAAATATCGTACATCAAGATATATCTGTAATGGGCTTCGAAGGTTGAGCGGTTAATGTAAGTTACCCCATGTTACATGTCTTTGTAGTTGATACGCTTTTTTATAGTGAAAATAAAATGAATAAAACATACAACAATAATACTTTGAGACCCGTGTTAAAATTAATAAGAATATGTATTTTTCTTTTCGTTAATGTTATTTACAATATTGGTTTTGTGTGTGTGTCAAATGTTCTCAGGATTATTGTCTCTTTTTGTTTCTTTTAAAATTTGGACTTGTTTATACGTGTTCAGAGATTTTCATGATTAAAGTGAAAGCTTTTGAAACTGTCAAATCTGGATTTTCACAGAGCAAAGAAGATATGCCTGTGTTGTTCATTTTATTACTGCTACCTTTGCTTGTGGTGGAAGGGACACTTTTATAAGGATGAAGTTTCAGATCTTTATTTCTAGAATGATGAAATATCATAATCATGAATCATAAGTGTCATCTAACTAATGTCTTACCATGATGTGGAAGGTATTTCCACTGCACAGTGTATAAACTTTTATAAATCAAGAACAATTTTCTCTCCACACACTCACTCGGCTTCTGTTTGTGAAACTCATTTGAATTCATCACTCTCTTCCACTAAATTCATTTCTTCTTGACAATCTTCCTCTCTTTCAGTCGGACTTTAGTGTCTATGTTTCTGAACTCTCTCTTGATTCTCTGGACTGCTTTTGCATGTCCACATGTTTTGTCCTATAGGAATTCATTGGACTAAAGTGATGTTTATGTTGATGTAATTATACATGCACGCAAAGGAGAGAGGTTACCGAAATTTTCAATTTTCAATTTTTTTTTTTTTTTTTTTTTTTTTTTTTTTTTTTTTAAAATATTTGTTTTCGTTATATAATCTCACTAATATCCTTTAGTTTCTTTTTCTTTTTCTTTTTGTTGTGTTTTTTTTTTTATCACTTTTGGTATTAAATATCCCACATTGGAATAATAGAAGATCTGCCAAGAAAGATGAAATTTATTGTTGATGATCTAGCAATTAAAGCACTTTCTATACATTTTTTTCTTCGAAAATTACTGTCTCTTTAATTCAAGTAGCAGAAATATATCCCATATAATAGTAAGACATTAGTAGCAAATGTGTTGTAATGGGGTCAAAGGTTGAGTTTTTAATGTAAGTTACCCAGTGTTACATGTAGTTGATAGTTCTTTTTCTCTTTTTATATTGGAAATGAAATAAAATGTACAACAGTAATATGCAACAATAAGCCTTTGAGACACATGTTGAAATTAATGATAAGAATATGTACTTTTCTTTCCATTAATGTTATTTACAATATTGGTTTTGTGTGTGTGACAAATGTTCTCAGGATTATTGTCTCATTTTGTTGCTTTTAAAATTTGGACTTGTTTATAAGTGTTCAGAGATTTTCATGATTAAAGTGAAAGCTTTTGAAACTGTCAAATTTGGATTTTCACAGAGCGAAGAAGATGCATCTGTCTTTTTTTTTTTTTTTTTTTTTTACTACTGCTCTCTTTACTTGTGGTGGAATGGTCGTTTTTATAATGATGGAGTTTCAGATCTTTATTTTTAGAATAATGAAATATCATCATCATGAATCATCACTGATGGAAAGGATGTTTTTGGAATGATGGAATTTCAGATTTTTACTTCTAGAATGATGAAAAATCATCATCATCATGAATCTTAACATATCTATACATCACAGATCCACATCCCTACTTCTCAACATAGTCACCACCTCTTTCAATTGCAGTGTTCCACCCATAAAAGAGGACATATAACCCAGCCTCGTAAAACTCAGCTTGCTGCTGATGTAGCCAATTACTTGCAGCAATATTCACTTTTCCATCACCAGCATAACTTTTACTGTTTTTTTAAAAATATAGCATCATGTTTAGGAATGATTTTCATATATATATATATATATATATATATATATATATATATATATATATATATATTAGAAATAAGATTTTTAAAAGTTAAGCTTGTTTTCACATATGAAGGCAAGTCAAAAAGTAATGCTAGATCCTTTATTATCTAAGGAGTACAATCAAAATTACATACATGTAGATATAGCTATACATCACAGATTCACATCCCTACTTGGCAAAATATTCACCACCTCTTTCAATGGCAGTTTTTCACCTACGAATAAGGGCAGGTATCTCAACATCGTAAAACTGACTGTTGATGTAACCAATTCCTTACAGCAGTTTTTACTTCTTCATCAACGCCATAAAATTTACCATTCAGTGCCTTTTTCGTTGGACCAAAAAGTGGGAGGTCTTTTGTGAATGTTTACAAGAGTAAACAAAGAATTCAATTATTGATCACAGCTACTGACGGGCATCCGACGGACAGCCATTTTCAAATCAGCTAACTTATTCACAGATTAGGGAGAAAAAGAAACAAAATGGAATTATCAAATATCAACAATTTACTGGGTGCGATGAGTAAATTGTCTTTTTATTAGGTTGGTGCAAAAATAATTTCGTTTTCTCACATAGTAACATATGTTAGAAAACGAAATTATTTTTGCACCAACCTAATATATTTTTAATTTTGCGCATGCGATTTGTTTTGGATTTTGTCGACTGCACAGTAGAATAAGACTAGGTGGGGGCCCTCAGTGAGAAAAAGAGTACCATGGCGCAATTCACTCTGCCAGAAATTGGAAAACGGCAAATTGTACTGCTTGGCATTCGCGCTGGAAGCCCCAATATAATAAATTCATAGTGTTTGGGTTCAATCTGAGGGCATTGCAGAGGATTCGGAAAGAGCTGGTTGAGTCTAATGTTGATTACGAAGGTGACGTTATGCCTCTTTTCATCTTCCCTCAAGGTCTGAGTCTCCACAAAGAGGCCTACATCAAGTGTTTCAAGAAGGTAGTGCTTCCCTAGGTAAAGAGGGTGGATGCTGGAAGACCCCATGTCTAGCAACATGACTCTGTAACATGCCACACAAACAGACAATTTCTTCGACCATATCACTCCTTACACCTGGCCATGTAACTCCCCAGACTGTAACACCCTTGATTATTGCGTGTGGGGCGCAGTTGAGCGAGTGACCAACAAAACTCCTTGTAATACCAAAAATGAATTGAAGACAAAGATTATGGCAGTATTCACCAACTTAAATAAGGACAGGTCGTCAAGTGGTTCATTATGAACGGCTACCATCGGGCCAAAAAGTCACTCGAGACATATACTCGCAGCAATTGAAACGTGTGCAACAGGCATTGCGCCAGAAGGAGCCAGCAGTGGTAAATCGCAAAGGTGTGCTTTTCCTCCATGACAACGCCAGGCCGCATGTTCGCGCGAGTGGTCAGGGATACCATACAGCAACTTGGGTGGGAGACTTTGTGCCATCCACCTTATTCACCTGACCATGCGCCATCCAATTACCACCTCTTCCTCTCCCTGGATAATCATCTTCGTGGGAAATCCTTCACCAATGAAGCAGACTTGCGCAAAGCCCTCACGGACATCTTTGCGTCAAAGCCCCTCCCCCGAGTTCTACCGCAAGGGGATTGAACAGTTGGAGACACGTTGGCAGTAGGTGCTGGGTGCCGATGGCGATTACTTCGAAGACTAAATATAAGTTACACATACTGTGAAGCGTTTTCTTTTTTCCTTTAAAAACGGACAGAACTTTTTTGGTTACCTTGTAGTAAAATTAACAATACATTTTTATAGTAATGTATCCAACAATACATTTTATAGTAAAATTACCAACAATAAATTTTATAGTAGAATTATCAACAATCCGTTTCTATACTATTAGGTTGGTGCAAAAATAATTTCGTTTTCTCACATAGTAACATATGTTAGAAAACGAAATTATTTTTGCACCAACCTAATAAAATGACAATACATTTTATAGTAATATTGAAGACATGGCATACATTGTAAAAAAAATTAAACAAATAAAATAATTTGCTATAATTTCATTTCTTGTAAGAAGAAACAAGTTTTCATGCCTCGTTTGATTTTGTAAGATTATTTGGTTAAAATAATTCATTAAAAAAATTATGATTTAATCTTGAAACTGTGTCAATGTATGGAATTTACATTTCGGTATTAAATAGCCATACGAGTTAATATACCGCTAAACAAAAACAGACAAATGAAACCAGAGTCGAAGAATCCGCGAGCACCTTCTATTCCAATTTCATAGAGGAAGTTCTATTAAAACGACTTCATCCTAAGAACCTATGTTTTGTAGAACAGACTCCCGCGTGGATACTTCTTTTTTTTCTTTTTCTTTTTTACTAGAGTAAACAAAGAACGTAGAGGATTGAGGAAAGAAAAAAATCGAACATAGTTCAAGAAGACAGAAAATGGCGATTGACGTTGCATTTAAACTAAAGATTGTATCTATCAGAGAAGCAAGAAATCGGAACGGAGTTCCACCGGTCGGAAGTGCGAGAAAAGAAACTGTTGGAGTAGAAGTGGCGGTTACATTTAACTCTTTCAAGAATGAAAGGGTGGGACCTATATGCCAATCTAGTAACACGCTTAAATTCATGTAGCCGGGACACCAGGGGGAAAAAACACATCAGAACAGTTTCCATGAAAATATTTGTAGAAGCGTTTTGTGATGTCAATGAACACTCTTTGTCATTTTCTTAATCCTCATTGTAGTAGAGACTTTGTAATCGCAGATGCCATTATAGTACACCGTTAAACAATAATGGTGTCAGACGCCTACGAATAATCTTGCACCAATAGTACTTGCTCGGTAATACTCCCTTGAATAGTAATCACCGTATAATGATACCAATAGTGAAATAGTATAGTGAATGGAGTAGGGAATAGCGGTCCGTATAGAATAGAAAGATAGACTAGAAATGGCGATCAATCTACACATTACGCGACTTCTTATAAATGCGTTTCCTCTATGGTCACGTGATCCACTTAATTCAATAATGGGATCGCCTCTGTTTGCTCAGTGACGATCAATGTTCAAACTCAAATGTCGGCAGCAACACTTTATTCCTATATATATATAAAAAAAAAAGAACAAAAGCAAGCCATTTAACGTCGGTGAGAAATTGATTGACGTCTTGACGCCTGGTCCGGGTCGATTACACGACAGGCTCTTCTTTGGATTTTATCAAGAGTCGCGAGATGTAAAGCGCGGACCCGATATGACAACAATATTCAATGCACGATCGAATGCTAGATTTATAAATGCGCAAGATGGACTCTGGCGAGAAAGTACTTCTGGCACTTGGTAGTGCACCAACTTTCCTTGCAGTAGACGCAGTTATTGATTCGATGCAGTCGCTGATGTCAGTGGAAAACGTGATGCCAAGAAGACGTAGAGTGTTGCTATCTTGGGGTTTAGCATCTGCCATGTTGATGGCAGGCAGTAAAGGTTATCTGTTGCGATTGAATGAAAGCTGTTTACTCGAACACTGCAATCTTATCCTCAATCGTTACTTAGCCATTTTTTTTTTTTTGCGAGGGACCAGCGAATGAAGCTTTCCAATCCAGCTAAGTCTCAGTCTATGTGTGTGTGTAGGGTGCACTGTCACGCCCACGATCATTTTTTAAATATTTCCTATTTCAGAGTCATTTTGAGACTGTATTAAACATGAGGACATGCTGCCTTATTCATTGTAAGGCCAGTTATCATTGACGAAACAAATTTTCCTAAGATTACCGGGGACTGGTACCATATTTGTGCAACGACTTTTGACTCTACACACTAGCAGCTGTTTGGTTTGGTTTGTTTTACGGCATATCAACCTCAATGGGTTATTTAATGCCGACAAAATTTTCATTGTTGGTAATATTTTTTCCTTCAAAAATCTATTTCTGGTAATAATTTTTCCTTCAAAAATCTATTTCTTGCAATATTTTTTCCTTCAAAAATCTATTTCTGGTAATATTTTTTCCTTCAAAAATCTATTTCTGGTAATAATTTGCCTTCGCTGGTAATTTTCTTTTCAAAAAATGTATTGCTGGTAATATTTGTTTTTCAAAAATGTATTGCTAGTAATATTTTTTTACAAAGTATTTCTGGTATTAAAACCTATTTTTACACTTTCATAGTGTTTGACCCAATTTGGGGGGTTAATTATTTGCTCATAACTGGGACCCTAATGGGTGCTACCACTCTGGGTCAGGGTGGACCAGGGAACATCAACAATTAAGAGATGGTTCCACGCTCCTCAAAACCTCTTGATCAGAGGCCTTGCTGTTGGACGTGGATTATTGTCGTGGATGTAGTTTATCGTCTTACCCAGGACGCGGATGTAGTTTATCGTCTTACCCAGGACGGACTAGTAGCTGCGTTGTTACAGACTGACGGTGAAATCTGAAGATCTGCTAGGAAGATAGATTATGAATCTATGGAATTAAATGGTTATTTTAAAAAAAGATTTTGCTGAAAATTCACGTGGCTATTCTTTTTTCTGTTTTAAAGAACAAATTAGAAATATATGTCTATGAAAATGGCCTTTTGGTATTCTTAGATATGGCTCTCACACAGGCACACGCCACATCGTCATAATTGTGTTCACATACGTATTTCATTTCACTGTTTTCCTGTTTATTATATCGCATTCGTTAGTTGTATAACAAGGACTTTTAACATGAGTGACTAATAGAAAAATGCAAACGTAATAATAAATAATATAAAACTTAAATCAAAATATTAAAAAATGAAACCGAGTCAGTTATCCTGGAAGTCTCCTGTGTCATGAGATGTGACTATTATTTCTTTGTTTTTATGGAAACTCTCTGCGTATCGACAGACGATAGTTCGCGTATCGGTACAGGTACGCGTACCCCAGTCTGTACTATCAGGATGCTATACTCTTTGGGTCAAGTCACTTTTGGGATCAATCCGCCAACACTTTTATCTACTGGGCCATGTGTCCTTTTGACTTGACACAAAGTGTTATAAATTCAATTACTGGCCACAACAGAGAGAACAAAAACAAAAAATCTTCCAGTTATCAAGGGGAATTAGCTAAAACTGAGATATACAAAGGCATAACACGTGGAATAAGAACAATCTACCCCGTGGACTAAATAAAGCGTTCGGTTCAGAATTCCAGCAACTATCACCTGAGTAAGGTCGGAGTGTACAACGACCGAAACGCCGTGAATATGACAATAAAGATGACAACAATCCTGTCAATAGTGTAAATAAAGATTCTTCTTTACGAAACTTGCATCTTTTATTTAACCCCTGGAAATCGTCCTAGCTTTATTTTTGACGGGTAGTGTGCTGGCTTATTTAATCGTTTCCCCTGCAGGTATCACGGGTTATGTAAAGTACTCGTTCAATTAATGATTTAATACCGAAAGTTAAATTTAAAAATTGAAGGTAAGTGTAGGAAGTGAATTAATGACTTGCGATTTTGACAGGTTTATTGTTTATATGTGCTGATATGATTGCAAGGCAGTGGATGGTTACTATCGGATTGGAATGGACATGAAGTTTTAAGAAAAAAAGAAGAAAATAACATCTCTTTAAGCAACGGCCATGCCCGACAACTTCATTGATTTTAATTAAATTAATTAGTTTAATTCAAAGTAGTTCGCTCATGTTTCTAATTTTTATTTCTTCTCGTCTTTTTCTTTGCCCATTCCCAAGGACGTTACATAATTTGTAATCGCTTCACGCGATGCAAGGCGCTAATGCCACGAGAACTCAGGGAATCTCAAGGAGTGAAAGTGAAAAAGAAGACTGGGTATAGAGAATATTCAGGAAAGGACAAAAAAGGAATAGGATTTAGCAGGACAGAAAACGGCGATTAATGTCGCAATTAAATTTTTGAGGATGGTAGTTATCTTGGAAGCAAGAAACCGGAAGGGATTTCCACAAGGCGAGAAAATAAACTAAGAAACTGTTGGAGTAGAAGTGACGGTTGCGTCGCGCTAGTGTAACAGCGAAACGATGAGACCTAACTGCACGCATTTAGTCGGGGCAGCAGGAAAAAAGAAGCTCACTTGCCATGAAAATACTTGTAGAAAAGACAGAGGGAACCCACACCTCACGTCGGTGGGAAAGTGACTGAAGTCGAAATGCCAAGTCAGGATCGATTGCATTACAGATCCTTCTTTGGATTTTGTCAAGAATCTCGAGATGTACAACAGAAGCACCAGATCAGATATGGCAGCAGAATTTAATGCACAGATGAATGGTAGATTTATAAATGTGCAAGCTGGGTTTTGACAATATGTCTGGTACGACACAGTGGACCAACGTTCCTAGCAGTAGATGTAGCAACTGATTCAACATAGTCGCCCCTGTTTTCATCTCAGTGGAAAACGTGAGTCCAAGAAGGAGTAGTGCGTTGCTCTCCTGGGTTTTAGCCTCAACCATGCTGATGGCAGGCAGAAAAGTTTCTTTGTACTGATTAAATGAAAGCAGTTTTGTGTTAAAGGCGTTAAAATTTACAAGCCATTGTCTTGTGGGTATTAAATTCTCTAAGCCTTCTTTCCTTATTATGTGTTGCATTAATTTCAAATGTTTATTTCTAGCTGTTATTTTTCTTAAGACTTCCTCATTGCTCACATTTTCTATCCATGGTATTCTGAATATTTGCCGATAGAACCATATTTCTGCAGCTTATTACAATCGACAGAGATGCGGTTCTACCGAAAGATTCATCATTCTTTCCCATTTTTACAGCTGCTGCACCGCCTGCGGTTGGAAGTGATCGGTCAAATCGTGACAAGGAAACCCCTGAGCTTGTCACTCTA
>OZ010606.1:32387999-32445499 GCA_963932145.1 Acanthosepion lycidas
TGAGAAGCCGGGTATACTTTCTTAATACGTATATATAGAAAAAACAACTAAAAAGTTGCAAATTAAAAAAATGATAATGTTTTTTATGAAAGTATTTATATATATATATATATATATATATATATATATATATATATATATATATATATATATATATATATATATATAAATAAATATAAAAAATATATATAAAAATATATAAATAAATACTTTC
Organism: Acanthosepion lycidas; assembly: GCA_963932145.1. Classification (NCBI taxonomy): domain Eukaryota; kingdom Metazoa; phylum Mollusca; class Cephalopoda; order Sepiida; family Sepiidae; genus Acanthosepion; species Acanthosepion lycidas. The sequence continues at coordinate 32,388,214 of OZ010606.1, forward strand.
ATAAAAAACATTATTATTTTTTTAATTTTCAAAAGTTTAGTTGTTATATATATATATATATATATATATATGAAAAATATATAGAAAATAAGAAAGAACTCGTTAGGTAAATAATCCAAAGTTCTTTAGTACTTTTGTTATTATTTTTTAAAAATAGTGCTCGATACTAAATAGAGCGTGTTGGAATCATATTTTTAAATAAATAATTATATATGTAATAGAGTTCTCCGGTCACTGGTGTGTTTGTCTAAAAATAAATACGTCTAAATTTACCTTCATCCCTGTCGTGTGCCAGTGTCTTTGGGGTAAGATCTCTGACTGATAACAGGTCAGTTGAGCCTCAATACCAGCTTCAGGCAATCTGATGCCTAGCCACACTGTAGATGACGTTTTATATATATATATATATATATATATATATATATATATATATATATATATATAAACACTAAATTGGAATAAGAATTCCCCTGACCTTTGTTGGCGTCAATCATAAATATACGTCGTTTTACTAAAAAATGGCTATCTGAACCCCTCATCAGAGCAATCTCAAACTTCTGGTGAAATATTTTTCGAGTTTAAAGATGTGAATTCCCAACTTTCGGCAAACGTTAGTAAAAAGAAATTGAAAAAAAATATATTTGTTGCTTAACTTTCTGTAACCACCTTAATCTTAAAAGAAAAACGAAGTTTACATGATATTAATGACAGTGATGTCTGAAAGGGCCATCATTTTTTACATTCCGGAAGAAAGGAACAGACACATAATTTTAAGAAAAAAAAAACACCGTATAGATAAAACATATTTGTCGACATAAACTAAAAAGCATTTCAAGGTCTACGTTATAATAACGATATAACAATCCTTGTAAGAAAAACAACGCAAAGAAAAACAATGTTACATATTACAATTAGGCAGCTCCACAAAAAATCCCCGTTGGCCAAGTTTTAAAGTGAAATCTTAAAAATGAAAAATCTTTCTCTAAGATAAATAGCTGATTAATGTCGATTGTTAGTCTGTTAAAAAAAGCTTCCAAAACTAAAATGTACTCTTCTAAAAAAATTTATTTGAGCAATATTAATTATAATAATTATAATTAATCTTATTTGAAACAAATATTTACTTAGTTTATTTATTTAGTTTAAAATATCTCAGAAATTATTTTTATGCAAACAGTAGCTGTATTTTTAACCGACAGCATCAATGTTTACGTATTTGACGAGGTGATGACTGTTGCTATAGAAAGATTTTTATCTGTAAAACATGATTTAAGAAAATGCCTTTTTTATATAATCTTTAAGTCCTCTGTAAGCTTAACAAATTTGGAAAATATTCTCCGTAATCTAATTTTAGAAATGTTAACTTCAAATTTACTATAGTGATCGCTCTTATTTTGTGATAATGCTGTGTATCGTCTCCCATACTTTCAAATATGGGCACGTTTATACTCATAAAAAAAATTCTTTTAAAAATCGTGGTGTTTGAAGACTGGCATTAAGCTTTTCCATTTATCATTAGTAAATATAGCTTTCACTTAATAATGATGTAATCTAAAAGGTTGATATTAATACAGAATTTTAAAAGATTTAAATCTTTATAAAATTATTATAATTAAAATTTAAAAAAATGAAAACAGTTCTTGTCAAAATTCATTATTCACCGAAAGCCTTTTTCTTACGACAATAGTATCCTTAATATATCTTATTTATTAAAGCAATTAAAAGCTTTCTTAATTAAATAATATCTTAGTTTTCTTGCCGTCTTAAAATAAAGATATGGAGCAGATTTTCGGCAAATGGTGTTTCTGCTTGACAAAAACAAATTTATGATTTAAATTTTCCAAAGAGTCCTGCTGATGTAGAGGTTGATATTTTAATTATTTGCAATTCCATAAAAAAGTGGTGAATAAAAGATGTAAAAAAAAAATTTTTTTAAAGATTTTCCAAAAAACATTTTTAAGAATAATTGGATTCATTTGTGAATAAGTCCTTAAGGTTTCATTAAAATCTGACAATTATTTGATTTTGCAAGAATTTCCAAAATAACGTGTTTTTTACCGAAAAAAAAAAAAAAAAAAAAAACGCTAAATTTCCCATAGTAATCTTCGGTCCACTGCTAATGCAAAAAAAAAAGGAAAAAGATTTTTAACCAAAATTTCGAACGTGCTAGAAAGGATTAAGAATTTAATAAAAAAAATACTTTGGTCTTTCATCTCAATAATAATATAAACATTTTGACAATAAACTTTGTTTTTATCAAGTTTGGGGCCTTTTTCATCATGCTATACGCTTTTTTCAACGAAAAAAAAGAGGTACCTAATTGTTGTAGCATATCTACGAACGATAACTGGTATGTTCCCATTCGCGTAAATATTGTATTAAATACTGTATGTTGGTCTTCAGTTCGAGATTCGTTTTCAACTATGCTGGTGAAAACTCTTTGCCTCCGGGTAGAGACGATCCCCAGACGAGGCTATGTCGGAGGGCAGAGTCTCGTCTTGGGAAACAGCTACGCGACCCCGTTTTATACACGGTCAACGGTGAAGTTTTAGCCGAGCCTACGGGCTCGAATTCCCCCACATCAAATTCAGCTTTGTGCTACATCTGACCGCATGGGGAGGTTGGTAGATATCCTGCATGCTGGTCAAACTCACTGCCTCCGAGCAGAGAGGATCCCCAGAAGCGGCTGTGTCGAAGGGCAGAGTCTCATCTCGGGAAACAGCTAACCGACCCCGTTTTATACGAGGTCTATGGGGAATTTTTGGCTAAGCCTACGGGCCCGGATACCCCAAATTAAATTCAGCGTTGTGCCACATTTGACCGCGTGGGGCGGTTGGTAGATATCCTTCAGTTGGAGATTCATTGTGGAATTCACTTGACTCACTTCTAGCAGTTGACTACTTCTACGCCCCGCTGATGAATCTTATATGTGTTGTTCTTGTCCTAAGTATAATCGTTTATTACCAACCTTCGTTTGGTTATTCTAATCGCTAATCTTCCTTAGGTTACAACACATATATAAAATAATATATCTTAAATTCGACATTATAATATCTATGTAACAATATTCTTTTAAAAACCATAGTAAGAAAAGAAATCATATTTTCTATAAAAACCAATAGATTTATTATAACCAAGGACTTGGGGATTAAAATGAACAGTTGATTTACCCCCGCCAAGAAAGTTAATGAAGATTGATAATGACGAGGAAACACACGGGTTATTTTTAACAAAACAATATTAGGAATTTATTTACGATTTTACACGTTTGAAGTTGTCTCACTAGCTCGTTTCAGGAAAATAAATCAATTTTTTTTTTTTAAAGTCGGTAGTTTTCAACAAATTATCATGAAGGAGAAATGTTCATACAACAGATAAAATGATCTGGAACAAAATAATATTCAAAAATGTTTAAAACAAAGCAAAGAGATGTGATTGTTATAATAGAAGGGGTATACGGTTGCATACGTTCAAAAGTGGATGAAGAGAGATAGTTTAAAATACTTAGCTTACTTGGATTGTTGGTAAAACAATTCTAGGCTCAACGTAGACTAAACACTCGTACCTTTAAAAACAATGCAGTATTTATTAACAAGAGTTGAATTTAATTACTGCAAGATTGCATAGCTCCAGCATCATCTTTCATATCAGCCCATGAAGCTATCAGTCCACCCTTGTACCTGGAAAGAAACAATGCATTTATCAATAAGAAGCGTTAAAATGAACGCAGGCAATATTTCACAGCTGTAGTATCACTCTTTCATAGTCATCATATAAAGTTGTCAGCCCACTCTCGTACCTGGAAAGAAACAATGCATTTATCAATAAGAAGCGTTAAAATGAACGCAGGCAATATTTCACAGCTCTACTACCGCTCCTTCATAGTCATCATATAAACTTGTTAGCCCACCCTCGTCCCTAGAAAGAAACAATGCATTTATTAATAAGAAGCGTTAAAATGAACCCAGGCAATATTTCACAGTTCCAGTACCACTCCTTCATAGTCATTATATAAACTTAGCCCACCTTCGTACCTGGAAAGAAACAATGCATTTATTAATAAGAAGCGTTAAAATGAACGCAGGCAATATTTCACAGCTCTAGTACCACTCCTTCATAGTCATCATATAAACTTAGCCCACCTTCGTACCTGGAAAGAAACAATGCATTTATTAATAAGAAGCGTTAAAATGAACGCAGGCAATATTTCACAGTTCTAGTACCACTCCTTCATAGTCATTATATAAACTTGTCAGCCCACCTTCGTACCTGGAAAGAAACAATGCATTTATTAATAAGAAGCGTTAAAATGAACGCAGGCAATATTTCACAGCTCTAGTACCACTCCTTCATAGTCATCATATAAACTTAGCCCACCTTCGTACCTGGAAAGAAACAATGCATTTATTAATAAGAAGCGTTAAAATGAACGCAGGCAATATTTCACAGTTCTAGTACCACTCCTTCATAGTCATCATATAAACTTGTCAGCCCACCCTCGTACCTGGAAAGAAACCATGCAGTATTTGTTGATTAGAAAGGTTGAAATTAATGCCTGCAAGATTTCATAGTCAACCGAAGAAGTTATTAGTCCACCCTTGTAGACATTACATCGACCCCGGTCAGAAATATCGGGAAATGACACACTTTCGTTCTACATAAGACAGTTAACCTTGGTATTGAAATAAATTCGTTTTTTTTTTTGTTTTGTTTTTTGCCTTCATATGATCCCTTATTTATGATTAAAATAAACTTATTAAATATCTTAATGAACTTTTCATCTCTCATTATCCAGTGGCTGATCTGATAATCTTTGTCGGGGTAGCATGACAATTGTACGTCGTAATTAATGAAAGTGTTATTCACCGCCCAAACTTCATTCTGCCCGAAGCGCTGAAAATCACAGGTTTTCTTAACTTTGTTTACTGTATTCTCTCCATTAATGACGACGATACTTCATCAGACGTGATGACCATAGTCCCAAAAATCTTTTACATCTCGCTTTAATACTTCTCGGTAAAGTATTATATTATCTGACACAAAATGATATTTAAAAAAGTTTAAAAGAAAGCTAAGAGTTCATTGCTATAACAGAAGCATTATTCTGTTGTAACAGAAGGGTTGAATGCGTTCAAAAGTAGAGATAATACGAAATACGTAGCTTACTTGGATTGTTGAAATAAAGTTCTTTGAAGTATGAAGTGCTTTGTTTAGGCCAATAATTAGTGAGTAATTTGACATTGGAGAAAATCTGAATACTGGACGCATGAACAGAAATGAAACTTTCCACATAATTTCAGACACGCTCCTCTTGTCGGTTTATTTTTATTTTCTTTTTCGCATAGGCTCGCTATTTTTTCGCAAAGGCTCGTTATTTACTTTCTTTCTTTTTCTAGACTCAACGGCTAATTTCTGTGAAAACAAGGTTTCCACTGGCCGAAAGAAACCATACGTTCACAGTACTAAGTCATAATATCGACATAAAACATTCTTTTCAGAAAAAAACAACACAAGGAAAAGTCATATTGTCTACATGAAACCACACATTCAAAAGTTGACGTTATAATAACAATGATGATGCAAAAATGACACGAGTTGGATCTACATCAGACAGTTAACCTTAGTATTGGAATAAATTCGTTATTTTTTTTAGTTTTATTTTTTTTAATTTTTTGGTTTGTTGCTTTCGGTGGACTAAGAGATAGCGGCTCGGATTGAGGAATCGGAGAGCCGAGTTCGAATTCCAGTAGACGAATTACGTGCAAAAAATCTTGGGAAACGTATGAATCCTCTTCTTCTTCTTCCTCTATGGATAAATAGCAGGACAGACTGGATTCTGTAGATTTGGATTGCGACTGGTCTACCGCAGAAAGAAATGGCAACATACTGCAGGAAAAAAATCTGCCTCGTCAATCATGTATCGAAAGATACATGATCGCGTAAACGTGTATCAGGCGTGGCACATAACTGACTGAGGGTTTCTTATTTGTGATTAAAATAAACTTATTAAATATCTTAATGAACTTTTCGTCTTTCATTATTCATTGGCTTATCTGCTGATCTTTGTCGGGGTAGCATGTCAACTGTACGTCGTAATTAATGAAAGTGTTATTCACCGCCCAAACTTCAATCTGCCCGAAGCGCTGAAAATCACAGGTTTTCTTAACTTCGTTTACTGTATTCTCTCCATTAATGTCGACGATATTTCATCAGTCGTGATGACCATGGTCCCAAGAATCTTTTACATCTCGCGTTAATACTTCTCGGTAATTACCCAATGCAAGCGCCGTACGAGGTGACTCAGATTGATGGAATGGCTGGTTGAAAATTACCAATGAGTAATGAGTTCGATTCTCGTTGTTAACTCCATACCTGTGGCCTTAGGTCAAAATAATCTAGGATTAGTTAATAACAATCCGACAACATCAACGTATGGCAATGGGTAACGTGTTAGTCTGATTAAATATTACAACTAGGCTGAGATTTCGATGTTCACTGAGTATTCCACCCTTGTGTTCTTTTTATTTTTAAATAATATTTACCTTGTACAACGCGCAAGAACCACTCGAGGTAGAGAATTACAGAGTAAGAGGCATGATTCGCAGTTTAACTCGAACTTGTGCTAGTCTGAGCTGGGATTAATAAGTAGCAACTCGGGCGATTCGGCGTGGGATGTGATGGTTAACGTGCTAGACTGATTAAACATTGCTCCTGAGTAGAGAGTCTAGTACTATTTAAATAGAGTGTTCCCCTCATAAAAAAAAAATATATGCAAACTTGGGGAAGAAATCATTTTTGGTTTGGTTTATTTTGTTTTACGGTATATCAACCTCAATGGGTTATTTAATTCAGACAAGATTTTTAGAAAAGGTTCGTATGATTCTACTTACTTGCTTCCCTGGCAGTTATAGTTTTCAAATATTCAAATGTAATATCAATCGACATCTTCTGATGCCTTGATGTAATTCCCCGTCCTTCTCTTTAAACTTTCCTCAATCACGTCTCTTTACTCTGGCTCCCACTCTCTGTAACCCCTTACGTGTTATTGGCACTCACGCCTTGCTTGGGGTGAAAAGCTTAAAAAAATGTATTCTTTGTAAGAAATAAGTTTGTAGATCAGGTTTCATTGACGTATTTTGTGAAGATGTTCTGTTTTTTTTTGTCGAGAGTCAAATATATTTCTGGTAGTTTTTTTGTTTTTTCATAATCTAGTTTTATACTTTCATAATGTTTTGACCCCAGTTTGGGGCTTAACTATTAGGTTGGTGCAAAAATAATGACGTAATAATGTCGTTTTTTGACCTATTTTTAACGTCAAAAAACGACATTATTACGTCATTATTTTTGCACCAACCTAATATTTTGCCACTAGATGGGAACCTAACAGGTGTTACCACCCCGAGTCAGGATGGACCTGGGAACAACAATTAAGAGATAGTTCCGCACTCCTCAAAACCTTCCAATCGGAGACCTTGCTGCCGGATGTAATTTATCGTCATAACCAGGACGAAATATGTTTTGTAGATTAGCATTGTTTAGACTTTATTAGAGCCGCAACACTTGTTGTTATCGAAAAATATTGATTCATTGTCGATTTAGATAGAGGTCCTCTTTGTAATATCAGTGCCAAATCGATCCTTAGCTAATGGCTGCTATTTACAAATGTCAAGATTAAAATTGTATTAAAAATCCTTGATATCTTCAATGGCTTTTAATTTTCTATTTTTTAACGTTTTAACTTTTTGAAATATTTTTCTTCAAAATAGTTTTTTAAAACCTATTTTTTTTTGTTGTATTGGGTCTTTTTTGGAAGTACACATGCCCAACCATTTGATTTGATTGACTGCTTTGTTTCTTACGGCTCATCAACCCTTTGTATGTTATTTAAAGCCAGAAAATATTGTAAGATTTTTTTCATTTTTTTTTGAGTTATTAAAGATTTAGTGATACAAATCAACACATACTTGTTGGGGGGGTGGAGAAAAGGTGAAGTCATACCTTCCCCAAGGCTATTTGCGCGTAAGCCAATATCACGAACCCAATGCGAATTGGAACTTGGCTCTCTAATTAACGATTACACCACCCGCACATCCAAGCACCTAGTATTCCCAATCTGTCACCCATATAGGCAGTGACCAGACTCAACATTGCTTAACTTCCATGATCGTACGGGAACCGGTGTTGCAATGTGATGTGGCCGTAAGCCCAAACATTTCAGGTCCAGGATCATGTTCTTTCATTTATAATTTACTAGAAAAAATCTGGTGGAAGATTAACTCCAGTCTGATGACCAAAGATGGATGCTTTCTGTCTAAAGATGCTTTCAAACGGTGAAAATGTTGGCAATGCAGATCAATGTTGATTTTTTCCCTATTTCACCCTAAGTAAGGACGGAATGCCTCTAGTACGTAAGGGGTTACGGAGCGTAAGAGTAAAAGAAACGGCTGGGTATAGCGGAGATTGAGAAAAGGATAAAAGATGAGCGGAGTTCAAGACAACAGAAGATGGCGATTGACGTTGCATTTAAATTTCTGAAGATTGTAGTTATCAGGAAAGCAAGGAAACGGAAGGGAGTTGCACTGCCGGGAAGTGCGAGAAAGAAACTGTTGAAGTAGAAGTGGCGGTTACATTTAACTATTTCAACAGTGGGACCTAGTTGCCAATCTGGTAGCACACTCAAATTCATGTAGTCGAGGAGCCAGGGAAAATAGCTTGTCAGAGAAGTTGGCATGGAAATATTTGTCGGAAAGACAAAGGGAAGCCACGTCACGTCGGTGAGAAAGTGACTGAAGTCGAGATGCCAAGTCAGGATCGATTATATTGCAGATGCTTCTTTGGATTTTGTTAAGAACTTCCAGATGAATAGCAGAAACACTAGACCAGGTATGACAAATCTACAATTTGTACGTTGAATAACATTGCCGAACCGAGTTAACCCGAACGGAATCATTTCTGAGTCGACCACCATGTTGTATACATTCGTGTGTTGTGTTGTGCTTTTCTTTTCCAATTATATTGTACTGTGCATTTTTTTTTCTCTTCATTAGTCTTCAGTCATGGCCCCAAAGAAAGCTAGCAGTGTTACTGGTAAAGGAAAAAGAAAAGTTGATGATGTCTCTTCCTACTCAGTTTCATATGGCAAAAGCAACGATCTATACTATTCTTATAAAGAGACGATCATGTCTTTCTTTCCCTTTCTAAAGAATAACATCTTTCCTTCCCCTTCCACTTACGCTATCAACTCTCCTACTTACGGGTAAGGTAAAATTGAAGTGTTCGTCTATATTTTATCTGTTTTTTTCTTTTTATTTTTTATTTTTTCTTAGATTTAATGATTTTCATTAGTTGCGTGTATAAACTTGTGCAAAAAGTACATTTGTAAAAGTTTAAATAAGTAATTATCTGGGACCATGAACGGATTAATCCATTTTACAGTGATTCCTATTGGAAAAATAGTTTCGGTTAACGAACATTTCGGGTTACGAACGGGCTTCAGGAACGAATTAAATTCGTGAACCGAGGTTCCACTGTATTTAAAAATATCTTCCCATCATGTGTTGATCATACAGTTTATGTTATGGACTTTTGGCATCCCCAATGTGTAACTCACGTCTTGGGAAACCCCTTTTTCTAACAACCATACGTTTTATCTTATTACAATGTATGGTCATTACTTTCAAATCTTCTTCTACGTACCGAGTCTTTTCAGGACATTGGCAACCATTGCTCTCCACACCTTCCTACCCCTTGTAAACCATAACAAAGTTTTCCCCTTTGCCAAACCTAACCGCCACACAAGCTCGTCAGGTAGGAAGTCGGCTGCTTTTCCTTGTTCTTCTTACGCTTGATAAGCCTTATGCGTGACAAATTTACCAAGCTCTTCTTTCTCATCCTTCTAGAAATTTCAGTTACCTCTTTCTGGGATTCCTTTTTTTTCTATTTAATTTAAGACTTATGTGTTGCTTACTCTATCTGTCCATAGTATCCTCAGTATCCATCTGTCCATAGTATCCTCGGTATCCATCTGTCCATAGTATCCTCGGTATCCATCTGTCCATAGTATCCTCAGTATCCATCTGTCCATAGTATCCTCGGTATCCATCTGTCCATAGTATCCTCAGTATCCATCTGTCAAAACACATTTCTGTTGCCTCAAGTCTCCTCTTGGGTTACAACCATATCATGTCGAAGCATACGATAATGCAAAGTTAAAAAAAAAAGTCGAACCTGTTCAGTGCCTAGTTGGGTGACCACTTGGAAATACAAGGTGCTGTAAACGGATGGCGTAATGAATAACAGCTCTGAAATGGGAGGGCTGAGTTCCAATTCTAGTCGGGTTCATTATATTCAACTTTTACATTTTTTTCATTTATTTAATTTTTTTTTTGCGAAAGGTATGAATCCACACTATTTACATTATTCGGACTATTGTCCTCATCCTTGTCGCCATATCTATCACAACGTTTCGGCCGTTGTACGCTCTGGCCTTCTTCAGGTGGTTGGAATGTCGAACTGAACCCTTTAGACTGTTCTAGTTCCACGTGCCATGTTTTAATGGATGCCAGTTATCAGTTATCTCCTTTTAATTCCCGTCTCCAAGTTTTCCACTGCCTTAACCGGGTATTGAACTCACACTCTTTGGGTCCTGTCACTGGATCTAACCAACGTCTTTATCCACTGTGTCATGTGTCCTTGAGGCAATGCAGAACTTGGAGAGGGGAATGAATAGGATATAACTGACAACTGACATCCATTAAAACATGGTACGTGGAACTAGGAACGTCTACCCCAGTGAGCGAAATAAAGGGTTTAGTTCGACATTCCAACCACATGAAGAAGGCAGGAGCGTACAACGACCGAAACGTTGTAATAAATGTGGCGACAAAGTTGAGGACAATAGACCGAATAATGTAAATAGTGTACATAATACCTCCTCTCAGAAATATAGACAGGTATGAATCCACCTATCCCTATCCCTATGGGATAATAAGTAGGACTTGTATAAGTAAGTCATTATTATCTCCACCGCAAATTCTTAGAATCTAAAAAGAATTGTGGTTTTAAATAACCTGCAACATATTGATAAGGTGTAAAAAAAAATCAATTTATCAACTCTCCTCTTCACCTGTGAGTAAATTGTCCAGTATTACTGCCATATAGGAAAATAACTGCACAGTACTCTTTTCTTTGTTTTCTGTTGCATCTGTGTGAAAATCATCCTGTATTGACCGCCATATAAGAGGATAGATATTACATAGCAGTTCAGTACTTTTTATCTTTTTCTCTGTTGCCTCAAGTCTCCTCTTCATATGTGAGTAAATTGTCCAGTATTCATTGCCATACAGGAGGATAGATATTACATTGCAGTTCAGCACTCTTTTCGTTGTTTTTGTTGCCTCAAGTTTCCTCTTCATCTGAGTGTAAGTTGTCCAGTATTTACTGCTATATATGTAGGTTGGTATTAAATAGCAGTTCAGAACTCTTTTCTTTGTTTTCTTTGTTTCTGTTGCATCTATGAGGAAATTATTCAGTACTGACTGCCATATAGGAGGATAAATATTATATAGCAGTTCAGCACTGTTTTATTTTTATGTTGTCTCAAGTCTCCTCTTCATATGTGAGTAAATTGTCCAGTATTCACTGCCATACAGGAGGATAGATATTACATAGAGGTAGGTTGGTATTACGTAGAAGTTCAGTACTCTTTTCTTTGTTTCTGATGTTTTAAGTCTGTTTCTGTTGCATCGTTGAAGAAATTATTCAATATTCACTGCCATATAAGAAAGTCGATATTATATAAGCAGTTTAGCACTCTTTTTGTTGTTTATGACAAAATGTTCCATTTTTCTTAGAATTTGCAATATATCTTTTAAGATTCCAATGCTTGTTCGAATTTTAGAATCGCATTTTCCATCCTCCGTTGAATTACTTCCCAGATAAAGTTCTGTTAAATCTGCAATTTTTGTAAATGTAGTTCTTTACGTCTAATAAATATTCCTTCTTTGGATCCATTAAGTGTCTTTTTTTTTTCATTTTCCTCGTTGCTCACAAGAGCTTTCCATAGTATCTTCAGCATTATTCCAATTAACTGTTACTTGGTTTCCTCTTCATCTCTGAGGACATTGACCAGCGCTCATTAGAATGAGGATTTAACAGTACATATCATTTTCTTTCTCTTATTATAAATCATTTAATACAAGGCTTAAAAGCCACTCAAAAGCTTCTCGGAAATACCCTTGGGAAAGGTATGAATCCATTTCTCCCCCAGCTATGGGTTAATTAGTAAAACTCGTATCACTCAATGATTATTATCTAAAAACAAAAAAAAATATTTCTTAAAATCTAAAAATATTTTCTGGCTTTAAATAACCTGCAAACGGTTGATAAGCCGTAAAAAAACAAATCAGTCAATCTATCAAAAAAGATTTCACGAAATAAAATTGGTTATTTTTTTTTTTTTTTATGAAGAAGCTACTGTTCTTTTCGGCCATCATGCAATTGTAAAGATCAGCATTAGCTTCTATTCCAAGATGGCGATTGTAATAAGAAAAAAAATTGACTTGAATTTTCGAATTTTGTGCGGGCTTCGGTCGAATTGCTAAAACGGAAACGAATTGATAAATTGTCGAAATTAGCTGCTGAGCGGGAATCTGGCTTACTTCAATTTACTAATTAGACCCGCGATCAATTGTTTTTCGTGCTCATTTAGAAACTAAATTTATTTATTTTAATTAATTTTTAATTATTTTTTCTTTACTAACAGAACGTAACTTGCTAGGACTAGTTTTCGTCGCTGAAGCTTCTAGTTTTGTTAATTAATGTATTTATCATTTTTATTATTATTATTATTATTATTATTATTATTATTATTATTTCTTTTGATTTCTGTTGTATAAACAATTCCTTTCGTGCCCCAACCAGAGACCTAAGGCTAGAAATGGCATCGTAACATTTTCCACTGAACATTGTTTTAAGAAAAAAACAACAACAAAAAAAAACAAAAAATAAACTAAGATAAAAGAGGTGTGAGTTCAATACCTGGTGAAGTCAGTGGAGAATTTGGAGAGGGGAATTAACAGGAGATAACTGATAACTGACATCCATTAGACATGGCAAGTGGAACTAGAACTGTCTACCCCAGCGAGAGAAATAAAGGGTTCAGTTCGACATTCCAACCACCTGAAGAAGGCCAGAACGTACAACGGCCGAAACGTTGTGATAAATATGGCAACAAAGATGAGGACAATAGTCCGAATAATGTAATTAGTGTACATAATACCTTATCTCAGAAATATAGACAGATAATAAACTAAAATTGCACACATTTTACATAGATAAGGCTTTTTGTAAATATGAGCTGTACTTGTGACTATACTTTTTTTTCTTTTGTATTTCTTTAAGGCTTGGGCTACCAGGAATTTCTTCACTGAACCTTTTTCCAATCAATCCGAGGGCTCCAACTACAACTGGTATTATTGATGTCTTCACCTGCCACATTTTTGAGATTTCGATTTTAAGGTCCTTGTACTTTGAAAGGTTTTTGAAGATCTTCAAAGATACATTACAATCTACAGGAACTGCCATGTCGATAAGAAAGCACATTATGTTCGTGTGGTCTTTGATTACGATGTCTGGGCAATTAACTTTGATTATTCTGTCTGTGTGTACAATAAAGTCCCATAAAATTGTTACAGATCTTATCTCTGTAACCGCGTCTGGCAGATGTTCGCACTAGTTGTTGTTGTTATTATTATTATTATTATTATTATTATTATTATTATTATTATTATTATTATTATTATTATCTCCAGTTTTCCTTATTTGCCTTTAGATACGATACTTTAGCAAATCTTTTTCATACAAAGTTATTGAGAATATTACATTGAACGAACATTCCTTTTGTATCTCAGAGAGTAATGGATGATTTTCTTTGCGCATGTATTAAAATTCTTTCTTTATTTCTTCTTCTTCTTCTTCTTCTTCTTCTTCTTCTTCTTCTTCTTCTTCTTTATTCTCCCTTCTTCATTCTTTCTTCTGCTTCTTCATTCTTTTTCTTCTTTCTTCTTATTCTTCTTTACTCTTTCCTCGTCTTCTTCATCTTTACGTTCTTTCTTCTTCTTCTTCTTCTTCTTCTTCTTCTTTATTCTTCTTTCTTTCTTTCTTTATTCTTTTTCTTCTTTCTTCTCCTTTCGTCTTCTTTCTTCTTTATTCTTTTTCGTTTTTCTTCTTCATCATCTTCATTCTTCTTTTCGTATTTTTCTTTCTTCTTCTTCTACTTTCTTCTTATCTTTTTATTCTACTTTATTTTTTATTCTTTCTTCGTCTTCCTTCTTCATCTTCATCTTCTTCATTCTTCTTTTTTCTTATTATTTCTTCTTCTTCTTCTTTCATCTTTTTCTTCTTCTTACTTCTTTATTTTTTATTCTTTCTTCGTCTTTATTCTTCCTCGTCAGTCTTCTTTTTCTTATTCTTCTTTCTTTTCTTCTTCTTTCTTCTTATTCTTTTTATTCTTCATTCTTTCTTCGTTTTTCTTCTTCATCTTCTTCTTCGTTCTCCTTTTTCTTATTCTTCCTTCTACTTCTTCTTTTTTGTTATTCTTCTTTATTCTCTATTCTTTCTTCGTCTTCCTTCTTCATCTTCATCTTCTTTATTCTTCTTTTTCTTATTCTTCCTTCTTCTGCTTCTTTTTCTTCCTTCTTTCCTCTTTTCTTCTTTCGTCTTTTTCTTCTTTATTCTTCATTTTCTTCTTCATCTTCATTCTTCTTTTTTCTTCTTCTTGCTTCTTTTTCTACTTTCTTCTTTTTTCTTCTTCTTCTTTATTCTTTCCTCCTCTTTCTTCTTCATCTTCACGCTCTTTATTCTTCTTTTTCTTATATTTCTTTATTCCTCTTCTTTCTTCTTTTACTTCTTCTTCATCTTTTTTCTTCATCTTTTTTCTTCATCTTTTTCTTTCTTCTTTTTTATTCTTCTTTATTCTTATTCTTCTTTTGGTTTTCTTCTTTCTTCTTATTCTTATTTATCCTTTATTCTTTCTTCATCTTTCTTCTTCATCTTTCTTCTTCTTTTTCTTCTTTCTTTCTTCTTTATTCTTCGTTTTTCTTCTTCATCTCCATCTTTCTTATTTTTTTCTTATTGTTCTTTCTGCTTCTTTCATCTTTTTCTTCTTCTTTCTTCTTCTACATTATTCTTTATTCTTTCTACGTCTTTCTTCTTCATCTTCTTTATTCTTCTTTTCTCATACTTTTTTTCTTATTCTTTCTTCGTCTTTCTTCTTCTTCTTTATTCTTTATATTAGGTTGGTGCAAAAATAATGTCGGTTTTTGACGTTCAAAATACGTCAAAAACCGACATTATTTTTGCACCAACCTAACAAAAGAATAAAGAAGAAAGTTTTTTCTTCTTTTTCTTCTCCTTCTTTATTCTTTTTCTCTTTTATTATTCTTTTTATTTCTTCTTCATCTTCTCTTTTCTTCTTCCTTTTCTTTATTCTTCTTCTTATTTACTTTTCTCTTTCATTCCCAATAACTCCTTGAATTTTTGTGGCAGTGGATGATTAAATCTGGCTTAATTTTCATTTCTTCTTTTCTCGCACTTCTCGCCTCTGGAATGCACTTCCGGTTTCTTGCTTCCCCGCCACTTACGATCTACAAAACATGAAATGCAAGGCCACTCACCATTTTTTGTCTTCCTAAATCCTTTTTTTTATTCTCATTCTCTTTCATTCCTTGCGTCTTAGTAGCATTAAATGATTAAATCGAGTTCTATTCTAACATTTTCTTTTTTCACAATTCTTGCCTGTGGAACTCATTCCCGGTTTCTTGCTTCTCTGTCGCTATACGATCTTCAAATATTTAAATGCAATGTCAATCGCCATTTTCTGTCTTCCTGAATCCTTTCTCTTCACTAACATTTTCTCATTTGCTTTCACTCTGTTGTCTCCCAGTCTCCATTACACCATTGCGTCTTAGTGGCATTATCACCTTGCTTGGAGGGAAAGGATTAAAAGAAACATACCCGGAGCCATGCGCAAAGATACTGAATTTTTCGAGAACTGTAAAGTATTTATTTTTCCCATATCCAAAAATATTTCATTTCAAACAGGCATATGACGATTGTCTATAAGACACCATAATTGTGGGTCGTTGCTCCTTCTTGAAAGAAACGGTCTCAGATTTAATTATACGCATCAAATTCAATGGCCGAAGGGATCAGAAGCTATTATCACTATACTCCCTCTCAAGACAGCCTCAACATCTGATATTAGAGTCGACGTCATTTACAATGATCCAGTGGTGGATTTTGCCTTAAGTCCGTGTCATATTTCACTAATATTCTGTCATTTAATTGACTCTGCTTCATTAACCCTTGTACATTAGGCATCAAGGTTGTCATGGCGTACAAGATCCATGTTGACCCGTTTTCTCGCGAAATCAGAGCGAGATAGCCATTAAGCTAACAAACTACTGCTTAAAGATTCAGTCGACCGTTAGTTGTCTACTGTCGATTGACATTTATAAAATCTTTCTCTTCAAACAATTTATCCAGAAAAATAAATTATCATTCTTGCCGATACTTGTGGGGGTTTCCTTTCTAACCTTTTTTTCGAACTAGATTGATTCGGTTTTTTTTAAGGTTTATCAACTCTTTGCAGGTTATTTCCAATCAGAAAATATATTTAGATTGTAAGGGTTTAGTGGTGGGTACAAGGATGCGCGT
Source organism: Acanthosepion lycidas (assembly GCA_963932145.1). Lineage (NCBI taxonomy): Eukaryota > Metazoa > Mollusca > Cephalopoda > Sepiida > Sepiidae > Acanthosepion > Acanthosepion lycidas. Next base: position 32,404,930 of record OZ010606.1, read on the forward strand.
TTTTTTATCATGGATATCAGCTGGGAACTAAGAAATCGGAGACCCGAGTTCGAATTCCAGTCGAGTTGGTCACATTAACTTACGCGCAAATACCCTTGGGAAAGATAGCAATCCATCTCTTCTCCCCTCAGCTATGGGTTGAATAGCAGACTGAGTCATATAGCCTTGATTGATAACCAGTTTAATGTAGAAAGAAATGGCAACCTACTGCCTAGTCAGTCATGAATCGAAAGAGATATGATAATCCAATGGTGTATCCCGTGTGGCACTTACTGATTGACTAATACAAGTCTTACTAATTAACCCATAGAAGAGAGGGGTTCATATGTTTCTCCTTGCGCATAAGTAAATATAACAAAACCAACGGAAATTCGAACTCGGCTCTCCAATTAATAATTCTGTGCCATTAACCATTACACCACCCGCACATCGCAACTTACGGTTCCTGGTACTCCAAAAGGGTTAAGCATCTAGGTACTGACCAACGGTTTCAACGTGATGTGCTCGCAAGCCTGTTCGAAGTAGCGTGGAACGCCAACATCAATATGTCATTCTCTTACAGTTACATGGGCTGTTCATTTTTGAGCTAATGGTGTCACTTGTGATACTGTCTTCGCAGGAGATACCTGGCATGGTTGTATAGGGTATCCTTTCTTTCTAATGATTGGGTTCTTTGCCGTTAATGTCCAAGATTTGGAGGCGCAAAGAAAGATCACATTTTACTGCGTATCCGGAGAAACAAAATGAAGAGGCTGAGTAAAAAGTAACACGCCAGCAATATAAAGGGTGTTTCAAAAAGAATACGCCAAAATCATTGTGCTGTTTTTTCAGGTCTATAGCATTGTAGTGGACTCAATCAGTGGTTATTTGATAGAGTAGTTATCAAAGTTTGATTAGGTGTCAGTTTCACCGCTTCTGGTGCAGCTGAATTGTGGGAAGATCAATCAAAATGGCGACTCCTCAGCAGAAGGCATTATACGTGCTTGAGTTCGCGAAACCAAACGCCATTTTCACGGCGCAGGCAGATTCGAATGACTTCAATTTTCAGCAAGATGGAGCACCACCCCATTGGCATCTCGGGGTTAGAGCTTATCTGAATGAAAACGTACCTCAGCGATGGATTGGGAGGAGAGGTGACCTTGCTCTTTGTGGTTGGTCTGCCATATCCCCGGACCTCACTGTGTGTGACTTTTTCTTGTGGTGGGGTATGTTAAAGACCAAGTATATGTTCCAGCACTTCCAGCAAGTATCGATGACTTGAAAGATCGAATAACAGCTGCAATCAACACGGTGGACCGTGACATGGTGAGGCGCGTTTGGGAGGAATTCTCATATTAGCTTGATGTTGTCCGCGCTGCCAGTGGTGGCCACATTGTGGCCACATTGAGCACTTATAAAACATAAAACTTGAATGTATATGCAACACATGTGTTCATGCTAGAGGTTTGTGATTTTTTTCGTTATTGACACATCATGTGATGATTTTGGCGTATTCTTTTTGAAACACCCTGTATAATGATCGAGGCAGTAATTCTTACAGAGAGGCTTTTGTTACATGTCTGGTCCCCAGGCGGTGCTCCTCATTGGGCCCAAGATCGGACCAGTGCGCCAGCTTGATGGTCCTGGGGGCGCGAGACTCTAAGCCATGTACGCGTGAGGCGAAAGACCTGATGGCAGACCACGTCTCGGTGTCATATACTAGCACCAAGAGGACGTCGGCATTTTAAACTCGTAGCACGGTTCGTCGGGAGATATTCCGAGGCCGCCATAGTGGTCTCCAGACGTCTCTCTACGTCTTCTGCTGATCTCCCGCCGAAACCCCTTTCACTGCTCTCCGGCTTCGTAGGAGATACCTAGGATGGTTCTATTGCGTTTCCTTTCTTTGTAATGCTTGGGTCCTTCGTCATTAATGTCCAAGATTCTCTGACGTAAAGAAAGATTACCCCCTTGTGCAAATTAATTGAAACAACTGCTTTAGTTTGCTTTCTTTCATCATACGGTCAGTTTTAGACCCACTGGAATGACAGAGTGTAATCGATTTCTTTTTTGTCTCACATTAGGTCATTTGCGGTGGTGTGCAGTAATAAAGTTAAAAAATATTGCCTCATCCGAAATCATCAGATTTTCATTACGCTCAGACACTATTGTCTCGACTATCGATTAGTTTTCCTACAGCCATTGCCTGCGATAGACGTTACTCCAAGGAAGCCTAAGAAAATTGTAACTCTGCACGAATACACTGGCAAGCCTTACCATTAAGTAAATCAAAGTACTATAAAACTCCGCTGATTTGAATCCACTCGAGAATCCACTCCGCTGATTTGAATCCACTCGAGAATCTGTGGTCAGTCTGCAAGGAACGACTTCGTGGAATGGACATACGAAGTACTAACATCTGCACGGGGTCATATTTCTTTACAAAAATACAAAAAAGCAAATAATAACGGAAGCATGACGGCGTTTTAAACTCGTAGCACGGTTCGTCGGAAGGTATTGCAAGGCCGCCAAAGTGGTCTCCAGATGTCTCCCATGACAACTGCAGTCAGCGCCACGTCTTCTGTTGATCTCCCACCGAAACCCCTTTCACCGCTCTCCGGCTTCGTAAGTGATACCTAGGATGGTTCTATTGCATTTCCTTTCTTACTAATGCTTGGATTCTTCGTCGTTAATGTCCAAGATTCCCTGACGTAAAGAAAGATTACATCCGTGTGCAAAATTATTGAAACCACTGCTTAATTTCCTCCCTTTCACCATACGGTCAGTTTTAGACCCACTGGAATGACAGGGTGTAATCGATTTCTATTTTTCTCACATTAGGTCAATTGCGGTGGTCTGCAGTTGAAAAATATTGCCTCATCCAATAGAAAATTTTCATTACCCTCAGACACTATTATCTCAACTGTCGATTAGTTGTCCTACGACAATTGCCTGCCATGGACGTTACTCCAAGGAAGCGTACGAAAATTGTAACGCTGCAAGAACAAACTGGCAGGCTTTATCATTAAGCAAATCAAAGTACTATAGATTGGTCCTGAAACTCTGCTGATTGAATCTGTGAATCTGTGATCAATCTGCCAGGAACGACTTCGTGGAATGGACATACTGAATACTAACATATGCATTAGTCATGTTTCATTGGAAAAATAAGAAAAAAGTAAATAATAACGGAGAGACGACGGCGTTGTAAGATATTGCGAGGCTGCCATAGTGGTCTCCAGACGTCTCTCATGACAGCTGCAGCCAGCCCGTATCTTCTGTAGATCTCCCACCTAAACCCCTTTCACTGTTTATTTATTCCCGGGTCATGAACTCCAAACATGGCGGATCATCAAGTTTTATGTTCAGCAATTAAAGGAATAAATAACCTTCTTTATTTTTCTTCTTCCCCCTGACGCAGTTCTCGTAATTTCTTACCGACTTTTATTTCCTCGATCCGAACAAATTACTACAAGTGGATTGGATTGCACACTTAACACGAAATTAAACCTGTACAAACAAGATGGCGTTCGACCTGTTTTTATACATTGATCTCGAAGATTTTACGCAGCTACTGGAGATATAATTCCTCATTTTGATCCCATTTTTTGTTTCGTTTTAATCGAAATCTTCTAAACAAATTCCACCAGTTTTTATCTGCATTGCTGGTGGCTTTCTCCTTTGTGTTGGCGTCTATGAAAAACTAGCAGCATGGCCCGGCGTATCCCGTGCTTGATTCAAAAATCGTACGACTCATACAGCAATCGCTATCACTTGACTTAAAATATTGTTGCCCTTCCTTGCCTTTAAAGAAGCGCCCTTTGCCATGCTGATGTTGGTACATGCCTTACTTCTTGTCTATCTCACACTGCGAATTTTTTCTAAGCTCTATACTAAACATTAAATCTGTTAAGAAAAAAGAACTAAACAAAATGAACACAAAACGATCGACTTTAAAAAAGGATTCGTAACTGGAAAAACCGAATGAAAAAAGAATGTTAACAACAAATACATTTTCACGCCCAACCCAGTTCTGCGGAATCAGAATCAACGTTGAGTTTAAGCAAGCGAATGAGCCAATTGGAGTAAAGTGCCATGCAGATTTAAATTTTTCTAACTTGTGACGAATGCAGCTATCGATTTTTTTTACATGTTAGTTAACATTCGTGTCAGTCAGCTGTTGGCTCTCACGCTGGCCAATAGAATCTTCCTGTCTATTCGTGGAAGCCAGCTATAGGCTCTCACTCTGGCCAATAGAAAATGGCCACAAACTACATGAAAACTGCCATAGAAACATGAAAAAAATCGATTATTTCCACTATTGATGGGAGTTGGGAAGTGCAAAGTTGGTCTTGGCCTTCCTGCTAACTCGGGGCATGTGCATGTAAATTTTGGTGCAAATCCGTTGAAAATTGCGGCCGTGCATTCGTTACACACACACACACACACGTCCTGCCTTTTATAGATAGAGATTTTGAGTTCAGCATATATTTGCCGTTTAGGGTGATCCCCAAACATACGGGAGGATAAAAGTGAAACAAAACTGTAACTAAAAAAAATTTCTAGGCTTGTAAACTCGATCCAAAAATGAACTTTGACCTAAAAATATATTTTAGGCTTTAAAGCTCGACCCCAAAATATTTTAGGCTTGAAAACGCATTTTGAAAAATATTTTTCAGGCACTTTATCTCGACCCCAAAATATTTCTGAAGCTTGAATATTCAACCCCAAAATATTTTTAGTCTTGAAAACTCGATCGAAACTCAACCCAAAAATATTTTTAGGCTTGAAAACTTGACCCAAAAAATTTCCTTAAGATTCAAAAATCGACTCCAAAATATTTTTTAGGCTCGAAAACACGACCCAAAAATATTTTATGCTTGAAAATGCGACTCCAAAATATTTTATGCTTGAAAACACGACCCCAAAATATTTTATGCTTGAAAACGCGACCCCAAAATATATTTTTAGGCTTAAAAAATTGACCAAAAACTATTTGCTTACGCTTCAAAAATCAACCTAAAAATATATTTATGGTTTGGAAACTTGACCCAAAAAGTATTTTAGGCTTGGAATTTCGACACAAAAATATTTTTAGGCTCGAAAACTTGACCCCAAAACATTTGCTTAAGCTTCAAAAATTGACACAAAAATATTTTTAGGTTTAAAAATACGACCCCAAAACTTTTTTAGGTTTGGAAACTTGACCCAGAAATATTTTTAGGCTTGGAATTTCAACTCAAAAATATTTTTTAGGATCAAAAACTTGACCCCAAAACATTTGCTTAAACTTCAAAAATTGACACAAAAATATTTTTTAGGCTTAAAAATACGACCCCAAAACATTTTTAGGCTTTGAAACTTGACCCCAAAATATTTTAGGCTTGAAAATTCAACCCAAATATATCTTTTAGGTTTGAAAACACGGCCCCAAAATATTTTTAGGCTTGGAAATTTGACCCAATAACATTTTAGGCTTGAAAATTCAACCCAAATATGTTTTTTAAGCTTCAAATATCGTCTATTACGCCGGAATTCACTTTACTTCATTAGGATTATCTACAATTTCTCAGCATTATTTTATGCAGTGTTGGGAAAATGTTGCAAAAATATTTGATGTTTTAATCAGTTCTATATTATTTGTGAAATCACTCAACTGTACGTATACCAGTCCAAGAAAAAAAGGAAAAAGCATGAAAAATAACAGTTCATATTGAAATCATACAAAGGGAAAGTTGCCAGTATAAAATACTTGCTTTTTCGCTCTTAAAGAAAAAAAAAAAAAAAAAAAATGGAGATGACAGTCGCTGGAGATGATAAATGGGATCATTAAAAGAATGCCAAACGAATCAAATCATGAGTTAATTTTTTTTTTTTTTAATATTTCAGCTTAAATGTATTTTTTCAATTTCCTTTCCTCGCAAGTAGAACCAGGCCTAAGATCTTTTGCTCGCAACTGTCAAATTCTTGTTTTGGTGTGAATAATCGATCTTAATTTGATGGAACCTATTTCATTTTTTTTTTTTTTAATTTTCTCGACGTGCAAGCAGGTTTATGCAGCAGTATCTTCCAGAACTACAAAGAACAAAGTTATTCAACATGAATTTATACAAAGAAACATTTGTCAATATTGAAATACATGTCGTTAATTAAAAAGAGGGCGACGGCATTTTAAACTCGTAGCACGGTTCGTCGGGAAATATTGCGAGGCCGCCATAATGGTCTTCAGGAAAACTACAGCCACTTCTGTTGATCTCCCGCCGAAGTCCATTTCACTGGTCTTCGGCTTCGCAGGAGATACCTAGGATAGTTCTATAGTTTCTTTTCTTTCTAATGCTTGGGTTCTTCGCCGTTAATGCCCAAGATTCGCAGGCGTAAAGAAAGATTTATATTTTATTGTGTATCTAGAGAAACGAAATAAAGAGGATGTGTAAAAAGTAATACGCCTGTAATATATAATGGTCAAGACAGTAATTCGCACTGAGAGGCTTTCGTTACATGTCTGGTCCCCAGACGGTACTCCTCATTGGACCCAAGATCGGATCAGTGTGCCAGGTTGATGATCTTGGGGGCGCGAAACTCGAAGCTATGGAGGCGGGAGTGGAGGCTCTTCCTGACTGGCCACGTCAAAAGCTGTTATTCCTTTTTTGGTGGGAATGATCAATTTTAATTTGATGGAACCTAACTATTTCATTTCTTTTTTTTTCTCGACAAACAAGCAGGTTTATGAAGCAGTATCTTCCAGAAACGCAAGGAACAAAGTTATTCAACAGGAATTTATACAAAGGAACATTGGTCAGTATTCAAATACGTGTCGTTAATTTGTTTTTTAATTTAAATGTTTTGGTTATGAATAACCAAGATTGGCCTCCACCTGTTTCGTTACTCTCCTCTTTGAGAGAGCTATTTCTGTTTACTGGGGCTATAAAAAGACACTATACACGGACCTTATATTCTCAGATGAATAAAGCTTTCTTAAAGACTACAACTGCGTACTTTTGTCATTACATATTTGTCTTTAATTTTGGATGGGGGGGGTTCACGGTAAGCAAACAGATTTTCTAAAACTGTATTTTTCTAACACGTAGGAAAAAGGTTCTTGTACAAAAGAATTTTGGTCAATATTTAAATGCTTGTTATTACTTGTATCAGGTTGGTGCAAAAATAATAACGTACTAGTGTCGTTTTTTGACGTTAAAAAATACGTCAAAAAACGACATTATTACGTCATTATTTTTGCACCAACCTAATATTACCTGATATGAAAAAAGAAGCATTTTGGTGATGACAGTTGAGATTAAACGGTTCCATTAAATGAATGTCAAAGAAAATTGTTACCAGATTCAAAAGTGACTTTATTTTTGTAGTTGACTGGGTGATTTGTTTTTTAGAGCTTATCAACCATTTGCAAGTCATTCAAAGACAGATTGTAAGAATTTCTTTGAGCTAATAATGATTTACTGATAAAAGTCCCAGTAATTAACCCACGAGGAAAAATAGATGGATGTATACCTTTTCCAAAGGCATTGGCGCGTAGGTGAATATAATGAACTAGATTGGAATTGGAACTCAAATATCAAATTTCGAGCCGTTATTCATTACACTATGCACATATCAAAGCTTACAGCCGCTTGTTTTTCCAAGCGGTCACCCAGGCTCGACGTTGCTTAGCTTCGGTGATCGGACGAGAACCGTTGTTTCGACATATGGCCGTAAGTTGAATATCCTATTTAGACACGAATTTGAATTTATAAATTTTATTTTTGTGCACCAACAAGTGCAGTCTGGAATAATTGGGTTGGTGGTAATATTTCAAGGCCGATTTAAATAGATTCTACGCCGGGAATTTTGTTTTTATAGAATTTCATATTTTGCACAATAAAGAGGCGGAAACTGTGACGAAGACATCATGGAAAAGGAACTGAGCGGTGGACAGCGGGAAACGACTTCATTAACTTTGCAAAGAAAGCATGGAAAGTCACAGATAAAGACAAAAAGAAATCTGTGAAGACTGAGGAAAAGCACTTATAAATTTTACCAAAGAATCGTGGTAATTCAGATAATAACAGAAAAGAACCTGTGGCAGTAGGAAACGTCTTCATTATATTTGAACAAAGGAGTCCTGATAATTCACAGACAATAACGGAAAGGAATCGGTGGAGAAAGCAACAGGAAATGTCTTCATTTTATTTGCCAAAGAGTCCTGATAATTCACAGAAAATAACGGAAAGGAATCTGCAGAGACGACAGCGGGAAACCACTTCATAAATTTTGCCAATGAATCATGGTAATTCCAAATAAGAATGGAAAGGATTCTGTAGAGAAGACAGCAGGAAACGACTTAATTATCTGCGCCAGTGAATCAAGATTATTTACAGACAATAACGAAAAAGAATCTATGGAGAATGCAGCGGGAAATACTTCGTTAATTTTGCCAAGGAATCATGGTAATACCAGATGATGACGGAAAGGAATATGTGGAGAATGCTGAAGGAAGCACCTTCATTGTCTATGTCAAGAAAGCAGGGCAATTCACAGATATTAACGAAAAGGAATTTGGAAAGATAACAGCGGGAAAGCAGTTCATTAATTTTGCCAGGGAATTATTGTAATTCACAGACAATAACGAAAAGGAATCTTCAGAGACGGCAGCGGGAAATCTCATCATTATCTTTGACAAGGAATCATGGCAATTCGCAGATAATAACGAAAAGGGAATTCTGGCGAAAACAGCGAGGGAAAAACTCCATTATATTTGCTAAGGAATCATGGTAATTCACAGATAATAACGGAAAGGAATCTGTGGAGAAGCCAACGGGAAACAACTTCATTACTTTTGCCGAGGGACGATGTTAATTCAAGATGGCAATGGAAAAGAATCTGTGGAGAAGTCAGCAGGAAAGGACTTCCTTATATTTGTCAAGGAATCATGGTTATTCACCGATAATAACGCAATGGAATCTGTGGAAAAGGCACCAGGAAATCACTTCATTATCTTTACCAATAAAGAATTGTAATTCACCGACAGTAATGAAATGACAGGATGGGACATTTGATCACTAACAATTCGCTACCGCCGACTCAACACCATCTTCTCAACACTGGCCAACTCATCACCGCTACAACTCAACTCCAGGACTACTCACCACCAACTGAATCAGCGTGAAGATAGCTTCAGACCAGTATTGGCTGTTATGGCGTGTACTTCTATTAGATCAGCTTTGAGTCGTAGAGATTTTGGTGTCTGTCTTAGTGATTTGTTCGTTACAACAGCCTATTTGACTGACTGGTGTTTATTTTCAAGATCGGACAAATAACCATACTGAAGCAGCAAGTAGAAGACTGCACACAGAGTTTAGGATATATTAGGTTGGTAAAAAATAATGATGTAATAATGTCGTTTTTTGACGTATTTTTTAACGTCAAAAAATGGCATTATTACGTCATTATTTTTGCACCAACCTAATAGCACTCAACAATATGAAGATTCATTACGCGGCTGGAAAAGGTGTAAAGAATCCGGGATCAATTTTTTAGCAATTAATTGGAGGCCATCCTCCTCCGCCTAAATTGAAGAAGACTATGAAGACAGATGAAAGAATTTTGTAGATTGCTTCTTCATTTTCACAATGATATCCAACTGAATATTTATGCAGAATTTTTAAATTTTTTGTTTTTAAAAATTCGTCGAAAGCATTTCATGCCGTTCAGTTGACCTCGCCCTGAGTTGACTGGTGGTGAAAGTGTCTTGGTGTTGATTTGTCACGGAATCACTTGGTCGGTGTTGTGTCGGCGTTCCTGAGACGGCGGCGTTGAGTTAACGCTAATGGATCACCCTGACCCACGAAATGAATCTGTACAGATGATTACTAGAAAGCAGTTTTGTTTCGGAAACGTTAAAATTAACAATCCTTTCCTTGCCTCAATTAACAGATTTTAGATCACTTTTGAGATCAGCTGCCAATTTCATCTTATCAAACCGATCAAACTTAGAAAGATTTTAAATTAAAAATAAACTCATGGATTAAAATATGATCCTTAATAAATTACATTTATTTGTTTTTAAAAAAGAATTTCATAGTTTGAGCGTCGTTGATTTTTCCTCGCGCTGGGTAGGCCTCTGGTGATTTGAATGGTGTTGTGCCGGCGTTGCTGAGTCGGCGGCATTGATTTGACGGTGATGAGTCGCCATGCACCCACGAAATAACTCTGTGTATATGATTACTTGTTTTGGAGACGTTAAAATTATCAATCAGACTTTTTGGAGATTACTGACGTTAACAAAGGTAAATGAGTTCCTTGCAAGGAATCCCAATCGAAGAAAACTTTTACAAGATTCCAGAGACCCTTTAATATTTAATATTTTCTTTTACCTTTTTACATCTATCGTATCCGGTTAGAATGACCGATTTGGATCTTAAGGATCCAGGTACTTTTATTATTTTAATCTTTTCTAGGCAAGTCAAACAAGTAGACCCTACCCGCAAATGAAATCGACGCAACACAATCTTCCAGCAAACCTTCTGCCATCCGCATGTCTTCCGTAATTGTGGTTGTGTTCGACTGTATTAACTTCGGTAAATATCAACAGTAGCAATTTTTCTTTCTTTCTTTCTTTCTTTCTTTCTTTCTTTCTTTCTTTCTTTCTTTCTTAGTCCTGGTAATGACTATAAACTACATCTGACAACAAGGCTTCTGATCAGGAGATTGGAAGTTTTGAGGGGCCTGGAACCACTTCTTAATTGCTGTTAGGGTCCCAGCTACGGGCAAAATGTTAGCCCCCAAACTGGGGTCAAAAGGCTATAAAAGCGAAAAAAACACGTTTTAATAGCAGCAATACATTTTTTGAAGAAAAATTATTACCAGTAATACACTACCAGAAATACATTTTTGAAGAAAAATTATTACCAGTAATACACTACCAGTAATCCATTTTTGAAGAAAATTATTACCTGCAATACACTACCAGTAATCCATTTTTGAAGAAAAATTATTACCAGTAATACACTACCAGTAATACATTTTTGAAGAAAATTATTACCGGCAATACACTACCAGTAATACATTTTTGAAGAAAAATTATTACCGGCAATACACTACCAGTAATCCATTTTTGAAGAAAAATTATTACCAGTAATACACTACCAGTAATACATTTTTGAAGAAAATTATTACCGGCAATACACTACCAGTAATACATTTTTGAAGAAAAATTATTACTAGTAATACACTACCAGAAATACATTTTTGAAGAAAAATTATTACTAGTAATACACTACCAGAAATACATTTTTGAAGAAAAATTATTACTAGTAATACACTACCAGAAATACATTTTTGAAGAAAAATTATTACTAGTAATACACTACCAGAAATACATTTTTGAAGAAAAATTATTACCAGTAATACACTACCAGTAATCCATTTTTGAAGAAAAATTATTACTAGTAATACACTACCAGAAATACATTTTTGAAGAAAAATTATTACTAGTAATACACTACCAGTAATCCATTTTTGAAGAAAAATTATTACTAGTAATACACTACCAGAAATACATTTTTGAAGAAAAATTATTACTAGTAATACACTACCAGTAATACATTTTTGAAGAAAAATTATTACCAGTAATACACTACCAGAAATACATTTTTGAAGAAAATTATTACCAGTAATACACTACCAGTAATCCATTTTTGAAGAAAAATTATTACTAGTAATACACTACCAGAAATACATTTTTGAAGAAAAATTATTACTAGTAATACACTACCAGTAATACATTTTTGAAGAAAAATTATTACCAGTAATACACTACCAGAAATACATTTTTGAAGAAAATTATTACCAGTAATACACAACCAGTAATCCATTTTTGAAGAAAAATTATTACTAGTAATACACTACCAGAAATACATTTTTGAAGAAAAATTATTACCAGTAATACACTACCAGTAATCCATTTTTGAAGAAAAATTATTACTAGTAATACACTACCAGAAATACATTTTTGAAGAAAAATTATTACTAGTAATACACTACCAGTAATCCATTTTTGAAGAAAAATTATTACTAGTAATACACTACCAGAAATACATTTTTGAAGAAAAATTATTACTAGTAATACACTACCAGTAATACATTTTTGAAGAAAAATTATTACCAGTAATACACTACCAGAAATACATTTTTGAAGAAAATTATTACCAGTTATACACTACCAGTAATCCATTTTTGAAGAAAAATTATTACTAGTAATACACTACCAGAAATACATTTTTGAAGAAAAATTATTACTAGTAATACACTACCAGTAATACATTTTTGAAGAAAAATTATTACCAGTAATACACTACCAGAAATACATTTTTGAAGAAAATTATTACCAGTAATACACTACCAGTAATCCATTTTTGAAGAAAAATTATTACTAGTAATACACTACCAGAAATACATTTTTGAAGAAAAATTATTACTAGTAATACACTACCAGAAATACATTTTTGAAGAAAAATTATTACTAATAATACACTACCAGTAATACATTTTTGAAGAAAAATTATTACTAGTAATACACTACCAGAAATACATTTTTGAAGAAAAATTATTACTAGTAATACACTACCAGTAATCCATTTTTGAAGAAAAATTATTACTAGTAATACACTACCAGAAATACATTTTTGAAGAAAAATTATTACTAGTAATACACTACCAGTAATCCATTTTTGAAGAAAAATTATTACCAGTAATACACTACCAGAAATACATTTTTGAAGAAAATTATTACCAGTAATACACTACCAGTAATCCATTTTTGAAGAAAAATTATTACTAGTAATACACTACCAGAAATACATTTTTGAAGAAAAATTATTACTAATAATACACTACCAGTAATACATTTTTGAAGAAAAATTATTACTAGTAATACACTACCAGAAATACATTTTTGAAGAAAAATTATTACTAGTAATACACTACCAGTAATACATTTTTGAAGAAAAATTATTACTAGTAATACACTACCAGAAATACATTTTTGAAGAAAATTATTACCAGTAATACACTACCAGTAATCCATTTTTGAAGAAAAATTATTACTAGTAATACACTACCAGAAATACATTTTTGAAGAAAATTATTACTAGTAATACACTACCAGTAATCCATTTTTGAAGAAAAATTATTACTAGTAATACACTACCAGAAATACATTTTTGAAGAAAAATTATTACTAGTAATACACTACCAGTAATACATTTTTGAAGAAAAATTATTACCAGTAATACACTACCAGAAATACATTTTTGAAGAAAAATTATTACTAATAATACACTACCAGTAATACATTTTTGAAGAAAAATTATTACTAGTAATACACTACCAGAAATACATTTTTGAAGAAAAATTATTACTAGTAATACACTACCAGTAATACATTTTTGAAGAAAAATTATTACTAGTAATACACTACCAGAAATACATTTTTGAAGAAAATTATTACCAGTAATACACTACCAGTAATCCATTTTTGAAGAAAAATTATTACTAGTAATACACTACCAGAAATACATTTTTGAAGAAAATTATTAGTAGTAATACACTACCAGTAATCCATTTTTGAAGAAAAATTATTACTAGTAATACACTACTAGAAATACATTTTTGAAGAAAAATTATTACTAGTAATACACTACCAGAAATACATTTTTGAAGAAAATTATTACCAGTAATACACTACCAGTAATCCATTTTTGAAAAAAAATTATTACTAGTAATACACTACCAGAAATACATTTTTGGAGAAAAATTATTACCAGTAATACACTACCAGTAATCCATTTTTGAAGAAAAATTATTACTAGTAATACACTACCAGAAATACATTTTTGAAGAAAAATTATTACTAGTAATACACTACCAGTAATCCATTTTTGAAGAAAAATTATTACTAGTAATACACTACCAGAAATACATTTTTGAAGAAAAATTATTACTAGTAATACACTACCAGTAATACATTTTTGAAGAAAAATTATTACCAGTAATACACTACCAGAAATACATTTTTGAAGAAAATTATTACCAGTAATACACTACCAGTAATCCATTTTTGAAGAAAAATTATTACTAGTAATACACTACCAGAAATACATTTTTGAAGAAAAATTATTACTAGTAATACACTACCAGTAATACATTTTTGAAGAAAAATTATTACCAGTAATACACTACCAGAAATACATTTTTGAAGAAAATTATTACCAGTAATACACTACCAGTAATCCATTTTTGAAGAAAAATTATTACTAGTAATACACTACCAGAAATACATTTTTGAAGAAAAATTATTACTAGTAATACACTACCAGTAATCCATTTTTGAAGAAAAATTATTACTAGTAATACACTACCAGAAATACATTTTTGAAGAAAAATTATTACTAATAATACACTACCAGTAATACATTTTTGAAGAAAAATTATTACTAGTAATACACTACCAGAAATACATTTTTGAAGAAAAATTATTACTAGTAATACACTACCAGTAATACATTTTTGAAGAAAAATTATTACCAGTAATACACTACCAGAAATACATTTTTGAAGAAAATTATTACCAGTAATACACTACCAGTAATCCATTTTTGAAGAAAAATTATTACTAGTAATACACTACCAGAAATACATTTTTGAAGAAAAATTATTACTAGTAATACACTAACAGTAATACATTTTTGAAGAAAAATTATTACCAGTAATACACTACCAGAAATACATTTTTGAAGAAAATTATTACCAGTAATACACTACTAGTAATCCATTTTTGAAGAAAAATTATTACTAGTAATACACTACCAGAAATACATTTTTGAAGAAAAATTATTACTAGTAATACACTACCAGAAATACATTTTTGAAGAAAAACTATTACTAGTAATACACTACCAGTAATACATTTTTGAAGAAAATTATTACTAGTAATACACTACCAGAAATACATTTTTGAAGAAAAATTATTACTAGTAATACACTACCAGAAATACATTTTTGAAGAAAATTATTACCAGTAATACACTACCAGTAATCCATTTTTGAAGAAAAATTATTACTAGTAATACACTACCAGAAATACATTTTTGAAGAAAAATTATTACTAGTAATACACTACCAGTAATACATTTTTGAAGAAAAATTATTACCAGTAATACACTACCAGAAATACATTTTTGAAGAAAATTATTACCAGTAATACACTACCAGTAATCCATTTTTGAAGAAAAATTATTACTAGTAATACACTACCAGAAATACATTTTTGAAGAAAAATTATTACTAATAATACACTACCAGTAATACATTTTTGAAGAAAAATTATTACTAGTAATACACTACCAGAAATACATTTTTGAAGAAAAATTATTACTAGTAATACACTACCAGTAATACATTTTTGAAGAAAAATTATTACTAGTAATACACTACCAGAAATACATTTTTGAAGAAAATTATTACCAGTAATACACTACCAGTAATCCATTTTTGGAGAAAAATTATTACCAGTAATACACTACCAGTAATCCATTTTTGAAGAAAATTATTACCTGCAATACACTACCAGTAATCCATTTTTGGAGAAAAATTATTACCAGTAATACACTACCAGTAATCCATTTTTGAAGAAAATTATTACCTGCAATACACTACCAGTAATCCATTTTTGAAGAAAAATTATTACCAGTAATACACTACCAGTAATACATTTTTGAAGAAAATTATTACCGGCAATACACTACCAGTAATACATTTTTGAAGAAAAATTATTACCGGCAATACACTACCAGTAATACATTTTTGAAGAAAAATTATTACCAGTAATACACTACCAGTAATACATTTTTGAAGAAAATTATTACCGGCAATACACTACCAGTAATACATTTTTGAAGAAAAATTATTACCTGCAATACACTACCAGCAATACATTTTTGAAGAAAAATTATTACCAGTAATACACTACCAGTAATCCATTTTTGAAGAAAAATTATTAGCGGCAATACACTACCAGTAATACATTTTTGAAGAAAAATTATTACCAGTAATACACTACCAGTAATACATTTTTGGCAAAAAAAATACCTGCAGTAAAAATCTTGTCGGCATTAAATAAACCATCGAGTAAAACATAACAAACCAAACAAGCAAGCTCTTAAGCAAACTACATTTCGGCATTAGATGACCCATAAGGAATTGATGTGCCGTTACACAAACAAATCAATCTTTCTTTCTTTCTTCTCCCTAACTTTCTCCCTCCTTACTTATCTTTATCTCACTTTCACTTTTTTTCCTTCCACTCCCTCTATTTTTTCATATTCTCCCTTTCTATATCACTCTTTTTTTTTTCCATTTCTTTCTCTCTTTCCCGGTACTCATACGATCACCGAAGTTAAGCAACGTCAAGTCTGATCAATACCTAAATGGGTGACTCCTTGGGAATACCAGGTGCTGTAAGTTTGGGTGTATGGATGACAAAGTCTCGGAATTGGAAATCTGATAGCTGAGTTCCAATTCCAGTCGGGTTCGTTATGTCCACATAAGCGCAAAGTACCCTTCGGAAAGGTATGAAGCCACTACTTCTCACCACAGCGAGTGGTTAATTAGTAGGACATATCAGTAAATCATTATTATCTCCCCAACCAGCAAAGATTCTTACAAACTGAAAATATTTCTGGCTTTAAATAACCTGCTAAAGATTGATAAGCCTTAAAAAAAATAACAAGTCAATCAAATTCTTTTCCTTTTCTGTCTCGTTCGTTCGTTCGTTCGTTCCTTCCTTCCTTCCTTTCTTTCTTTTCTACCTTCCTTTCTCCCTTCCCTCTTTCTCCTTCTCACCCTCCCTCTCTACTTCCTTCCCTTCCTCTCTACTTCCTTCTTTCTTTCGTTCCTTCCTTCCCTCCTTCTTTCCTTTCTTCCTTCCTTTTCTCTCTCCTTCCTTCCTGCCCTCTCTCTCTGTTTCTGTAATTGTCCTTCCCTTACTTTTTCTCACTCTCTTTCTCTCTTCCCCACTTTCTTTCTGTTTTCTTTCTTTCTTTCTTTATGTATTTATTTATTTATTTATTACTTACTTACTTACTTACTTTCTTTCCCTTCCCCCCTACTCTTTCTCTCTCCTTTTTTTTATTACTGATGAGAAAGAGCAAGTCTGTTTAAACGATTTCTCAGCTTAGAATACGTCGCTGAAGGCAATCGTAATTTACGGGTCTACAGCTGTGTCGTAGTTAACAGCTTGTGAATCAAGCAGACGACTTCTAAAGAAAATGGCGGTCGTCGTTTGTGTGCTAAATATAGTTTCACTTCTTCCTGAACGGTTTTTCTTTTAATGCCTATACGTACGCAATGAACGATTTGTTTCGACAGGTTTCATCAAAACGAACAAATAAAAACGAAAAAAAAAGTTTATATTAGTAATTCTGAACCTTCTTTGTAACAGTGATTGGTCTGAAGAAAAAGAAAACGATACATGGGGTGGGGAAAAAGAAGCCATAAATCATGAGATTCTCCACCCGAATTTACTCTGATCTTTTTTCGCTTGGTTTTTCACTTTATACGCTCTTTCTTTTCCTTTCATTTTGACATTATCGTTAATTTTGTCCGTCTCATCATTAACTTCGTAGAATCGTTTTTATATAAACAAATGATTGATTGTCAATGAACTGAATACATTAAACTCAATAAAGCGAAAGTCGTTTGTATTTATTCCTAATTCTGATGTAAAAGGTTAAATCGGCTACAGTCCAACCAAATCAACACCACGCTTGTTACCATCATAACGCATTACTTCATCTGTCTGTTGACTGGGCCGATCACGTATATCTGTCGCGCACAAACTCAGACACACACAGAATCACTAGTAAAAACAAAAGCAAAAAAATAATTGTTAATAACTTATTATCGATTCCGACAACCTTAAAAATCAAACCACGTGATTAAACACGACAGATCACAGATATGAAAATAAAATTATACAATGTTTTAAAAGTAAATAAGGCGTCCAGTTTGCTTTTTAAATTGATTGTAAATTTATCCCCCTATGCAAGCCAAAACAAAATACGCTAATTAAAATCAAAATAATTTTTCATAAAAAAAAAAAAAAAAATTAAATTAAAATAATTTTTCATAAGGATTAAGCACTCCCGATCTCAAATATCAAAAGAAAACATATGTAAAATTAAATAGAGATGTACAGTTTACCATCCTGGGTATGAGAATAAACTACACTCGGTACAAAGGCCTCTGATCGGGAGGTTTTCAGGAGTGTGGAACCACCTCGTAATTGCTGTTGTTCTCAGGTCCACCCTGATCCGGGGTGGTAGCACTTGTTAGGGTCCCAGCTATTGGCAAATAGAGAACACCCCAAACAAAAGCAAAATACTATGAAAGTAGATACCTCCATTAGGTCACGTAAAAAAAAGCAGCATATCTCGATGAAAAAAGGTCCATAAATCAAGGAAAACAAAGTTTTTTTGTCTCAATATGTTTATGTTGTTATGAGGTATTTTTTTAAATATTTTTTTGAAATTTTTTACTCCCTTCTAGCACGTAGAAAATTTTGGTTAAGAATTTTGTTTTTTTAACGACGGCGCAGAAAGAGAAAAAAGGTTTGTTTTATTTTGCGCTTTTCCCGAGGAAAACAAACTTTAATTTAGGAAATTCTTGCAAAAATCAAATAATTGTCGGATTTTAATGAAACTTTCAGGACTTATTCAGAAATGAAGGAAATTATTTTTGAATTTTTTATTTTTGGAAAATCTTGTTAAAAAGACATATTTTTTTTTAACATGTTTCCACCCACTTACATATTTTCATGAAATTTCGAGAAATTAAATCTTGAAGCACGGGATTTGTTTTATTAGTTATAAACAGGACTCTTTATAGAAAGTAAATCACCAGTTTTTTGGGGTTTTTTTGTTTTTGTTTTTTTGTAAAATAGTAATCCGTTTCATAGAAAATCTGCTCTGAATTATAAAAAAATATATAAAACGTATGACATTAATTAATTAGAAAAGCTTTGACCTGCTTTTGTAAATACGTTATATTAAGGACATTATTTTGTGAAGAAATAAAAAATTTTTCGACGAATAATATATTTTTTACAAATTTTTTTTCCATTTTTAAAATTTTTTTCATTAACTTTTTAATACTTCAAAAATCGTTTAAAATTCTTTATTGCTTTTAAGCACATACTGTAATGATAACGTTAATGAAAAAGTAAATTTAGGAATCGAAAATTGAAAAGCACATAACAGTCGTTTGTACCCGAATATTTTTAAAATAATTAACAAAAAAAATTTTTATTGAAAAAAACGTTTATAATTTATACGTATGGAAATGTATACATGACATAATCCTTAAAAAATTTTAAACAATTATCTAATTAATAAAAAACTTTAAACAATTATCTAATTAAGAATGTATGAAACAAAAAATAGATATTACATAATTGCTGAATAAAAATGTTAATATTTAAAAAGTACTAATTAAAAACGAAAGCTTACTTTGCAAAAATTGTCAATTTTGATCATCCATAGTAGTCTGTCATCACCTCGTCACAATCGATTTCTTTGATAAATTCAGACAAATCTTTAAGAAATGTTTGGATACAAATTTTTATGCTATAAGTAAGTACTGTTTGTTTCATATCAGATTAATTTAACTTTAAATTTTCCATTTTAACTCAAATAACGTGTCAAAAATATATAAATTTATTTTAGGAAGAAGTTTAAAATCAAAATTTTGTTTTTGTTTACAAATTTCTTAAAATTTAAGAAAATGGTCGCTTCTAAGAAAATTAAACAAAAATCGAGTATATATTTGACATTCCAATCTATATAATTTCTATCTGAAGGACACCAGAATATGTTACTTACTGTAAGTAATAAATTTAATGCTTTATCTTTCAATTAATAACAACATATTGAGACAAAACTTTGTTTTGGTTGATTTATGAGCCTTTTTTCATTGTGACATGCTGCTTTTTTACGTGACCTAATGGAGGTAACTAAATGAAAGTATAGAAATATATTTTTTAATAAAATCACCAAAAATACATATTTATAGTAGGATTACCAACAATACATTTTATAGCAAAATGACCAACCATATATTTTACCTGCAGTTGAAGCTATAAAACTGTGTTCAAAATATTTAGTTTTTGACATTAAATAACCCATAGAGATGTTTCTAAGTTTTTTGGCTCACCACTGCTGTGAACTCCCAACTTTCTGGGTCTAGTCACCGGATCTAACCAACGCCTTTATCTTTTTAGATTGTTCTATTTCCAAAGGCACATAGCCCAATTAATAAAGTCGTTGGTTAGATCCAGTGACTAGACCCAAAGAGTTGTGAGTTCAATACCAGGCTATAGCAGGGACGAACTAAAAAAAAAAAAAAAAAAAATTTTAGAGTTAAAGGGAAATAAGCGAGACATCAGGAAGAGGCATGGCATGTGGAACTAGAACCGGTGGACGGAATAAAGGGTTCGGTTCGAAATTTAAATCACCTGAAGAAGAACGGAGCGTAACACGGCCGAAATGTTGTGTATATGGCAATGAAGATGAGGATAACGGTCCGAGTCATGTAAATAATGCAAGTAATCATAATACCTCATCTCAGAGATATAGACAAATATATAGAGAGACATAGACATGAAGGCCGAAGAGTACAACGGCCGAAATGTTGTGAATATGGCAATGAAGATGAGGATAACGGTCCGAGTCATGTAAATAATGCAAGTAATCATAATACCTCATCTCAGAGATATAGACAGATAAACAAGTATTTATATAGTTTGGTTTATTTTGTTTTACGGTACATCACCATCAGTGGGTTATTTAATGCTGACAAGATTTTTTAGGGTAGGTTCGTATGAATAAAATATGTATTCAATATTCATTGTAAAAAAAAAATATCAGTTTGTAGATCAAGGTTTATTGAGGTATTTTTGTAAAGCTGGTTTTTGTCAAGAGTCGAATATATTCCTGGTAATATTTTTTTAAATTATATTACTCTTTGTATATTTTTAAAAAAAAATGTATTGTTGGTAATTAAAAAAGGTGGAGCTGGGAACAACATTTAAAAGGTGGTTCCACTCTCCTGAAAACATCCAATATCTTAATCAGATTCTAAATTCTTAATAATTATTCTCTTTTTCTTATTCTTTTACACCCGGTAACCCTTTCTGTCTTAGTAGCTTTATGAGTTTTTTTTTTAAACAAAAAAAAAAAGGTGGGGTGATAAGCCGCTTAATTAAAATAAATCAAACAAAATGAATGAATAAAATGCTAGAAAAATGGTCGGGGGAGGTTTCGAATGACACTACAATGAATAATTGTATGTAATGATAACTATACATATAATATAGAATTATTATTCTATGTTATAATATATAGATTATAATATATAATAATATATCTATTATTCATATATAATATATAATATTAATTAACATATTAATTTACAATTAATTTACATATAATAATATATATATAATAATATATATAAATATATTATATATATTATATTATATTATAATATATATAATAATATTATTAATAAAAATTATTATATAACAATATATTATATATAATATGTAGAATAGTAATATATAATAATATATATTATAATTAATTTATATATATAATATTAATATATAATATATCTATTATATATATATATAGATAGATAGATAGATAGATAGATAGATAGATAATGAAGAGAGATTGAAGACATTGAAAAGATGAAGATAGATAGATAGATAGATAGATAGATAGATAGATAGGTAGATAGATAGAAAAAGACTGAGATAGATTAAACACATTCAAGAGATTGAAACAGATAATGAAGAGACTCTAATAGATAGATAGATAGATAGATAGATAGATAGATAGATAGATAGATAGATAGATAGATAGATATAAAGAGACTGAGATAGATTAAACACATTCAAGAGATTGAGACAGATAATGAGGAGACTCTAATAGAGAGATAAATAGATAGATAGATAGATAGATAGATAGATAGATAGATAGATAGATAGATAGATAGATAGAAAAAGACTGAGATAGATTAAACACATTCAAGTGATTGAGACAGATAATGAAGAGACTCTAATACATAGATAGATAGATAGATAGATAGATAGATAGATAGATAGATAGATAGATAGATAGATATAAAGAGACTGAGATAGATTAAACACATTCAAGAGATTGAGACAGATAATGAAGAGACTCTAATAGATAGATAGATAGATAGATAGATAGATAGATAGATAGATAGATAGATAGATAGATAGATAGATAGATAGATAGATAGATAGATAGAAAAAGACTTAGATAGATTAAACACATTCAAGAGATTGAGACAGATAATGAAGAGACTCAGATAGATAGATAGATATATTGTAATATATAATAAGTTAATATAGAATATAACGATTTTACAATAAATGAAGACCTATCCAATATGATTACAAGGGAGTGCTGAAAATTACTCGACCAAACGAAGCAGAGATAAAAAAAAAAATGTTTTTACTCATTCAGTCAGATTTTAGAAACTGCGTCGTACAAAAAACGTTTTAGTAACTCTTTGTAAAGAATGCATTTTTAATTCATTTTATTTAAAGAACGCAATAAAAAAAAAAAATAAAAAAAAGCTAAAACCAAAAAGATTTTCAGAGTGGTCAAGAATTCAAGCAGCCATTACAGACAGAACAGCGCAGTTGTAAGTAACATACTTGTTTCCGCTTATATGAATGTTCGTAATTTAACAATAAACTGCCGTCTGCCTATTGATAGCTAACACTAGATAGTTTAATCTTTCTGCACTGCACCCCATGTGTACTTAAGAAATGGCACATTTATATATTATCCGAACCTTTCATATTCAGTTGCGTTATTCGATATTTATCTCGTTATATGTCTGTTTAGTTTAAATATATTATACAAATAACATATTTATGAATAACTACTGACTGCTTGTATATACGGCTGCAAAATGTGAATTAGTGTTCAGAACATGTCTTCTTTTTCAAATAGCAGATGCTACAAATAAGCAAATTGTAATCTTTTTCTTTTCTCGTCTCCTGAAAATTTTGTGTTTTTCATTTGCTCTTCTTCTGGATCATGACTTTTCTTCGCAGTTTTATTTTGCCTCTCTTCCTCAAACGGCTAGTATTTTAGTTAAAAAAATAAATAAATAAAAAACAAATAAATCTATTAGAAAAATAAAACAATTTTTTTCGACCTCTATCTCTAGAAAGTTCTTTCTTTAAGTCTCGGTGAATACGTCTGCCGTTGAAAAAAAAATATGAATAAGTCAGTTGCATAGGTATTTTATTCTCAAGGTCAGATGCTTTGAATAAGACTTTCTCAAGATGAGCGGCTATTCTAATAGGAAGATTGCTTTTTGTTGTGGATATTGAAGTCTATATGGGATGATGTTAAAAGAGAAAATGGCACATTTGTTGAAAAAAAAAAAAAGAAGTAAACTAAAAAAAAAAAAGAATAGGGGAAAAATGTACCTAGTCAGACGCTGGCGTCTTTCTACTTCGTCTGTTATCTGTTCCATTACGGACTTTAAATACTTCAAGCTGGTTGGTTGCCTGAAGTAGATCGCCTCGTTGGCAAATGCAAGAGGCGCTTCAGACAGACGAAAGCGAGAACGAGTGAGGAGGAGGAAGAGGAGAAGAAGAAGAACAAGAACAACAACAACAACAACAACAACCTTTAGACAAAGAAAATGAATAAAAATGATAGAATGAAATAAAGTATGCGAAAAGAAGAAACGACATATCACAGGGAAGATAATAATAATAATAATAATAATAATAATAATAATAATAATAATAATAATCCCTGTTGTAGTCGGAGCCCTAGGATTGGTTGGAAAAGACTCCAGTAGATTAATTAAAGGGATTCCTGGAAGCCCATGCCTCAAAGAGATACAAAAAATTGTTCTGACAAATACAGCCCACACTTTACGAAGGGCTTTATCTATGTATTATTTATTTTATTTTATTTTTTTTTTTTTTTTGTCAGTGGAAAATGTCATGATGCCATTTCTAACCTTAGGTCCCCGAGCGGGACCCGGAAAGAAATGTGTAAACGCCAGAAATCAAAGGAAATAATAATAATAATAATAATAATAATAATAATAATAATAATAATAATATCTTGGATTCTTAAGGCATTGAAAATGTACAAAGTCTCCTCGGTGATAGTAAATTTCCTTAAATATAGCATGAAACAGTGGAAATTATACCTAAATCACACCAAATGGAATGTCATTTCCAATCTTTGAAGGAGACTGGCTGTCGTTCCTTCTGATCTTTATCCGCCTTTTGCATGAACTATTAAGTTGGTGCAAAAATAATGTCGGTTTTTGACGTTAAAAATTACGTCAAAAACCGACATTATTTTTGCTCCAACCTAATAAAAAACAATCACTATGGATTAAAAAAAACAATAAAGAGTTTAATCACCTATTCTACATGGATTACCCCAAACTCTTTGCCAAAGAAGACAATGGGTAGAAGTGTCTCCTCAATACTGCAAAACGTTTCAGTGATAAGAATCAATATGGATTTCGGATTAGATAAATGTGCAAAAGTAACATTCAAGAACGGTAGAATTACAGAAACAAATTCAATAGATCTTGATTTTGTTAAAAAAAAATTAGGGAACTGGAACAAAAAAAAAAGCCTATAAATACCTAGGAGTCATCGAAAGAGATGGAATACAAGAAAAAATACAACTGGTATTAAATACCGTGTTGAATTGAGAAAAAAAACCATATCAGCCATAAGCAATTTGGTTGTTCCTGTGGTACAATATAGTTTCGACATCCTTAATAGGAACATAAAGCGAATGGATGACAAAACGAGAAAGCTTCTCATATACCACCGGCTGCACCATACTAAGGCTCGTATTGATCGTGAGCATGTGCCCAGATCCGAAGGAGGCAGAGGATTAGTTCAACTAGAACAGTCTTGCAAAACTCGGTTTTCAAAGATACCTGGTAACTACAGAAGACTGTATGAGGATCAATGTCAAAGAACATGAAAGGATTAAGAAACTCTTTCTAGTAATAATGGAGAGCAACATATTCAAAAGTGAATTTCCAGTGACAAAAGAAGTGCAAAGAAACACTAATGCACCTACTGCAACAGCAAAGAGCATAAAAAAAAGAAAGCAAAAGCAAACACAATGAACCAAATAGAGAAACGATGGCAACGTAAGCCTCATCATGGTCAATACTCTACAGGTACCAAACAAGCTGACGTAGACAAATCTCGAACCCCTCAGTGGCTACGTCAGTCAGTCAGTTATGTGCTATGCATGATACACACACAGGCGATCATGTATCTTTCGATACAGAAACGATGGCACATAAACCTCATCATGGTCAATACTCTGCAGGTACCAAACTAGCTGACGTATACAAATCTCGTACCCATCAGTGGCTACGTCAGTCAGTCAGTTATGTGCTATGCATGATACACGCGTAAGCGATCATGTATCTTTCGATACAGAAACGATGGCACATAAACCTCATCATGGTCAATACTCTGAAGGTACCAAACAATCTGACGTAGACAAATCTCGTACCCATAAGTGGCTACGTCAGTCAGTCAGTTATGTGCTATGCATGATACACGCGTAAGCGATCATGTATCTTTCGATACAGAAACGATGGCACATAAACCTCATCATGGACAATATTCTGCAGGTACCAAACTAGCTGACGTAGACAAATCTCGTACCCATCAGTGGCTACGCCAGTCAGTCAGTTATGTGCTATGCATGATACACGCGTAAGCGATCATGTATCTTTCGATACAGAAGCGATGGCACATAAACCTCATCATGGTCAATACTCTGCAGGTACCAAAAAAGCTGACGTAGACAAATCTCGTACCCATCAGTGGCTAGGTCAGTCAGTCAGTTATGTGCCATGCGTAATACACGCACAGGCGATCATGTATCTTTCGATACAGAAACGATGTCACATAAGCCTCATCTTGGTCAATACTCTGCAAGAAACCAAACAATTTGATGTATAGAAATTTCGTACGTATCAGTCGCTTCGTGTCAATCAGTTATGTGCCATGTGGGATACACACGTAAACGATGAAGTAGCTTTCGATAGATGACTGACGAAGCAGATTTTTCCCCCTTACCATTTCTTCCCAAGGTAGACCAGTTGCCACCCAAAGCTATAGATCCCGGTCTCTCCTGCTATTTACCCGTAGCTGAGGGGAGAAGATGGGGCTTCATAGCTTTCCTAATGGCATTAGCACGTAAGTGAATGTAATGGATTTGACTGGAATTCGAACTCGGCTCTCCGATTCCGTAATCCGAGACGAAGTGCAGGGTTAAACGCTGAAACCGTGGGTTTTATTCTTGCTGCACAAGACCAATTCTTGTTAACTCAACACCAACAAAGGCTATCTGCAGTTTACTTTTATGTGCCATACGTGATACAGACTTAGGCGATCATGTATCTTTCGATACATGACTGACGAGGCAGATTTTTTATATAGGATCTTTAACAATTTTTCTATAACTTCACAATAAACACAGACAAATCAAAGCTAATCGCCCAGCTATCATAGTCAGAGACCACAAAAACAAAATGTACCTTCTTACTGACATGACGGTCCCTTCAGACTGTAAAGTATCTTTGAAGAACTTTAAAAAAAAAAAACAAAAAAAAACTATCGAAACACAAGGACTTTGAAATCGAAATCTCTAAAGTATGGCACATGAGGACATCAAAAATTCCAGTTGTAGTTGGAGCCCTCGGATTGATTGGAAAATGTTGCGATAGGTTAATTGACGGAATTCTTGGTAGCCTAAACCTAAAAAGAAATGCAAAATATTGCAGGGACAAGCACAGCTCACACCTTACGAATGGCTTTTTCTATCTAAAATATATGTGATCTTGGGTAAAAAAAAATTTCATGCTCAGGGGAAAATGTCATGATGCCATTTCCGACTTTAGGTCTTTGGTGTAGACCAGAAATCAAAGAAAATAATAATATTAAATACCCAGGAGTCAGTGAAGGCGATGGAGTTTGACATTAAATTAGCTTTTTAGCATCAACCATAATTTACCTAGACTTTTCAGTTAAACTGGTGGATATCTATCAGCGTCTCTTAAATTTTAAAATATTGATAAACTAACGACATCTGAAAAAAAATAAACCATTTTGTCTGGTGATCGCAATAGTGTGAAACCCAGGGTCACAAACTCATGTCGATATAACTGAATATATATATATATATATATATATATATATATATTGAACAATAAAAAATTTTTAAAAATTAAAATCTTCAGACACACTGGGTTGTAGATTAATATTCTTTCGCTTTTATTATTATTATTTCATTTAGATTCCTCGACTAGTTTCGGCCAAAATGGCCATCATCAGGAGAAGAAATATTTCTGCTTGCTGGTAGCAGTGAACTACAGAAATGAATGTCTTGATGGAGAAAATGAACTTTTGTCTGTAGTTTTCATTTGTTTTTTTATTTATCTTTTTAACATGAATCTTTTAACATTCCTTGTGTTGGTCAAACAGTCTCTTTTAAGTTGTTATTTGAGATAAGAGCTGGATGGATCTATGCTGCTATGAATTCCCCTGGTCAGTCTGACAGTTTTATTGGTTTCTGGAGAGGGGGATGTGTCTCTGTTAAGTGTTTGTGTGTGTGTTATTTGCTTCTTAGGGAGTGAGTGAGTATGATATGTGTAAGCGTGTATATTACTGTTGGTGTGTGTTATCATTTACCTTATTAGGGAATGAGCATGATGTGTATATGTTCGCGTGGGTGTGTGTATAAGTGTGAGGCCTCCACACCTCTGTAAGCATGTCTGTCTTGTGTGGGTGAGAAATGTGGGTAGGTTTTGATTTGTAGGGTTATATATTAATACTATCTATATTGTTAAATGTATGGTTTAGCCTGGCTGGATAGTGTGTTTTTAAATGTTGTATCCACTTATTTTCATGGAACTCTAAAATCTTTCTTATGTTATCTGCTCTGGACTTTTCTATTCTCTCAATTATAGTGATTATATATATATATATATATATATATATATATATATATATATATATATATATATATGAGGTTATAGTTGTTCCAACGAGAGAAAAATATATACTTAAAAATAAGAGAGAAACCGCAAACGTTTTTGGTTATAATGTGGATTTGTTTTAGTATGTCATACTTATTATAAAACCCAGGTTGTGTGTGTGTCTGTACGTTTATATATTGGATCAGATTTCCTACATTTTTCAACCGATTTCAACAAAACTTCACAGGACTACGTAAAATTACCTTTCGGTGGTTCTGACAGCGCCAAAAATAGGAAAAACACAATTGTTTTTGCACGAAATCAATTTGAAAACACGATTAGGCATCGCGAGTATGAAAGGAGGACAACTCATATCGAGTTATACTTATTATAAAACCCAGGTTGTTTGTGTGTGTTCGCTTATATATGGAATCGGATTTCCTACATTTTTCAACCGATTTCAACAAAACTTCACTTATTTTTGGCAGGTAGTGTTTCTTATTGTCTTGCACACTTTTTTCTTTATTTTTACATTCAGAATGCTTTAAAAATTCCATTTACAAGACAATTGTTTATAATAAAATTCTATTCAATCGGTAGACTCATAACGATTGAAAGCAATGTTTTTGTTTGAGTTTGGGTTTGACCAATTCGTAAAAAAACAAAAACAAAACAAAAACAAAACAAAACAAAAAACTAATTAAGACATGCGTGTCTGTCAACCTTAAACAATAATCTTTGTCAATTTTCTTTTTCAGTCTTTATGATGGTCGATACTTGATCTATCTCTTACTCTTACATCCCCGGGCAACGCTGGGCTCTACTGCTAGTATATATATATATATATATATATATATATATATATATATATATATATATATATATATATATATATATATATATTTCATATTTCTACACTGGGTGAATGAGAACTAAACACAGATCATTCACTTAACTCACTGTTGATTATCACAAGTTGTGGAAGATTACAGATTGAAACCGCTAGTCACAACTACACCTATTCTCTTTTCGCGACACTCAACTCACATGTCACTTTTTTGGTTGGTACATGGGTTGATTATTTTTACAAAACATTGGTCAATGTAAATTTACAGAGCATAAATATTATAAATTAACTGATTTAAAATATGTTTTTTTCGCTACACATTAATAACTACGTTTCTAAAACTGAGGCTAAAAACTTCAAATTTAATTATATAATTAAATTAAAAGCATTACTCCCGTTTCATCTTCAAGCGAATATTGGAATAACTTATTTTTAAATTTACTGAGTTTTAAACGCACAGATAAATTCATAATTTTTGTTTCCAAGGATACAGAGAAAACCAATCATTCAGACGAGGGGCGATAGTGTGTTCATTTTTATTAACTATTGTTATATCAATTATGAGTTACGTTCAAAAAAGAGGTTAAGTTTAGGGAGGGTAGGGGTATATTTTTCAACGAATTCTGACATTTGTTAAATGCATGTCGTCTGAAGTTTTTTATTAACGGCAAAAAGTTTTTCGGCATTTTTTTCGTACTTAAGATTCTTTCTTGGGGTGTTTGGGTTAGAATACGTTTTATTTAACTACAATTTTAAAATATTTTCACACTTAATTACTAATAGACTATATTTCTTTTTAAAACAAGTAAATGTAATGGAATTACTTAAATTATCTAAAATCACTTTTTCATATCAAATATAAGTATGTATATTACCAGCTCTCATTTTTTTTTAATATTATTTTTAAATTTTATTTTTAAATATTATTTAATGAAAATTTTTTACAATGACGGCAAAAAATAGCTACTTCATTTCAGTGGATATGTTTTAGTATATATATATATATATATATATATATATATATTATATTTTTTCTTCATAATTCTACACTGGGTGAATGAGAACCAAACACAGGTCATTCACTTAACTCTGATTCAGTAAATTTTTATTTTTATAAACTTAGTAATATATATATATATATATATATATATATATATATGTACGTATGTATGTATATTGGGTTGGTGCATAATTATCAGGCGTTTTTACGCGAGTTATTTGTTAATAAAAATTAGTTTTGTTTACTTTTTTTTAATAAAAATATTATTTTATTTTCAGGTAATAAAAATGCGTGTCGATAATCGTACACCCCGTAATAATCATTTTAAAATGTTATTGCTGAATTGGTGTGGTTTTTTTTTCATAATAAATATTGTTGAAAAACGCTTGATAATTATGCACCAACCCAATATATATATATATATATATATATATATATATATATAAATATATATATATATATATATATATATATATATATATATATATATATATATGCGCATTTTTCCGTCCTTTTTTTATCAAAAGAGTCCTTAAATTTGGTATCTATAGTTATTGCGACAGGGGAAAATTTTAAATTAAAATCATTTTTTTGTTTCTATTGTTTGTCCTCTTATGTTATTTTTATAAAATAATGATTACTATTTTTAACCGTTTGGTATACAACTATAATTTCTAGTCGATTTTTTTTATAAAAAAAAGTACATAAAACTGGTGTTTTTTTTTTTTTTGTTTTTTTTTTTTTGTACTTTTGAAAAAGTAATGTTACTAATAGATATTTTCTACTTTTGCTAGTATTTTCACACCAGAAACACGCGAAGAAGCAAAGGGGATCCATTTTGGGTGCAGTTCATTTATTTCCGGGGAAAATATATATTCATTATTGTTATGGTCCAGATTAGGACCAAGAAAGAACAAAACGAGCATAAGAGTAGAAATAACGGAGGTTTATTAGACGAAATAATAATACAAGATGTGGAAGGTGTTAGTATGACTGTCAGTCTGGTTTGGAGTGAACTACTATCGGCTCGATTCGATTCGGTATCTAGAACCCCCTCCCACGAGGGTTGCATGTGGCACAAGGCCGAGTTTTAAAAAGAATGCCCGTAGAAAACGTATAAACGGGATCGGGTCGGTCAACCGCCCCGAACGAGACTCTGCCCTTCAGCGGAGCCTCGTCCGGGTTCATCTCTGCTCAGAGGCAGAGAGTACGACCGTCAAGCCGAGCTTCTCGGCTTGATTCGGTATCTAGCCACCCTCCCACGAGGGTTGCATATGGCACAAAGCCGAGTTTAACGTGCGTTTCCCGAGCCCGTAGACCCGGCCAAAAAATGCCCATAGAACCCGTATAAACGGGATCGGGTTGGTCAACCTCCCTGAACGAGACTCTGCCCTTCGGCGGAGCCTCGTCCGGGTTCCTCTCTGCTCAGAGGCAGAGATTTCGACCGTCAAGCCGAGAAGCTCGGCTTGATTCGTCCCTCTCTCTTGAAAGGCGTAGTATACATAGTGTTAGGAAGAGTTCATTCTGTAGTTATAGGTAAGGACCCATGACATTATTGAGTTAGTGCATAATTATCAAGCCTTTTTGTAGGCGAGTAATTTGGCAATAAAAATTACTGTTTTGTTTACATTTTTTAATAAAAATACTATTTTATTTTCAGGTTTTAAGTCAATGTAGAATAAAAATATTAATTAAAAATTAAGATGTGCAAAAGTAAGTGAACTCTTAGATTTAATATTTGGTGACATTCCCTTTCGATGTCATGGCGTCAATCAGTCTTTTTCTATAAATTCTAAGAAGTTTCTGGCAAGAGTTAGCGACATTTTTTTATCATTTGTCTTGGCAAAACTCCCACAATTGCTCGATATTACCCCGGTTTCTTGTATCTACTGCCTTCTTTAACGTGAACCCCAGATTTCCAATTGGGTTTCGATCAGGACTTTGACTAAGTCATTCTAAGTCATAATATTTCTTTTTTTCTGAACCCATTCTTTTGAGGATTTGCTCATTGTCCTGCTGAAATATCCAGTCCCGACCTAAACTCAACTTTCGAACCGAAAATCTTTCGTTCAAAATTGCTTGGTGTTGTGATGATATAACCCAACTTCCCCATTCACGATAATGGACGGACTGGTTGCCGATTAAGTACGACCACAGCTGACAGTCGGGGGACTTCGTTTGTTAACACCTATTGAGGTTAGGATACTCTCGACTCTGTCTCTGTACTTGTCACACATACATCCGATTATAAATCTATTATTGAATACCTACACTCGGGTTACTTTGTTTATTATATCTTGCACGCGATATAACACTTGGTATCTTGCAGAGTCCATTGTGCCGTCAATGCGTACTATTTTTCCTGTTCCGGCTGCAGCAAAGCATTCCAAATCATAATGATGCTGCTGCCATGTTTCACTGTTAGCACTAAATTCTTCACTTCAAAAGCCGTATTAGGAGCTTGCCAGATATACGACCTATTGTTCTTCCCGAAAAACTCGAGTTTAGTCTCTCATCCGACCATAATACTTTTAGTCAGATCGTTTCTAGCTTATAAGTTTTGGCATAGCTGAGCCGTCCTTGCTTGTGCTTTTTTCGTAAGTAGCTTTATTCTAGACATCCTGCCAGTAATACCTACATCGTTCAGATTTCGTCGCACTGTAGCATTATGCACATTGATTCCCACATTGGCCCGAGGGCCTTAGACAACCGCAGAGGTCACAGCAGGATTCTACTGGGTTTGTCGAACTAGATGTCTACTTTCTCCTGCAGTTATTTTTCGTAGATGGCCATTTCTTGATTACGTTGCCGTCATATCAAAGGAATTCTATTTATAAATAATTTGTCGCACGCTGGAGACGTTCACTCCAAATCGTTTTGATAGCTTTTTATAACTTTCTCCATCATTAGAGGCTTCAACTATGCGATTTTTAAAAGCTTCAGGAAGGTCCGTCGATCTTGGTGTATAATTTTTTTTAAATTTAGTCTCTAACTGCACCCTTTTGCATACACAGTAAGTTATATCGGTTGACTGCAATATCTGCGCGATTTTTTTTTTTTATCCGTGCACAAAATTATTTGGACTGGCAACCATGTAAAACAAACATACAGAGTGTAAATGCAAGGGTTCACCTACTTTTCCACATCTTAATTTTTAATGAATATTTTTATTCCGGCTTGATGAAGTGTAATTTTTTTAATAAAGCTTCTTCTCAATGAATATAATTTCAGTTATATTTCTCGGTTATCTTGAAAAGAGAAACCATTTTTGTAAATATAATATGTTACGGTTTCACTTACTTTTGCGCAGCTCTGTATATATATATATATATATATATATATATATATATATATATATATATATATAATGAGTAATATGCAGAGGTTACAACACCTGAAGCTTGATCAGTTTTTTGTTGGACACTGGCAAGGAATAAAAATCGAAAAAGTTGCCAAAAAAAATTCATTTCTCGATGTACACGTTCGATCGGCAGAGACAATGGAGAAGACGAAGAACTGGAATGCATAAGAGCGGGAAGGCTTCGCGACAACCATGTGAAAGCGGGAATTGATGAATCTGTAAAAGCTTCGCCCAATTCCATCAGGGATTCTGACCTCTTGCCGACATCCGTTGTCGGGTACCTTAAAGAATTTTCAATACCTACCTAAAATACTTCAAATTATGCTTCGTTGATCCAGGATGGATGTGAGAAACTTTCATATCTAAAAAAAAGAAAAGAATAAAAACACTCGATATTTCTTGTCCTTGTGTTCTACAAGGTCAAGAAATATCGAGTGTCCTGGTACAAAATTTAAAAAAAAAAGTACTACGGCGAAAATATTTTGACAAAACAGATTAAAGGAGAAAAGTATGGCTCGGTTTGCAATAGCATCTTTTGAAATTCGAAACACCTTTTATTGTAGAATCACCTATGTTAAGCAAAGTCGTTCCCGGTTTGAACCTAGATGGGTAACCACTTGAGAATACCATGTGCTGTAAACTTGGATGTGCGGGAGGTATAATGGATAATGACTCGTAATTGTTAATGGAAGACCCGAGTTTCAGTTCACGTTGGGTTTGCTATATTCACTTACGCTCAAAATGTATGAATCCATCTCTTCTCCCCTGTCTTTAAAAAAAACCCGCAAAGGGTTGATAAGCCGTAAAAAGCCAATCAATCAAGTCAAGGTCTATGGTATTATCCTAACGGTTATTGGGTAGGTGGTAACTGTTACATTTATTTGGATGTGCGGGTGGTGTAATGGACAACGACTCGAAATTGGAAGTCGGTGAGCCGAGTTCCAATTCCGGTTGGGTTCGATTTATTCACTTACGCGCAAATACCGTTGCAAAAGTTATGAATCCACATCTTCTCCCCAATCTATGGGTTAACTGGAAGGATGTGTATCGGGAAATCATTATTATCTTACAATCAGAAAATATTTTCTAGCTTCAAATAACATGCAAACGGTTGATAAACCGTAAGAAACAAATCCATCAATCACGCAAATTCGTCTCTGACCTCATTTGACATATGTGTTATGTTGTTCGGAAAATAATGTCCGATTTGAAAATAAATATTTTAATTGTGTTCTAATATATTACGTTGTTCGAAAAATAATGTCCTATTTGAGAATAAACATTTTAATTGTGCTCTGATATGTTACGTTTTTCGTAAAATAATGTCCTATTTTATATTAAACATTTTAATTATGTTCTAATATATTAGGTTTTTGGGAAAATAATGCCAGATTTCAGAATAAACATTTTAACTGTGTTCTAATACATTAGGTTGTTTAGAAAATAATGTCCGATTTTAGAATAGATATATTAATTGTGTTCTAATATATTACATTCTTCGGAAAATAATGTCCTTTTTGATAATAAACATTTTAATTGTCCCTCTAATATATTAGGTTCTTCGGAAAATAATGCACTTTTTGAGAATAAACATTTTAATTGTCCCTCTAATATATTAGGTTCTTCGGAAAATAATGTTCAATTTTAGAATAAACATTTTAATTGTGTTCGTATATATTACGTTCTTCGGAAAATAATGTCCTTTTTGAGAATAAACATTTTAATTGTCTCTCTAATATATAAGTACTTCGGAAAATAATGTCCAATTTAAGAATAAACATTTTAATTGTGTTCGTATATATTACGTTCTTCGGAAAATAATGTCCTTTTTGAGAATAAACATTTTAATTGTCTCTCTAATATATTAGGTTCTTCGGAAAATAATATCCAATTTAAGAATAAACATTTTAATTGTGTTCGTATATATTACGTTCTTCGGAAAATAATGTCCTTTTTGAGAATAAACATTTTAATTGTCTCTCTAATATATTAGGTACTTCGGAAAATAATGTCCAATTTAAGAATAAACATTTTAATTGTGTTCGTATATATTACGTTCTTCGGAAAATAATGTCTTTTTTGAGAATAAACATTTTAATTGTCTCTCTAATATATTAGGTTCTTCGGAAAATAATATCCAATTTAAGAATAAACATTTTGTGTTCGTATATATTACGTTCTTCGGAAAATAATGTCCTTTTTGAGAATAAACATTTTAATTGTCCCTCTAATATATTAGGTACTTCGGAAAATAATGTCCAATTTAAGAATAAACATTTTGTGTTCTTATATATTTATATTCTCTTGTGCCACATCTGACCGCGTGGGGCAGTTGGTAGATATCCTGCAGTTAGAAATACGTCTTCAGCTGTGCTGTTCAAATTCGCTGCCTCCGAGCAGAAAGGATCCCCAGACTAGTCTATATCGAAGGGCAGAGTATTGTCTCGGGAAACAGCTACCCGGCGCCGTTTTATACGTGGTCTACGAGGAATTTTTGGTCGAGACTACGGGCTCGGATACTCCACACTAAATTCGGGCTTGTGCCACATGGGGTGGTCGGTAGATATCTTGCGGTTAGAAATTCGTCTTCAGCTGTGCTGGTCAAACTGGCTGCCTACGAACAGAAAGGATTCCCAGACTAGACTATATCGAAGGGTAGAGTATTATCTCGGGAAACAGCCACTGACGCCGTTTTATACGTGGATTACGGGGAATATTTGGCCGAGACTACAGCCTCGAATACTCCACATTAAATTCGATCTTGTGACACATCTGACCGCGTGGTCGGTTGGTAGATATCATGCAGTTGGAGATTCGTCCCCAGCTGTGCTGGTCAAACTCTCTGCCTCCAGTAAGAGAGGATCCCTAGACGAGTCTATGCTTGCCTCAGGAAACAGCTACCCCGACCCGAGAAGGTGAAGAAATATTAAAGAAGAAGAAGAAGAAGAAGAAGAAGAAGAAAGGAAAATGAAGGAAAACGAAGAAAATGAAGGAAATTTAATGAAGAAGAAGAAAAAAAAGAAAACGAAAAAGAAGAGGAAAACGAGAGATAAAAATGAAGACAGTGTTGAAAAGGAAAATCAAAGAATCTGAAAAAGAAAAATGAACGAAAAAGAAGGGGGTGAAGAAAGAATATGAATGATAAATTGAAAACCATTAATGGAAAGGAAAATGAAGGAAAACGAAGAAGTTGAAGGAAATTTAATGAAAAAGTAGAAAAAGAAGAAAACTTGTTAAAGTTAAAAACAGCATAAAAAATTAAATTAAAGGAAATAGACAAAAGAAAATTTGCAGAAGAGAGATGTGGGCGGGAGGGAGGTGATTGCATAAAAGAAGAAAAAAAAACGAAGAAATTTGAAAATAGAAAGAAAGAAAAAGAATTGTAAAAGGAAATTTGAAAGAAGAAAATGGAACAAATATGGATGGGAGTACAAGAAAAAAAAAAGAGATAAATTAGACAAAGAAAATAGACATGAAAAGTGTTCATTTTCAGAAGAGGAAGAAATAAAAAGCAAAAAAAAAAAAACGAAGAAAGAACTTTGAAAGAACTTTGAGATGAAAACATTCTAAGAAGTATTTCGTAATTGTTTTGATGTCCTAAATCAATTTTGTTTTATGAAAGTTACTTTAGAACGAAGACCTTGAAAGGCTCTAAAAACATCAAGGAGCCAATGGCGGTATTTCAGCAAGCAAAAGAATTTGCTAATTTAACAGTGCGTTGTTTCTCGTTGGTACTTTTACTTTGAAGGTTTAAATAGCGTTGCTGCTCAGACCAGAAACCAGGTTCGTTCTCAGAGTGCAGCTTCTTCCAGCCAAACGCTTGTGGCTTACAGAATAACTTGCTGGTCAGACTGTTATTAGGTTGGTGCAAAAATAATGACGTAATAATGTCGTTTTTTGACGTTGAAAAATACGTCAAAAAACGACATTATTACGTCATTATTTTTGCACCAACCTAATACCTACGAAATAAAACCATGAGACGATTATGGTAGAAGGCCAATTTTATTCTTGTTGTAACCTTCTGTTGTAGACGAGCGAGGCATTGGTGAGGGTAGTGACAGGACGATGGTCTAGCATACGTGTCT
Organism: Acanthosepion lycidas; assembly: GCA_963932145.1. NCBI lineage: Eukaryota > Metazoa > Mollusca > Cephalopoda > Sepiida > Sepiidae > Acanthosepion > Acanthosepion lycidas. The sequence goes on from OZ010606.1 coordinate 32,442,348, forward strand.
TCGTTTCGCGTAGAACGTGTGTCTCGCGACCATTTGACTCTCTCTCACGCTCTATCTCTCTAGGGGCCGCTTTCTCTTGTCATCAAGAACTCGGGGTTTAGCTTCACTCAGTGACCTTATTTGTCCGGTTCGTTTGACCTGATTGGAAGGTCCACTCCATTAAGGTGACATTCTTTACCGAGACAGATATTTTGTCAAAGCGATTTCTGTGACACGTTGCAGGTGGGTCATTACCGAGATATCATGTATGTATGTGTAGCTGGCCACTCGTATTCGAGGATACCCGTCTACTCGGGCGACTAGCCAATCCCTACGGCGCATTTTGTGTTTATTCAACACCCACAGAGCCCACTTGTGGTTTATACTGCAACTATGCTGAGCAGACCTTAGTTACAGTTTCAGGGAAAGTGCGTGTTACCTCGCGTGATCAACAATTTGAACAAGTCCAGCACACTCAAGCCCTCGGCCACGATGACTTCTGACTTTGTGCTAGCACACCTATCGACAGCTCTCAAGGGTCCCGTCTGCCCAATTTCACTCACAAGTGCCTGAAAACAATACCACTCCCCTGTGGTATGATTTTCAGACACTTTCCAAAGATGACCCATGCTGGGATCGACCCCTCCAGTGCGATAATATCAGGAAGTCTCCTTCCTGACAAATCGACCATGGTGAGATTCGAACCTGGGTCTTATGTTCAGAATGGGAATGTTCTAACCACCTTGCTACATTTAGCTCTAGTGGTAGTATCAAAAAATAAAGGTTGAAGGGTTTGATGTTTCAATCTCAGATTATCATATAGTTTAGTCTCATGGCGTGAATTTACAATGAACTACCTTTTGCGGGATTCGAAAGCTTAGATTTACAGTCACAGTCACTTATGAGCTAAAGTCAGTTATGTGCCATCCCTAATACATGCTTAGGCGGTCATGTATCTTTCGATACATGACTGACGAGGCAGATTTTTTCCCAGCAGTAGGTTGCCATTTCTTTCTACAGTAGACCAGTTGCCATCCAAGGCTATAGAACCCTGTCTGTCCTGCTATTTATCCATAGCTGAGGGGAGAAGAGGATTCATAACTTCCCCAAGGGTATTAGCAAGTAAGTGAATGTAATGGACTTGACTAAATTCGAACTTGGCTCTGTGATTCCTCAATCAGCTATGTGCCATGCGTGAGACACGCTTAGACGATCATGTACCTTTTCGAGACATTAGTGACGAGGCAGATTTTTCCCGCAGTAGGTTGCCATTTCTTTTTACAGTAGACCAGTTGCCATCCAAAGCTATAGAACCCGGTCTGTCCTGCAATTTACCCATAGCAGAGGGGAGAAGAAGAGGATTCTTACCTTTCTCAACATTATTAGCACGTAAGTGAATGTAATGGATTTGACTAAATTCGAACTTGGCTCTCTGATTCCTCAATCAGCTATGTGCCATGCGTGATACACGCTTAGACGATCACGTATCTTTCGATACATGACTGACGAGGCAGATTTTTCCCCCGCAGTAGGTTGCCATTTTTTTTTCTGCGGTAGACCAGTTGCCATCCAAGGCTACAGAACACGGTCTGCCCAGCTATTTACCCATAGCTGGGGGGGAGAGGAAGAGGTTTCATACGTTTCCGAAGGGTATTAGCACGTTAGTCAGTCAGTTATGTGCCATGTATGATACACGCTTAAGCGATCATGTATCTTTAGATACATTACTGACGATGCAGATTTTTTCCCAGCAGTAGGTTGCCATTTTTTTTCTGCGGTAGACAAGTTGCCATCCAAGGCTATAGAACCCGGTCTTTCCTGCTATTTACCCATAGTTGGTGGAGGAGAAGATGATCCGATATTATTGAAATGTTAACGTCCATTATCTGAGACATTTCTCTGACACATTAATATGGATTTTGTTTGACTACCTTTTTTAGATGTTGATTGTCGTAGACAGTTGGACTCTCTTTTGGTTTAAAATATTATCAAGATGTTTGAAAAAGTGGTAGACAGCGGTCGAGAGATGAAATGGAAAATGGGGAATGTGGCAAAGTCTCGTATCCCAAGTCAGTTAGCATCTGCAGTAACATCCTGGCAATATATGTTCAAACATTGTAATACAACTGAATTAGACTTCATTGATTAACCAATGCTGATTGCATTTTGCTTAACTAAATGCGCATTTCATCCATTAGCTGGCAGTAATCTTTGGCAGTGATGCTCTGGTTAGATTCCAGAAAGCTGTAATGAATAATCCCGATGGTGAACGACCAGACATTCACCATAATCTCTTCAGTTTTGGAAAGTCTTTGGGTGCATTATCAAGATCATGCCATTGGGCCAATTGTCATAAAGGATCTGTTTCTCATCACAAGTCACTATTTGATGAAGAAATCGATCATTCAGATTTCGCATTTGCAGCATTGAACAAAATTCGAAACGTCAATCTATTTGACTTTCAATGAGTTCATGAGTTATGTGCCATGCGTGATACACGCTTAATCTTTCGATACATGACTGACGAGGCAGATTTTTTTTCCGCTGTAGGTTGGCATTTCTTTCTGCGGTGGACCAGTTGCCATCCAATGCTATAGAACATGATCTGTCCTGCTATTTACCCATAGCTGGAGGGAGAAGAAGAGTATTCATACCTTTCCTTAGGATATTCAGCCATGCGTGGTACACGCTTAGGCGATCATGTAGTTTTCGATACATGACTGACGAGGTAGATTTTTCCCCCACAGTAGGTAGCTATTTCTTTCTGCGGTAGACCAGTTGCCATCCAAGGCTATAGAACCCGGTCTTTCCTGCTATTTACCCATAGTTGGTGAGGGAGAAGATGGTCCGATATTATTATAATTTTAACGTCCATTCTCTGAGACATTTCTCTGACACATTGATATGGATTTTGTTTGATTAGTCTTTTTAGATGTTGATTGTCGATTACAGATGGAATGTCTTTTGGTATAAAAAAATTGTCAAGATACTTGAAAAGTGGTAGTCAGTGGGCGAGATATGAAATGAAAAATAGAAAATGTGGCAAAGTCTCCTATACCAAGCGTGATAGACGCCTAGGCGTCCATGTATCTTTCAATACATGACTGACGAGGTAGATTTTTCCCCTGCAGTAGGTTGCCATTTCTTTCTGCGGTTGCCATCCAAGCCTGTAG
>OZ010606.1:32447999-32540499 GCA_963932145.1 Acanthosepion lycidas
TGTGAGTTCGATACCCGGTTAAGGCAGTGGAGAACTTGGAGAGGGGAAATAACAGGAGATACCTGATAACTGACATCGATTAGACATGGTACGTGGAACTAGAACAGTCTACCCCACCCAGTGAGCGAAATAAAGGGCTCTGTTCGATATTCCAATTACCTGAAGAAATGTTGTAATAAATATGGCGACCACGATGAGGACAGTCGTTCGAATAATCTAAATAGTGTACTTACTAATTTATTTAAATAGTAATACTCTACAATTACTATTTTCACACTCGTTTATATGAGGGATAGGAAATCTTATTTCAGTTTTTGTTAAGAATGTTTTCAGTAGATTTAGGTATTTCTCTATAGGGACGTTTGTTTAGAGAGATTTTATAACCTAGCCAACACAGTAAGCAAAATCCTAACTCCACAGCTCGGCACAAATTAGTCCTTCACACATAAAAAAATCAGGTGACCTCCTAAACAAATTCAAAATAAACATAAAAAAGAAATATATGATCAGTTTAGAAAATCTCTATACCTAAACGTCTCTATAGAGAAATGCCTAAATCTACTAAAAACACTTAACAAAAACATATTAATCAAAAAAACGCACTCGCTTAAATTTTCAAAAAAATTAAACCTTAGCGTTGCGACTGCACGCTCCAAAAGATTGTATCCGTTAACAATAACACATTGAAAAAAAATAAATAAATATTTCGATTCGCATTTAATTTTTTCGTCTGGGATGCTACCTGGATTTTACCAAAAACAAAATATTGCCTGAGGATGACTGAATGTACAGTTGAAAGTACTTGAGTATTAAAGAAAGACCTTATACAGCTTATAATCTTTAAAAACAAGGATCATAACATTCTGGTAGGTTAATGTATCTTTAAAATTTTGTTTGCAAAATGATTTTGCCATTTTATGTCATTAACTTTACTAATCTACTTTTTGTATGAATGATTCATTGTAAAATTTACACAGACACACACACACACACACACATATATATTAGGTTGGTGCAAAAATAATGTCGGTTTTTGACGTATTTTTAACGTCAAAAACCGACATTATTTTTGCACCAACCTAATATATATATATATATATATATATATATATATATGGTGAACTCTCCTGTCGTATTTGACGTATGAGGGTCAAGGAGGTCAGTTCCTAGGAACCGACAGCCCGACACCGGCACATGAGATTTGATTATAGTGGTGAAGGCCTCGTGCAGGACCATCCACACTTTTTGGAGGGACGAATACAGAGACCTGGTGCACCGAATGCCACAAGGTCCCCAAACGACCATCCGCAGGTTTTGAATTCAGAGTTGTCCCTTTCCTAGACCAGTTACCATCCAAGGCTATAGAACCCAGTCTGCCCTGCTATTTACCCATAATCTTTCTCACTTCTTATTTTTTATGTTATTTAGGGCGGAGAAGCCTAATTTACATAAAAAAAAATAGCATAAGAAAATTGCAATAAAACTGATAAAGCCTTTTTATCTAATGTGAGTTAAAAAGTTCAATACTTATTCATTTACTCAAATACTAACGCTGTACCATTACTACACACACGCACATATATATATATATACATTTAAGACATTTTTATGTTTATACATTCTTTTTATAGATACAAGTATTTAAGTAAATGCTCTGTTTTATAATAAACAGTATTAAACAACATTTACCGGCCTGAATCTCCGAGAAATTTTCATAGAAAGTATTCGTCCTCCGACAGGATTCGAACCTGTATCCTATACGGAACCGTCATATACGCTGACGTGCCTAACCGTTTCGTCCACAGAGGAGCGTTCGGTTGTCGAGGTCGATTTTACTGTTTTTATCAAATGTAAACAGATGACGTCACACATTATGAAATGGACAAGGTCCGACAATTATTTTAAGATATTTTTATGTTTATACATTCTTTTTTATAGATACAAATATTTAAGTAAATGCTCTGTTTATAATAAACAGTATTAACAACATTTACCGGCCTGATACAGTTTATTATAAAACAGATCCTTTACTTAAATATTTCTATCTATAAAAAGAATGTATAAAGATTAAAAATGTCTTAAAAATAATTGTCGGACTTTGTCCATTTCATAATATACATATATATATATATATATATATATATATATATATATATATATATATATATATATATATATATATATATATATATATATATTGTTATGGGGTCCACCCCTTTTTCATATAAGTGGACTCTACCAAGTGTACCTGGACTGCTGCCGTTAAATACCCAGAGTTACAGTTAGGAGTCGGTGGTCGGATAGAGAGAGGATATAGTGAGAGTGAGAATATACTAACGGAGATAGTGGGAGGTAACCTCTTGTAGAAGTCAGTTACAAGCACTTAGACTCTAAGGAAGTCCTACTTCAAGACTGTATATATCTATCTGTATTTCCTACTAACCACGTTCCTGGACTTACTAACAGTATTACTATTTGTATGATTTGCATTTTATTTCTTATATTTAATTATTGCGTTTTTCATTCATTGGAGACCGAATTCATCTCGGAATCCACAACATATATACATACATACATACATATATATATATATATATATATATATATATATATATATATATATATATATATATATACAGGGTGAAGCAAAAGTAGGAGGACAGTAGATTGAATAGGGTTATATTATAACTATGGTGTTTGTGTTATATTAAATTTTATAACTAAATTTACTCAAATTTAATCTTTTTATTTCTTTTCAAATAGTTCATAGAACCCATCATGGCAAATAATTCAAATGCAAGGAAAAAGAGTATTGGAAATCTCAAAACGCTAAAACTGTTAGAACAACGTGGGCTGAAACATTTGGTATTCAAGCCTCAAAGAGAAAAAACATTTTCTGAATCCGTGATACATTTGATGCTACTGGCACAATTCTTAATGCCTCCAAAACTGATCAACCCAAAAGTAGGTTGAATAATGTTTGTGTTAGCGTTATATTATAACTAGGGTGTTTATACATTAAGAAATGGACAAAGTTCGACAATTTTATTTATTAAAGACATTTTTTATGTTTAACGTTCTTTTTATAGATACAAGTATTTAAGTAAATGCTCTGTTTAAAATAAACAGTATTAAATAACATTTACCGGCCTGAATGTCCGAGAAATTTTCATAGAAAATATTCGTCCTTTGACAGGATTCGAACCTGCATCCTATACGGAACCGTCATTTACGCTGACGTGCCTAAGGGTGTTTATGTTAGATTAAATTTTATAATTTTATTTAAATTTCATCTTTTTTTTTTTCTTTTCAGATAGTGCAGAGAGTCCATCATGGCAAATAAAATGGTCGACCCAAAACAGTTTGCAAAGAGAACCATGAACAACATTTTGGCGAAGCATTTTTTAAGTTCCCAAACAACAACAAAATAGCCTCAGCGAAATTGAACATTTCACAAACCTCTATTATATTAATTCTAAAATCTGTTGGATTGAAAGATTATCGTCCATGGCTAATCCATGGCTCACTGGAGGATGATCTAGACAGACGGTTGTAGTTTAGTGAGATCATGCTGAACCAAATTAAAGAAAATCCAATAATTTCAGATAACATTGTGTTTATCAAAATTTAATTGCATTAATATGTAATCTCGAAATAAATGTATCCATTTACTGTCCACCTACTTTTCGTTCACCATATTAAATCAACGGAGAGAACTAATCACGAAATATAGACATAAAAATAAATTCCAAATTACATAAGAATACATGTGCATATATGTGAGGGTGTATGTATACGTATAATGACATATATGAGTGAACATGTAAATGTACACATATATGTATGTGTAAAGATATGTACGCATATAAGTGTGTTGGACAGCATGAGTTATTCCATTGGGTGCTCTGGTATTGCCAACAATCAACTAATTTACATTAATCTTAGTTTAAATCCGCCATCGCTTATTAATAATATTGGACACCTGCAGTACAAAAACTCTTTACTGTGAATCCCAGAAAAACACACTCTGGGGTCTTTATAAGAAACACCATATCGAAGGAACTGATATTAAACTACAAACAAAAAATCCTGGCCATAAATAAACTCCAAACCCAGACCGCTTCCCCCGGGATAAGATACCTTACGCCCCCACCAATTGCTAACACAAAGCCACCCTCTTTAACAAGGCGCCGACTAGAGGAAGTCTAACTTTGAAAATAAATTTAGAACGACACTTCGATACAAGCACTTAGAGACTGATGATAGCCGTGTAAAGAACGGTTTGAAATAGACTATATCTATGTTGAGGTAATTTTTGTTTTTTGCTGTAATATATATATATATATATATATATATATATATATATATATATATATATAGTTTATGCAAAACTAGGTAATCCGCATGGGTAGACCCAAGGAGGATGATATCCAGAGAGTTCAATGTAAAATTCAGAGCAGATATGTTTGAATAAAAACAGATCACTTTAAGGTTCCTGTTAACAGGGCTATGGATCATCAGACTTTACTTCCAAAGGTTGAAATGAAAAATGAAAAGAAATTCACACGTTTTTGATGGACCTCATCAAGCATATGTAAAATTAACGAAGTGGGGAAGTAAGGTGGGAGAGAAGATAAGATATGAGTGGGTGAGGTGTACCCCTTATCTTCTCTCCCTATCTGTTAAAGGGGTTGTGGTGAAATAACTTATTACATGGAACCTTAAAGTGGTCTGTTTTTATTCAAACAATATATATATATATATATATATATATATATATATATATATATATATATATATATATATATATATATATATATATAAGTAAATAAACCTAAAGAACCAGACTAACCTACCTAGGTTTCACCTACGCGGATCGTAAGGGCACCCTGATGATCCACATAGATGAAACCTACCAATCAGTAAGTAGTGCCTCACAATGCATATTAGTTGTGACAATACAACTGTTAAATCAATGTTGAAATCAGTCATCAATTCATTCAATCAAGTATTGCCTAAAATACATATCAAAGGAATCAGATCAAGCGGGTTTTTTTTTTCACAAACCCTACACTGATTTTGTTCCCTTTGATTTAAATTAAATTGAAATTTGAACAAGGGAATGACTCCTATCCAAAATATAGAAGGAGAAAGTCAGAAGACAACATTTACATTTAGTCAACATTTACCGGCCTGATACAGTTTATTATAAAACAGATCCTTTACTTAAATATTTCTATCTATAAAAAGAATGTATAAAGATTAAAAATGTCTTAAAAATAATTGTCGGACTTTGTCCATTTCATAATATACATATATATATATATATATATATATATATATATATATATATATATATATATATATATATATATATATATATTGTTATGGGGTCCACCCCTTTTTCATATAAGTGGACTCTACCAAGTGTACCTGGACTGCTGCCGTTAAATACCCAGAGTTACAGTTAGGAGTCGGTGGTCGGATAGAGAGAGGATATAGTGAGAGTGAGAATATACTAACGGAGATAGTGGGAGGTAACCTCTTGTAGAAGTCAGTTACAAGCACTTAGACTCTAAGGAAGTCCTACTTCAAGACTGTATATATCTATCTGTATTTCCTACTAACCACGTTCCTGGACTTACTAACAGTATTACTATTTGTATGATTTGCATTTTATTTCTTATATTTAATTATTGCGTTTTTCATTCATTGGAGACCGAATTCATCTCGGAATCCACAACATATATACATACATACATACATATATATATATATATATATATATATATATATATATATATATATATATATATATATACAGGGTGAAGCAAAAGTAGGAGGACAGTAGATTGAATAGGGTTATATTATAACTATGGTGTTTGTGTTATATTAAATTTTATAACTAAATTTACTCAAATTTAATCTTTTTATTTCTTTTCAAATAGTTCATAGAACCCATCATGGCAAATAATTCAAATGCAAGGAAAAAGAGTATTGGAAATCTCAAAACGCTAAAACTGTTAGAACAACGTGGGCTGAAACATTTGGTATTCAAGCCTCAAAGAGAAAAAACATTTTCTGAATCCGTGATACATTTGATGCTACTGGCACAATTCTTAATGCCTCCAAAACTGATCAACCCAAAAGTAGGTTGAATAATGTTTGTGTTAGCGTTATATTATAACTAGGGTGTTTATACATTAAGAAATGGACAAAGTTCGACAATTTTATTTATTAAAGACATTTTTTATGTTTAACGTTCTTTTTATAGATACAAGTATTTAAGTAAATGCTCTGTTTAAAATAAACAGTATTAAATAACATTTACCGGCCTGAATGTCCGAGAAATTTTCATAGAAAATATTCGTCCTTTGACAGGATTCGAACCTGCATCCTATACGGAACCGTCATTTACGCTGACGTGCCTAAGGGTGTTTATGTTAGATTAAATTTTATAATTTTATTTAAATTTCATCTTTTTTTTTTTCTTTTCAGATAGTGCAGAGAGTCCATCATGGCAAATAAAATGGTCGACCCAAAACAGTTTGCAAAGAGAACCATGAACAACATTTTGGCGAAGCATTTTTTAAGTTCCCAAACAACAACAAAATAGCCTCAGCGAAATTGAACATTTCACAAACCTCTATTATATTAATTCTAAAATCTGTTGGATTGAAAGATTATCGTCCATGGCTAATCCATGGCTCACTGGAGGATGATCTAGACAGACGGTTGTAGTTTAGTGAGATCATGCTGAACCAAATTAAAGAAAATCCAATAATTTCAGATAACATTGTGTTTATCAAAATTTAATTGCATTAATATGTAATCTCGAAATAAATGTATCCATTTACTGTCCACCTACTTTTCGTTCACCATATTAAATCAACGGAGAGAACTAATCACGAAATATAGACATAAAAATAAATTCCAAATTACATAAGAATACATGTGCATATATGTGAGGGTGTATGTATACGTATAATGACATATATGAGTGAACATGTAAATGTACACATATATGTATGTGTAAAGATATGTACGCATATAAGTGTGTTGGACAGCATGAGTTATTCCATTGGGTGCTCTGGTATTGCCAACAATCAACTAATTTACATTAATCTTAGTTTAAATCCGCCATCGCTTATTAATAATATTGGACACCTGCAGTACAAAAACTCTTTACTGTGAATCCCAGAAAAACACACTCTGGGGTCTTTATAAGAAACACCATATCGAAGGAACTGATATTAAACTACAAACAAAAAATCCTGGCCATAAATAAACTCCAAACCCAGACCGCTTCCCCCGGGATAAGATACCTTACGCCCCCACCAATTGCTAACACAAAGCCACCCTCTTTAACAAGGCGCCGACTAGAGGAAGTCTAACTTTGAAAATAAATTTAGAACGACACTTCGATACAAGCACTTAGAGACTGATGATAGCCGTGTAAAGAACGGTTTGAAATAGACTATATCTATGTTGAGGTAATTTTTGTTTTTTGCTGTAATATATATATATATATATATATATATATATATATATATATATATATATAGTTTATGCAAAACTAGGTAATCCGCATGGGTAGACCCAAGGAGGATGATATCCAGAGAGTTCAATGTAAAATTCAGAGCAGATATGTTTGAATAAAAACAGATCACTTTAAGGTTCCTGTTAACAGGGCTATGGATCATCAGACTTTACTTCCAAAGGTTGAAATGAAAAATGAAAAGAAATTCACACGTTTTTGATGGACCTCATCAAGCATATGTAAAATTAACGAAGTGGGGAAGTAAGGTGGGAGAGAAGATAAGATATGAGTGGGTGAGGTGTACCCCTTATCTTCTCTCCCTATCTGTTAAAGGGGTTGTGGTGAAATAACTTATTACATGGAACCTTAAAGTGGTCTGTTTTTATTCAAACAAATATATATATATATATATATATATATATATATATATATATATATATATATATATATATATATATATAAGTAAATAAACCTAAAGAACCAGACTAACCTACCTAGGTTTCACCTACGCGGATCGTAAGGGCACCCTGATGATCCACATAGATGAAACCTACCAATCAGTAAGTAGTGCCTCACAATGCATATTAGTTGTGACAATACAACTGTTAAATCAATGTTGAAATCAGTCATCAATTCATTCAATCAAGTATTGCCTAAAATACATATCAAAGGAATCAGATCAAGCGGGTTTTTTTTTTCACAAACCCTACACTGATTTTGTTCCCTTTGATTTAAATTAAATTGAAATTTGAACAAGGGAATGACTCCTATCCAAAATATAGAAGGAGAAAGTCAGAAGATGGAGGTCACATCAGCAAGATCACTGAGTAATAGTGAAATGCATCATTTTTCTCAAAAATTATAACAATGGTTTAAAATCAACCATCATTTGCTTACAAAAAATAGGTGACGCGCAATAAGGCGCGGGTAATTCGACTAGTATAGAATAAAATTTAATTGTATATGTAATAATCATTCATCAAAATTTAATTGTATTAGTATGTAATATCAAAATATGTTATTATTTAGTGTACACCTACTTTTGATTCAATATATATATATATATATATATATATATATATTGAATCAAAAGAAGGTGTACACTATATATATATATATATATATACACACACACACACACACACACACACACACACACACACACACACACACACACACACACAGAGGCTTCGGTGATTCGCTACCTCTTCGTCACCGAGGGCCTTGTGTACAGTTGGCATGACGTTTGCCTGATAACGTAACTGTCCGGGTTTCAATTCTCGGTAATGGATGCACACTGCTGATGAGTCCCAAATATGGAACGAAAATGCCGTCCAGTGCTTTCTGCATTCTGTTGAGGTTTCTTCTAGACTTGATGAATTACTTAATTATAATTATCTCAAATCCTCCTAATTTCTATGGCATATATACAAATATATATTAAATAAGATTTCGGTTTGCCCACGAAAGGGAAATGTCGGAAACGGTGAACTTTTCTACAACTTATGGTACATCGGACAGACATTAATGTCTACCAACTTGTTTCTAACCGAGTAACCGTGTTTTATATTGCTTCATTTCAAACATGGAAGCTGTCCGTGAAAGCAAACATTACATGTAAAGCAATGTATTTTCGTTTGCCTCGTAAAAGCATGAAACAACTTTACTAGTTGCCAATAAGCCAATGCAATTGACCAGTGGCTTCAAAGGCGGTCTACGGGCAAGATCTGTTTAAAACGCGCTCAGGTAATTGCAAATCGTCGGGTGAAGTTGGAGTGACAATCTGTCCGAATTTGATTGCATGTAATAATTTTATTATTCAATAATTGGCAAATGTTTTCTGTTCCTGGCAAAAGCGTATGCACAATAAGCAAGGCAAGTTAATTTTTTTTGTGTGTGTGTTCTTTCTATCGATGAAACGATTAGTGGATAGTCTATTTACATTTGGAGCCAATCAAAAAGATTAAACGATTATTAGACAGAGTGAACTGCAGCAGAAAAAAGCAAATTAGAAAAATTCTTTTTATGTCATTCGGATCGGTCTGACAAAGCACGTTGTTCAATAGCGATCGAAAATATTGTCAATGTATTTCATGGTTTTCTTTGTTTCGTTTTTATACATATTTATATAAAGCATTTTCAATATTACTGTTTTCATATTTTTAATCGATATTATTACTGCTGTTTTTTTTATCACAAAACTCTAAATCGATACACCATTAATATCATTATTAATTAATCGTTAATTTTATTCCATTTAATCATTATTATTCATGGACCATACACACTTTCTGGCTCTATACACTCTTCATTATTACTATTATTTTATTACTAGTTTTATTCCATCTTATTATTGTTGCTTTTTATCCCAATATTCTGGCTCTATACAGTCTTCATTATTACTATTATTTTATTACTAGTTTTATTCCATCTTATTATTGTTGCTTTTTATCCCAATATTCTGGCTCTATATACTCTTCATTATTACTATTATTTTATTACTAGTTTTATTCCATCTTATTATTGTTACTTCCTATCACCGTCTCATTGATCCCTACACTCTTCACTTTTACCCTGGTTTCATTATGAGCTTTATAATTATTACGTATTATTTATTGGCTTCAAATTGTTGCTTTCTTATTCCAACTTTCTAGGCTGATAGACTCTTTATTATCATTAATATTTTTTTTTTTAAATTGCCCAAATATTGTTGTTTTTGTCCTTACTCTCTGTGTTGATACAGTTTTTAGTAACTTTTCATTTCTTCTTTTATTGCATCTTATTATTGGGAGTTTCTTTTTTTTCATCACAGTATTATGGATTTTATTTTTCACTATCGTTTTTCCTTGTTAATACGACCCTCTCAATCGATATACTCTTTGTCAGTGTTCTCTTCGTATCGCTCTAAAAGCGAACCTCTGTAATTTTATTAACAACACTAACATTGTAAATTCAGCTATAAATTACGTCTGAAGTTTTTGTATTCAGTAACGAATGGTCTGCCTACAACGATTAGCAAAGAAAAAGTTTTACCGCCAACCGCAAAAAAGTGAAAGACTGAAGAGAAAAAAAAAACGAAAAAAAAAGAACCATTCTGTTAGACGAAAAGGCCTGAAGTTTAAAATTTGAAGTAACCTTCTGCACACGAAAGAGGCCACACGCGGCATTGGGCCAGCAGCGTTGTCACGGGCAGTTACCTCTTTTATTGCGAGGCATGTACGTTTTTTTTAGTAAACATTTCACGGCTCCTGGGACATTTGTCCCGCAAACAATACTTGGCGAGTCCGGTGCAAAAAAATAAGAAACCTAGAATAAAGAAATAAAATAAAAAAAAACAAAAAAAACAGTCAATGAATGCGTATTATTGATAAGTGGCATTACACAATTGTAATCAAAGTCAAAAGACAGTAAAATGAACTATAATAATGTGTGTGTGTGTCTGTGTGTGTGCATCGTCGAACTACGACCTGCCAACCGGCAACGCCCTTTAGAAGGCGGATTTCTCACCTCTTATTACAACATTAGGCATTTTTATATGAGGGACTCTAGAATCTGCGGATCACGCATCCGCGAATAATGAGAAGCTGTACACTTGTTCCCAATAATTACTTAGTTTTGGTGAGGGCTCATTTCAAAACCATCCTAGAAGAATATCAATCCAGATCGATAGACTCTTTGAGCAACAGAACCACCACGTTCTTCTTCTGTATGTAGTACCGCTTCAAGACGCCGGAAGTGGCGGTGGTCATGACTCTCCATAACTTTCTATCTTAGCAATGTTTTTTTTACCTTTCTTCCGACTGCCACTTACACAGGTTTGCCAGATAGGTTACTTTTTGTTATCCTGTGTTCCTCTTATGCTCCTTGTGTCTTGTGAGTCTCAGATGTTCAAAGCCGTCTTTCCTCGAGCTTATACGGTCAGTCCATGGCATTCTCAGCATCTTTCTGTAGAACCATATTTCTGTTGTTTCAAGTCTCTTCATCTGCGAGGAGATTGTCCAGCATTCACTGTCATAGAGGAGGACTGATATTACATAACAGTTCAGTAGATTTTTTTTTTCTGACGATAGTTTTTTCTTTTTCTTTATACTTTCCTTACCTTTTAGAAGGCATCTTTCGTTATCCCAATTCGACTTCGGTTCGCAATTTCCGTCCTCTGTTAAAACGCTTTCTGTTCGATTTCGATATTTAACGAAAAAAATATCTTCCTTTTGTCTATGCCCTTTTGACAACTGACGTTCAATTATTTTTTTTGTTTTTTTTAAATTGGTATCACTCCATGCAAGGCATTAAAGTCACTAAGACACAAGGGGTTACAAGGTAAATAGCAAGATCACCGAACCATATATGGGAGCAATATTCGAAGCAGGTGCAATTTATAACGAAAATGCAGATATACCACTGATACTACGGCACATGATTAAGAAATGTGCCGGATAATTGGTTCGCGAATAGGTAAATATTAGTTATTTATATTGAGTGTATAAGTATTTACTATATTCGGGGATTGGTATATCTTTGTTACTTTTAATTGAAACTAAAACATTTACTTGGTTTATTTTGTCGTTTATTTTTTGAGTGTATAAAAATTGACTTGATACGGGGATAGGTATATATTTTGTTGTTTATAATATACTAACAGTAGAGCCCGGCGTTGCCTGGGGATCTAACAGTAAGAGATAGATCAAGTATCGACCATCATAAAGACTGAAAAATGAAATTGACAAAGATTATTGTTTAAGGTTGACAGACACGCATGTGATAATTAGTTTTTTTTTGGGGGGGTACGAATTGGTCAAAAACATTGTTTTCAATCGTTATGAGTCTACCGATTGAATAGAATTTTATTATAAACAATTGTCTTGTAAATGGAATTTTTTAAGCATTCTGAATGTAAAAATAAAGAAAAGAGTGTGCAAGACAATAAGAAACACTACCTGCCAAAAAAAAGTGAAGTTTTGTTGAGATCGGTTGAACAATGTAGGAAATCCGATCCCATATATAAACGAACACACACACACACACACACACACACACACACACACAAACAACCTGGGTTTTATAATAAGTATAACACGGTATGAGTTGTCCCCTTTCATTCTCGCGATGCCTCTTAATCGTGTTTTCAAATTGATTTCGTGCAAAAACAATTGTGTTTTTCCAATTTTGGGCGCTGTCAGAACCACCGCAAGGTAATTTTACGTAGTCCTGTGAAGTTTTATTGAAATCGGTTGAAAAATGTAGGAAATCCGATCCAATATATAAACGAACAGACACACAGACACACGAACAATCTGCGTTTTATAATAAGTATGATCTAATCAAATAGGAGCCACAAAAATAAACAGGAAAGATTACTCTTTGTTATCTTGTATTCTTCTTACGTTCCTTGTGCCTTCTGAGTGTCAGATATTCCAAGCCGTCTTTCGTCGAGGTTACAGAGCTGATTACAAATGCTTGATTTTTCAACGGGGAGAGGTGGTGTTGTACTGCGCAGATATCATAGAAGAGATTTAAAAAAAAGGCACTGAATGTGAACTTCGAGAGGTCGGAGGCTTACGACCATATCACGTTGAAACGCCGGATCTCGTACGATCACCGAAGTTGAGCAACGTCGAGCCTGGTCCGTACCTAGATGGGTGACCGCTTGCTGATACCAGGTATTGTATGCTTGGATATACAGTTGGCCTAACAGGATTACGGTCATATCACGTTGAAACACCGGAACTCGTACGATCACCGAAGTTGAGCAATTTCAAGCCTGGTCAATACCTAAATGGGTGACCGCTTGTTAATACTAGCTGTTGTTCGCTTGAATATACATGCGGTATAAAGGGCTTATGGTCATATCACATTGAAACACCAGTTCTCGAACGATCACCGAAGTTGAGCAACATCGAGCTTGGTGAGTACATAGCTGAGTGACCGATTGCTAATACCAGGTTTTGTACGCTTGGATATACAGTTGGTATAAAAGGATTACGGGAATATCACGTTGAAACACCTGTTCTCGGACGATCACCGAAGTTGAGCAACGTCTAGTTTGGTCAGTACCTAGATGGCTGACTGTAAATACCAGTTGCTGTACCCTTGATTGTACAGGTTGTATAAAGGGCTTACGGCCATATCACGTTGAAAAACCTGTTTTTGTACGATCAGTGAAGTTGCGCAATGTCAAACCTGGTAGGTACCTAGATGGGTGACCGTTTGTAAATACCAGTTGCTGTACGCTTGGATGTAAAGGTTGTATAAAGGGCTTACGGCTATATCAAGTTGAAACACCGTATCTTGTACGATCACCGAAGTTGAGCAATATCGAGCTTAGTCAGTGTCAAGATAGGTGACTGCTTCGTAATGCCAAGTGCTGTAAGATTGCCTTACAGGTGGTCTAATGGATCTTGTCTCGGAATTTTTCTATCGGTGAGCCGAGTTCCAGTCGGGTGTGTTATATTTACTTAGGCGCAAATACTCTTGAGAATAGTATGACTCCACTGCTTCTACCCTTAGCTATCGCTTAATTAGGCCTACTTTTATCAGTAAATCTCTCTTATCTAAAAAAAAAATCTTGCAATCTATAAACTATTTTCTGGCTTTAAATAATCTGCAAACGGTCGTAGAAACAACAAACAAATCAATCACATCAATCGAGTGTTCGTAGGACATTGTCTTTTTCGCTGGAGGCTGAATGGAAGACGCACTGAACGTCAACGTCGAGAGACCGAGGGACTTTGCAAAGCGGCCGGCACCAGGCGGAGGTGTGCAAGAGAAGGAAAGTGTCTCAAGCGTGATGTCGGCGAGATTTCGCCTTACGTCGCAAAGCCAGCATTAAAGGACTGTCAGAGTGCAACCTCTTCAGGCCTAGGCACTTCAGCAACAACAGATGCTGTTCTTCGAAGTCGTACTGAAAAGCAAGTCTTTTTTCCAGTGGCAAAGATCCACGTTCTCTCGTGATTAATATCGAACTCGAAGACAAAACTCATAAACTTCCTAATCACGAGCTCCTTAACGTATGCCTGGAGATATTCGATCATTTTAATGCACACATATGGCGGTTTACACACGACCGACTAACGTCTGATCGCAGATACGTGTCTACAAGAGTTTAAAACTCATTAACTTCGGATTAGGCGAATTTCATCCATCGCAGTTTTATAACTTAATCCGAATGACGGAAACTTCATCATCTTATTATTATCTGGCTAAAGAGAACGCAGTGTATACGCCATTTTTGTCTCAAATTCACCAGACAAGGAAAGGGCGGGAATTTGTAGGTTGGAGAGCAGACAGCTTGCATGGCGGAGCTAATTATTTCATGAAATGGCTTACATATGTTTATTTCTTTTCGTAAACTGAAAAGAATGATGATGATAAAGGATGGAAAAAGGAAAATGAAAAAAATGACTCACATCCCCAAAACCGACATTTACAATGTTTCTTGTTCTTCTATGTGCCGTGTTCAATCGTTGACGATCATGGCTCTCCACAATTTCCTGCCCTTTACTGTTATCTGTTTTTTTGGGGGGGTTTTTTTTTTGTCATCTCTTCCAGACCCTGTACGGCCATCCATTTACTCAAGTTAGCCGGTGAGGATGTTCATTGCTACGGCCATATCACGTTGAAACGCCGGATCTCGTACAGTGACTGAAGTTGAGCAAGGTCGAGCCTGGTCAGAACCTAAGTGGGTGACGGCTTGCTAATATCAGGCACTACACGGTTGGATATACAGGTGGTATAAAGGGCTTACGGCCATATCAAGCTGAAACATCAAGTCCCCTACGATCGCCGACGTTGAGCAACGTCGAGCTTGGTCAGTAAGTATTAGGTTGGTGCAAAGATTATGTCGTTTTCTCACATATGTTACTATATGAGAAAACGACAATATTTTTGCACCAACCTAATGGGTGACCGCTTGCTAATATCAGCGCTGTTCACTTGGATATACACGTGGTATAAAGGGTTTACGGCCATATCACGCCGAAACACCAGTTCTCCTACGATCACCGAAGTTAAGCAACGTCAAGTCTAGTCAGTACCTAGATGGGTGACCGCTTGCTAATAGTATGCACTGTACGGTTGGATATACACGTCGTATGAAGGGCTTACGGCCATATCATGACGAAACACCAGTTTCCCTACGATCACCACAGTTAAGCAAGGTCGAGTCTAGTCAGTACCTAGATGGGTGACCGCTTGCTAATAGCATGCACTGTACGGTTGGTTATACACGTGCTATAAAGGGATTACGGACATATTACGCTGAAACATCAGTTATCCTACAATCACCGAAGTTGAGCAAGGTCGAACCTGGTTAGTACCAAGACGGGTGACCACTTTCTAATAGCAATCACTGTTCCCCTACGATCACCGAAGTTAAGGAAGGTCGAGCCTGGTCAGTACCTAGATGGGTGACCACTTTCTAATAGCATGCACTGTACGGTTCGATATACACGTGGTATGCAAGGTTTACATCCATATCACGCTGAAACACCAGTTCCCCTACGATCACCGAAGTTAAGCAAGGTCGAGCCTGGTCAGTACCTAGATGGGTGACCGCTTCGTCATAATAAATGCGGTAATATTGACTGTACGCTTGGTCTAATGGATTGCGGCTCGGGAATTTTTTATCGGTGAGTCAAATTCTAGCTCTAGTTCCAGTCGGGTTTGTTGTATTTACTTGGGAATGTTATGAATCCATCTCTTCTCCCCTCATCTATGGTTTAAATAGGTGTCAGTTAATCTCTATTATCTTTGTCCTTTGTAGCTCTTAATAACTTTTGTCTTTTTGCTATCACTTAGGAACCCTGTTCCGCCATCCATTCACCCAAGCTAGTCGGCCAGGTAGTGCGTTGCTTTTGTCTGTTTCGCTTCACTTCAATCTGTCTTGTGAGTATTAAATTTTCCAAGGCTTCTTTTCTCATTTGTGGGCCTCAGAAATTCCAATTATTCCTTTCTGATTCGAAGTATAAATGTGCTTTTTGTTTCCATTTTCTCTAAAACTTTGTCGCTGTTTACATGTTCGGTCTAAGGCATTCTCAACATCTTTCTGTAGAACCGCATTTCTGTCACTTTGAGTCTCTTCTTCATCTGCGAGGAGATTGTCCAGCATTCACTGCCATAGAGAAGGACAGATATTACATAACAGTTCAGTACTTTTTTATTTTTTTTTCTAACGATATATTTTTCTTTTTCTTAATACTTTGCTTAGTTTTTGGAAGACATCTTTCGTTATCTCAATTCGCTTTCGGATATCTAAACTGCTGCACCTGTATCTCCAGTTTTTTTTTTTTAAATATCCTTCCTTTGTCTATGCTCTTTTGACAACCGACGTTCTTTTTCTTTTTTTTTTTAATCGGTATCACCCCATGCAAGGCAATAAAGCCACTAAGACACAAGGGATTACAAGGTAAATAGCAAGATCACCGAACCATATATGGGAGCAATATTCGAAGCAGGTGCAATTTATAACGAAAATGCAGATATACCACTGATAATACGGCACATGATTAAGAAATGTGCCGGATAATTGGTTCACGAATAGGTAAATATTAGTTATTTATATTTGAGTCGATAAGTATTTACTATATTCAGGGATTAGTTTTAATTGCAACTAACATATTTAATTTAAAGGGTTGCTGCTGGAAGAAACTATATCTAACAACAGGACTCTGCACCGTGGCACACACGCAGGAGAACTCAGACATAGCTGTCAGGCAATTTTATTGTGTGTGGAGAGCAATTGAGCGAGATACCATCAAAACTCCTTGTAACACCAAAGAAGAACTGGAAGGCAAGGATTATGGCAACATTCAACCAACTTAAACAAGGAGACCGTCCAGAAGAGTTGCAGGAGATTCCGCAGTCGTCTGGACGCCGTGGTTGAAGCCAATGGCGATTTTATTGAATGAATCTACTCTTTAATATTTCAAGATATTTTTGTGTAATTTTCGTAAATATATCTGTCAAAATGGAAGTGTCAATATTATTTTCATTTTTGCGCAATGTGGACGACAATTTATCTATCGTACCCTGTATGCGTTTACGCCTCCATTCATCTTCCCACAGGGCTTCAGACTCAACAGAGAGGCCCACGTCACGTGCCTTGAGGAGACAGTGCTGCCCTTGGTCAAGAGGCTGGCTACTAGAAGTGACTATGTCTAGCAACAAGACTCTGCACCATGCAACAAACACAGGAGAACCCAGGCATAGCTGTCAGGCAATTTCTGCGTCCATATCACGTGCCTAGAGGAGATAGTGCTGCCGTTGGTCAAGAGGGTGGCTGCTAGAAGTGACTATGTCTAGCAACAGGACTCTGCACTATGCAACACACACAGGAGAACCTAGGCATAGCTGTCAGGCAATTTCTGCGTCCACGTCACGTGCCTTGAGGAGATAGCGCTGCCGTTGGTCAAGAGGGTGGCTGCTAGAAGTGACTATGTCTAGCAACAGGACTCTGCACTATGCAACACACACAGGAGAACCTAGGCATAGCTGTCAGGCAATTTCTGCGTCCACGTCACGTGCCTTGAGGAGATAGCGCTGCCGTTGGTCAAGAGGGTGGCTGCTAGAAGTGACTATGTGTAGCAACAGAACTCTGCACCATGCAACACACACAGGAGAACCCAGGAATAGCTGTCAGGCAATTTCTGCGTCCATGTCACGTGCCTTGAGGAGATAGTGCTGCCCTTGGTCAAGAGGGTGGCTACTAGAAGTGACTATGTCTAGCAACAAGACTCTGCACCATGCAACAAACACAGGAGAACCCAGGCATAGCTGTCAGGCAATTTCTGCGTCCACGTCACGTGCCTTGAGGAGATAGTGCTGCCCTTGGTCAAGAGGGTGGCTGCTAGAAGTGACTATGTCTAGCAACAAGACTCTGCACCATGCAACAAACACAGGAGAACCCAGGCATAGCTGTCAGGCAATTTCTGCATCCACGTCACGTGCCTTGAGGAGATAGCGCTGCCGTTGGT
The DNA here is from genome assembly GCA_963932145.1 of Acanthosepion lycidas. NCBI lineage: Eukaryota > Metazoa > Mollusca > Cephalopoda > Sepiida > Sepiidae > Acanthosepion > Acanthosepion lycidas. The sequence continues at coordinate 32,466,510 of OZ010606.1, forward strand.
CAAGAGGGTGGCTGCTAGAAGTGACTATGTCTAGCAACAGGACTCTGCACCATGTAACACACACAGGAGAACCCAGGCATAGCTGTCAGGCAATTTCTGCGTCCACATCACCCCTTACATCTGGCTACGCAACTCCCCAGACTGCAATCCCTGTGATTATTTTTGTGAGGCGCAGTTAAGCGTGGTACCAATAAAACGCCTTGTAACATCAAAGATAAGCTGAAGGCAAGGATTATGACAGCATTCACCAACTTAAAAAAAAGGAGACCGTCCAAAAGAGTTGCAGGAGATTGCGAAGGCCATGGTTGAAACCAATGACTATTCTATTGACAGATCGTGACATCTATCAGAGAGATGAAATTGTCTACAAGTTATCTGCCCTTGGTTTAAGCAATTCATTATATCGCGACATCCATCAGAGATGAAATTTAAATTTTTATTATTGCGGCATCTGTCAGAGATGAAATTTAAATTTTTATTATCGCACTCTGTATACCTGTTAAAATGAGATGCCAGCGTTATTTTCATTTTTGCTTCATTTAGACGATAATTTATCCATCGCACCCTGTATATCTATTAAAATGAGATGTCAGTTTATTTTCGTTTTTGGCGGCATTTACACGACAATTTATCCATCGCACTGGATATCTGTTAAAATGAGATGTCATTTTCGTTTTTGGCGTCATTTACACGACAATTTATCCATCGCACTGTATATCTGTTAAAATGAGATGTCATTTTCGTTTTTGGCGTCATTTACACGACAATTTATCCATCGCACTGTATATCTGTTAAAATGAGATGTCATTTTCGTTTTTGGCGTCGTTTACACGACAATTTATCCATCGCACTGTATATCTGTTAAAATGAGATGTCATTTTCGGTTTGGGGCGTCATTTAGACGACAATTTATCCATCGCACGCTGTATATACGGATTCTGAGAGAAACAATGAAGAAATCTTGGCAAATTTGGCACTGACCCTGACCCTGACCCCCTGTACATCTTGCGATTATATTGAATCAATTGTTAGGTTTACTGGTGAGAACCTTGGTTCGCTGTGTCGTGCGAGACAATTTTTTCTCGCCAGAATATAACTTCGATGTCTGTAAGTCTACCATTCCCTCATGCTGAGAATATTGCTGCCACTTACGGTCCCCGGTGCTCCTGCTATTCATCTGGAGATTCTTCATAAATTTCAAAAAAAAAAAAAAAAAGAATTCGCAATGTTATTGGTCCTCACTTTGGCGGTAAGGTCTCATCATTTTACCAGTTGATCATTAGATTAGCAACATTTTACAGTTCAAAGACGTTTAAGAGACACGGTGGAGTAATGGATAGCGGCTTGGATTGAGGAATCGGAGAGCCGAGTTTGAATTCCAGTCGAATCCATTACATTCACTTACGTTGGGAAAAGGTGTGAATCCTCTTCTTCTCCCTCCAGCTACGGGTAAATAGCAGGGCAGACTGGGTTCTATAGTCTTGGATAACAACTGGTCAACGAGAAGGACAACTCTGAATTCAAACCCTAAGGCAGATGGACGGCACTTTGTGCTACCTTCCGGCAACTTCTGCAGCCGCGCTGGTACCAAACTGTATTGGTTTATCCTCTCCTTTGGACTCTGCTAGCAAGGTCGAGAGGGGGAACTAGACGTCTGGGCAGCCCCAGTTCTCCATATATCCCGCCCAGGATCGTTGCGTACCGCGCTACTCCATCGTCTCTCGAGACGGACGGGTGCCGACGACGACGACAGTTCAAATGGCTAGATGTAACCGAACCGTAAGTTCTATGCTAACAGTTTCTTCTCTCGCACATCTCGCTTGTGGAACTCTCTTCCTGCTTCCGAGTAAACTTTGTTTTCAAAAACTGAAATGCAATGCTAATTATCATTTTATGAAATCTTCTCCATTTATTATTCTCTCCTTAAGAGTATTCCTTCTCATAGTTTCTAACACCTAGAAAGCTCATGCGTCTTTGTGACTTTATTGCCTTGCTTGATGGTGAAATGATTAAAAAAAAATCTTTGCACACAATTTACTATCGAGGATTCTGTAATTTAGTGCACCGTCAACAATATTTTTGCCTTAATCTATCTATCTATCTATCTATCTATCTATCTATCTATCTATCTATCTATATAATAAAAGTCTGGTAATCGTGCGTAAGTCGGCCGTCGGGCGCATAATGATTTAAGTTTCTTTCCATCTCTCTCTTTCCACCCCGCTGACTCTTTCCATCTTTCTCTTTCCACCTCTCTATTTATTTTGTTCTGTTCATATCTATCTATCTATCTATCTATCTATCTATCTATCTATCTATCTATCTATCTATCTATTTCAGTCTGCTCGTATCTATTAGGTTGGTGCAAAAATAATGTCGTTTTCTCACATATGTTACTATGTGAGAAAACGACATTATTTTTGTACCAACCTAATATCTATCTATCTATCTATCTATCTATCTATGTAATAAAAGTCTGGTAATTGTGCGTAAGTCGGCCGTCGGGCGCATAATGATTTAAGTTTCATTCCACCTCTCTCTTCCCACCCCACTCTCTCTTTCTACCTTTCTCTTTCCACCTCTCTATTTATTTCGTTTTGTTCATTATCTATCTATCTATCTATCTATCTATCTATCTATCTAAGTAGCGAGGTATCTATCGCTTGTTCATATCTATCTATCTATCTATCTATCTAAGTAGCGAGGTATCTATCGCTTGTTCATATCTATCTATCTATCTATCTAATAAATCGTCTATGACTCGTTTCTTTCTACTTCTCTCTTCCCCTCTCTCTCTCTCTCTTTCCACCTCACTCTCTCTTCCCCTCTCTCTCTTTCCACCTCACTCTCTCTTTCCCTCTCTTACTTCCCACCTCACTCTCTCTTTCCCTCTCTCTCTCTCTCTTTCCACCTGTCTGTGATTGCGTTGTTTGCTTGCGTTAAGTGAATAATAATTAAAAAACACTATTTCTTTATACAGTAAGTATTTTTATTTAAACTTTCTTCAAACGGACAATTATTTTAATGTTGAAATCCAATTCAATGTTTTATAAGCTGAACCGTCAATGACCCAATGGGTCACGGATAGTCTAGTACATTATAATAGTAAAGGCTGAATTGTATCAGATCATCCCATAAGTTCTGTCCGAATTTTAACTTTTTGTTAAAATGAACGAAATTTAAATGTTGTAATGTCTCATGAAGCTGAACATTATTTTTATGCTTAGATGCATTTAAACTGATCAAATTTTATTTCAGAGAACAATAAAATTAAATTTTGTTTGATTAAAACCCTGCTAACATGGAAGTACACAAGAATCAGTTGAGGCACATAATGCTTTATGAGTTCAAGAAAGGAAACTCAGCAGCCGAAGCGGCTAGAAACATTCACTCAGTTTATGGAGAGGAATGTGTGAATGAAAGAACTTGCAGAAGATGGTTTGCAAAATTCAGAGGTGGAGACTTCACGCTTGAAGATGAAGATCGAACCGGACGTCCAGTTGAGTTTAATGAAAAGCTTCTTGAAGCAATCCTTGAAGAAAATCCTGCTTTATCAGTTGAGGAATTGGCAGTGGTTCTCAGTTCAAACCATACAACTGTTCATTGGCATCTTCAATAACCTGGAAAAGTTCTTAAACTTGGAAAATGGGTGCCTCATAAATTGTCTGAAAACAACCTCAAATCCCGAGTTGACATCTGCTCTTCTCTCCATTCTCGCCAACTTGTTTCACCTTTTTTCGATAGACTTGTGACTGGCGACGAAAAATGGATCTTTTATCGAAATGTTAAGCGTCGTAGACAGTGGCTTCGTAAAGGGGAAAGATCCCAGCCACAGCCGAGAAGGGAACTTCATGGGCAAAATGTTCTTCTTTCAATCTGGTGGGATCGCCAAGGAATAATCCACTTTGAATTCTTACCACCTAATGCAACAATTAATGCTCAAATATACTGTCAACAATTAGAGCGTTTGAACCAAGCTTTGAGGGAAAATACCTACTCTAGTAAATCGAAAAGGGGTGATGTTTCATCAGAACAATGCGCGACCCCACACAGCAAAAATCACGTCACAAAAGATCGAAGAACTTCGGAGAAAATTCCTCATCCACCTTATTCTGCCGATCTTGCTCCTTCAGACTACCATTTGTTTCGTAGCTTACAGAATAATTTGGAAGAAACAGCTTTTGTAAGACAGGAAGAGTTTAAAACTGACATTTATGAGTTCTTCGAATCAAAGCCAAAAGAATTTTACAGTAATGGAATTAGTAAGCTTCTTAATAGATGGAAGGAAGTCATAGATAATCAGGGAAAATACATTGTTGATTGAATCTGTAATTAAATGTCACTTTTTTTCTTTATTCAAAATTCGGACAGAACTTATGGGATGACCTGATAATAAGATTTTAAAAATTCAATCCGAAACAAACGTCCAAAGGAGAATCGGCCGAAGCTTTGTGTCAAAGAAAGACAAGTAATTCTCCCAGAAATGTCTATATACTATCTACCCGGAAAGTCAGGTAGAAATTGTTTAAAAAACCGATTTTGTTGTATTACGTTTAAAAGTTTTTAAATTTTATTAAAAAAAAAAATGATTCTATTTTTACATTCAGACAGCAGACAATCCAACTCTTCCACTGAAGTCATATCCTAAAATAAATCAAACGGTGATTTATCTGCAGACGAGGTCAATTAGCCATTGTTGTCCACTGTCTGCATCTCGATTGGCAGGTTCCACTGCGAGCGGCGCCCCCATCAAAAGATCGGTGACATTCGATCTCTGGCCGAACTGTTTTTCATCTGCTGCCAACATCTGCAGCGAAAATCAAACCCGCCATTGCGGTGGGCCTGTTTCATATGCAAATCAGAAAGCATATTTAGATTTTCATCCCATTGTTGGTTGCTTGTTCAGAAAGTATTTCCAATTGTAATGTTCCTTCTAATTATTGCGCGACTTTTGAACCAGTCGCATTGTTGTATTGGTTGGCTTCTAAGAAAGAGTCGAAATGGTTTTAACATTTCCGTCTTCCAATGTCTGGTCATTAGTGAATTTTCTTTTGCGGCGGAACCGCTAAAGAATTTACGGAAATAGCAAAAGTTATTTACATTGAGATCCTTCGGAAAATCCAAAGAAGAATCAGCGTTATTATTAGTCCTGATTTGGCGGATAGGCTCCAGTCAATTTCCCACCATCATAAGGTCGCCACTCTGTGTCTTTTCTATAAATACTTTCATGGTAATTGTTTGAACGAGCTTTTCGCTATGGTACCTAATGTTTTGTTTTTTTTGTTTTTGTTTTTTTTTTTAAATTTTAGCGCAATACTAGACTTGCGTCGAGATCTCGTCAATTTACTGTTGATCAGGTCAAATGTAATCGTAAATTCTCTGCTAACAGTTTCTTTTCTCGTACTCTTCGCTTGTGGAACTCCCTTCTGGCTCCATCCTTTTCAGCTAACTTTAATGTGCAAAAATTTAAGTGTAATGTCAATCGCTATCTACTGTACTCCAGATTACTCTTTTCTCTTTCCACTCTAATGGCTGAAACGTTGTGAATGAGACAGTAAAGATGAGGACAAGGGTCTGAATATTGTAAATAGTGTAAATAGTTAAAATACCTCATCTCAGAAATAGAGACAGATCCTGAAGAAGGCCGAAGCATTCAATGGCCTAAACTTTGTGAATGTGACAGTAAAGATGAAGACAAGTGTCTGAACAATGTAAATAGTGTAAATAGTTAAAATGCCTCATCTCAGAAATAGAGGCAGATCCTGAAGAAGGCCAAAGCATACAATGGCCGAAACATTGTGAATGTGACAGTAAAGATGAGGACAAGAATACGAACAATGTAAATAGTGTAAATAGTTAAAATAGTTAATATTTATTTTCCTAATTTTTCCACACTCAGTAACCACTTGTGTCTTAGTGGCTTTACTGCCTTGCTGCCCATAGACTGGAACAGGTTAAGATTTTAGTGATCCAACTTGTTTCACCTTTTTTGAATAGACTTGTGCCTGGCGACGAAAAATGGATCTTTTATCGAAATGTTAAGCGTCGTAGACAGTGGCTTTGTAAAGGGGAAAGATCCCAGTCACAGCCGAGAAGGGAACTTCATGGGCAAAAGGTTCTTCTTTCAATCTGGTGGGATCGCCCAGGAATAATCCACTTTGAATTCTTACCACCTAATACAACAATTTATGCTCAAATATACTGTCAACAATTAGAGCGTTTGAACCAAGCTTTGAGGAAAAAAAGACATGCTCTAGTAAATCGAAAAGGGGTGATGTTTCATCAGACGGCCAAAACGTTGTGAATGTGACAGTAAAGATGAGGAGAAAATACGAGCAATGTAAATAGTGTAAAAGTGTTCCAATACCTCATCTCAGTTTGGTTTGCATGAAAGTTTTTAAAAAAGTAGAGATAGGTTTCGTTTGCAAAAGATTTTTGAAAAAAGTAGACATGTTTGGTCTGTCATATATGCCAAAGTTTTCGCAGTTCCTGTAAAGTTTCATCTCAAGTCAAAGAAAAAAAAATCAACCAACAGATAAAAAGAGCCCGCTTGGAAGGCAAAACGAAAAGCCAGAAACTACGAAAATCAGATGCGAATTAAGGATCCAAAATGAGATTTCAAAATCAGAAAGAACAAAAGAACATGATGGTCAAGCGGAAATATAGAATTAAAGCAGTAGTTAAAATTCCACCAATGAAAGAAACACTTAAATAGAAACTGCAATTAAAAGCACGGAGAACAACACGATATGAAAAGCGTTGTAGGTTCTATCAACAAAATAAGATATTCTAAAACGGCCTGAGCGGAAAATAGGCCGAAAGAAAAAGATGTCATCTACTATGCATTGCAAAGAGGGAAATTTGAGGAATCATTCAAAGGCAATGAATTCCTCACAATACCCGAAGACTTAGAAGCAGTAAACACCCGCAGTTTCCCTACTGACCATTGATCTAAAAACTCGGAAATTAATTGGGGTCAGTAGAGAAGACGCATTCAGGAGATTAAATATCAGTCCTTGAGTTTTAGCCAGAAGGGGTAATGCTATGTGGGACATTTTAGTACCTACTGAGCAGCAAGCTAAAGAATTGGACGGAAGTGTCTTAAATACGAAAAACAAGACTTCAGACAGAATACATGGGCACCCGTAGGACAAAGGTCACAGTCCATGAGGTGACCCTGTATATCTGTGAAGATAGAATACGGGCCTTCTCCCCAAAATACGGAGAAGTGGATGAAGTGAAGGCCCTCATGAGTAAGTCTGGGATTGCCTCAAGAAGTTTTACACGGAAATTGGAAAAGCAGTTATACAAATAAAAAAAAAAACGCTCAAAGAAAAGAAGCTCAAAGCTTTGGAGTAAACCAAAGGAATATAATTCCACCGAAGAGGACAAGAAATAAAACGCAGATTGTGCGTGTGTGTCTGTACGTTTATATATTGGATCGGATTTCCTACATTTTTCAACCGATTTCAACAAAACTTCACAAGACTATGTAAAATTACCTTGCAGTGGTTCTGACAGCGCCAAAAATTGAAAAAACACAATTATTTTTGCACGAAATCAATTTGAAAACACGATTAAGAGGCATCACGAGAATGAAAGGGGGACAACTCATATCGAGTTATACTTATTATAAAACCGAGGTTGTTTGTGTGTATAAAGTATTTGATAGTGCCACACTCTTGTAGCCTTAATCCTTTTGAAATGTACAAAGACTCCTTGGTGATAGTAAATACAGCATAGGATTGTGGAAACAGTATACTTAAATCATTCCAAAGGCAATTCGACTTCCAATCGTTTGAATATCCAACGAGGAATCTTTCAAGGAGACTTACTGTCGACCCTTCTGTTCTGTCTTGTCCTTTTTTTAGTCCTTCGCATGAACTAAGCAATAATCACTATTGATACAAAATAAACAAGAACGGCTTTAATCACCTATTCTAGATGAATGGTCTTCTTTGTCAAAAACAATGTATTTTCAATACGGAAAAATGTTTCACTGATGACATCGGTATGGATTTCGGATTCGATATATGTGCAAAAGTAACATACAGGAAAGGGAGAATTACAGAAACACACTCAATAGATCTAGATTTTATCACAAAGATTAGAAAACTCGAACAAGAATAAGCCTATAGATACCGAGGAGTCAGCGGAAGGAGTGGAATAGAGCAGACCCCAATGAAGGAGAAAAGTAAGAAAAATACGACAAGCGTGTGTCTCTGGTGTTAAATACCGAGTTGAATTAATAAAATCTTACTAGCAATAAAAATCTTGTCGGCATTAAATTACCCATTAAGGTGTTGATATGCCGTAAAACAAAATAGACCAAGGCAAGGAATATATATTCTATTCATACGAATCTATCCTAAAAATCTTGTCGGCATTAAATAACCCATTAAAGTGTTGATATGCCGTAAAGCAAAATAGTCCAAAGTAAAGAATATATATTCTGTTCATACGAATCTATCCTAAAAATCTTGTCGCCATTGAATAACCCATTAAGGTGTTGATACGCCATAAAACAAAATAGCCCAAAGCAAGGAATATATATTCTATTCATACGAACCTATCCTAAAAATCTTGCCGGCATTAAATAACCCATTAAAGTGTTGATATGCCGTAAAACAAAATAGACCGAAGCAAGGAATACATATTCTATTCATACGAACCTATCCTAAAAATCTTGTCGGCATTAAATAACCCATTAAGGTGTTGATATACCGTAAAACAAAATGAACCAACCCAAACCAAACCACCACATGCATCAGACTAAGGCGGATAATGATTGTCTGTATGTGTCCAGATCCGAAGGAGGAAGAGGATTGGTTCAACTAGAACTGTCCTACAAAACTACAACAATCGGTTTTCAAAGACACCTGGAAACTGCAGAAGACTGGATGATGATCTGCGTCAAAGAACATGAAAGAAATAAGAAACTCTATTCATTTTTATTAATGAATAGAGTTTCTTATTTCCAACAATGTCAAAAGGGAATTTCAAGTGAGCGAAGAATTGCAATTAAACTATAATACACCGACTGCAGCGGTAAAGAGCCTAGAAAAGAAAGCAAATGCAATGTACAAAATACAGAAACGATAACAAGATAAACCTCTTCATGGCCAACACTCTGTCCGTACCAAACAAGCTGATGTAGGCTATCTCCATACTCGTCAGCGGTTATGTAGTTCAGGGTTAAAATCTGAAACCGAAGGTGGAAATCTTGCTGCACAGGACCGATGTCTGCTAACAATAAATTATCAAGAACACACACTGAATAATGTGTTACGCCGAAATGCAGATTCTCTGATAAATATGCAGAAGCAATTGAACATCTTGTTTCCGGTTGCACAGTGTTAGCACCCACTGAATCTAAAACTCGTCATGAGTGGGCCAATATCTGCAGTGGAAAATATGCAACTTTTGCGGGAAAGAAACTGCAGGAAACTGGTATGAACATCACCCAGTCCCAGTTACAGAGAGAAGGCATGTAACATTTTTATGGGACTTTACAATACACATAGACAGAACAAGCAAAGGTAATCGGTCAGTCATCGTGAGCAAAGACCACAAGAACAGAATGTGCTTTCTTATTGACATGACAGTCCCTGCAGATTGGAATGTATCTTTGAAGATCTTCCAAAAACTATCAAAATACGAGGATTTTGAATTGGAAATCTCAGAAATGTAACACATGAGGACATCAATAATTCCAGTGGTAGTTGGAGGCTTCAGATTTATTGAAAACGGTTCCGATAGTCTCATTGAAGGGATTCATTAACTGGATGATGACCTGCGTCAAAGAACATGAAAGAAATAAGAAAGTTTATCAAGTAATAAAGGAAGCCGAGAAATTGAAAAGGGAATTTCAAGCGGGTGAAGAAGTGTAAATAAACCATAATATTTCTACAGCAGCGGCAAAGAACCTAGAAAAGAATGCAAAAGCAAATGCAAATTACTTAATGCAGAAACGATGGCAAGATAAGCCTCTTCATCTGAAAGGTTTTATTCTTGCTGCACATGACCAATCCTTGTGAACAAGAAATTACCAGGAGCATGAACTGAAAAATTGTGTTAGCCCAAAATGCAGATTCTGAGATAAATATCCAAAAACATTTGACCATCTTGGAAGGCCGGGAGGCACAACGGCCGAAACGTTGCGATAATAACAACAAAGAAGAGGATAATAATCAGAACATAAATAGTTTAAATAATAATAAGTCCTCATCCCAGAAATCCAGACATAGATAGATAGATAGATAGATAGATAGATAGATAGATAGATAGATAATGAAAAGACTGAGAATAGAAAGATTCATACCAATATAAATATAAATAGACTGAGATAGATAGATAGATAGATAGATAGATAGGAACAGAATGAGATAGATAGATAGATAGATAGATAGATAGATAGATAGATAGATAGATAGATAGATATGAACAGGCTGAGATAGATAGATAGATAGATAGATAGATAGATAGATAGATAGATAGATAGACCCACCGAAATAAACAGAAATGAACTGAGAAAGAAAAAATAGATAGATAGATAGATAGATAGATAGATAGATAGATATGAACAGAACGAGATAGATAGATAGATAGATAGATAGATAGATAGATAGATATGAACAGAACGAGATAGATAGATAGATAAATAGATAGATAGACAGATAGATAGATAGATAGATAGATAGATAGATAGATAGATAGATCCACTGAAATAAACAGAAATGAACTGAGAAAGGAAAAATAGATAGATAGATAGATAGATAGATAGATAATGAAAAGACTGAGAATAGAATGATTCATACCTATATAAATATAAATAGACTGAGATAGATAGATAGATAGATAGATAGATAGATAGATAGATAGATAGATAGATAGATAGATCCACCGAAATAAACAGAAATGAACTGAGAAAGAAAAATAGATAGATAGATAGATAGATAGATAGATAGATAGACTACTTTTTCCGGTCGACAAGACGTGCAGTTAGAGTAAAGCTAACCAATCATTACACAATAAAACTTCTATTGAGAAAAAGCCGAATATCCAAATCTTGATCTCTGCTCATCGGGAGCCACGGATGAGTTTCAGCAAATCTCATAAAATCCCTTTATATAAGATGCTTCTTAACAGCCGGTAAAGAAAGCGATTTTATGTATTAGGTTGGTGCAAAAATAATGTCGTATTCTCACATGTGATCTCACCGTGAATTTCTTCTTGAAGATATATTCCTTTAAAGCAACAGATTCGCCCTGTTGGGAGCAAACGCAGAACCTCGCAACGATTAGCCCCTTCAATTGTCCATAGAGCCAAACCAATACACCGAAGTCATTATGACATGTCAAATCGACTTTTCTGTTTATTTCAATTAAAACATTGATAATTGGCCCGCATTTCATCTCGATATTCCCCCTAAAACCTCAACAACAATTAACAGAAAAATGTCCATAATGTTGTCCTTTATTGGCAAATGCTACTCAATTTATTGAAAATTCATTTATAACAAGAAAAGCTTTCTTGAGGAATTTAATAATCATTAAGAATTGAAAAAGTCATATTCGAGAGAAACCATAACACGTTAGCTACATCCGGGGCTTTCTCTTTTAATAGACCTCCAAATCGCTATCAGCCATCACACGTCAGTAACATTTCACCCCTTGTTTAATAAGTGTGAAGTAGCGAGGCAAAGTGTGGCTTGGTCGATGTACATATCTACACACAGTGTCGTTAAAAATATGCACACATTTGGAAATATCGTTTCATAAATTCTTTCACTTCCAAATGTACACAAGTGTGATAGAAAAAGGAATACAAATGTACAATTGTTTTTGTTTTGTTTTTTCTCTAATCATTTCACTGCGTTGTAACCTAGGAAATGTTACTGAATAGAATAATCACACAAAGGTTGGTAATCTCTTATCTATAAAAGGCAGGGTGTGTGTGTGTGTGTGTGTGTGTGTGTGTGTGTGTGTGTGTGTGTGTTTGCGTAACGAATGCACGGCCGCTATTTTCGACGCATTTGCACCAAAATTTACATGCACATGCTCCAAGTTAGCGGGAACGCCAAGACCGACTTTGCATTTCCCAACTCCCATCGATAGTCGAAATAATCGATTGTTTCATGCTTCCACGGCAGTTTTTATGTAGTTTGCGGCCATTTTCTACTGGCCAGAGTGAGAGCCTATAGCTGGCTGCCACGAATAGGCAGGAAGATTCTATTGGCCAGCGTGAGAGCCAACAGCTGACTGACACGAATGTTAACTAGCATGCAAAAAAAATCGATAGCTGCATTCGTCACAAGTGGGAAAAATTTAAATCTGCATGGCACTTTACTCCAATTGGCTCATTCGCTTGCTTAAACTCAACGTTGATTCTGATTCCGCAGAACTGGGTTAGGTGTGAAAAAGTATTTGTTGTTAACATTCTTTTTTCATTCGGTTTTTCCAGTTACGAGTCCTTTTTTAAAGCTGATCGTTTTGTGTTCATTTTGTTTAGTTCTTTTTTCGTAACAGATTTAATGTTTAGTATAGAGCTTCAAAAAAATTTGCAGTGTGAGATTGCAGGGCAAGAAGTAAGGCATGTTCCAACATCAGCACGGCAAAGGACACTCCTTTAAAGGCTAGGAAGGGCAAAAATATTTTAAGTGATAGCGATTGCTGGATGAGTCGTACGATTTTTGAATCAAGCACGGGCAACGCCAGGCCATGCTGCTAGTAAACTAGTAAAAATAGACTTGGTTTGGGGTCTCAACATTCCAAAATTAGCTAATAAAAAATTAAATTTGGCTTGCATCACATCATGTGTAGGCAAATGTGTAGGCGAAAATAAATAACGAAAGACACTTCTGAGATTTCGCTCACATAGTTGGGAAATTCAGCATCGATCTAAATTTAAACAACCAGACGCTATATTACTTGAGGAGACTTCTTCTTCTGTGTTACATGACGCGAATGATCATCGTTCTCCACAACTTCCTGTCCTTTCTAGCTCTTAGCAATGGGTTTGTGCTATCTCTGTCAACCATTTACACAAGCTCGTTATGTAGGTAATTCGCCAATTTTCTCTGTCCTTCTGGCCTTCAGCATGCCCTGTGAGTGTTAAATTTTTCAAGCCGTCTTCCCTCATTATGTGTCCTAGACAATTCAGCTGTATTTTTCTGATTCTAAGTATAAGCGTCCGTCTGGTCTCTATTTTCTCTAAAACCTTATCATTGCTCACATGTTCAGTTCATGTTATTCTCAGTATCCTTCTGTAGAACCACATTTCTGCTACCTCAAATCTCTTCTTCATCTGTGAGTAGATTGTCTAGCATTCACTGTCACATAAGAGGACCTATATTACTTATAAAAGGCACGGTAGTGTAATGGATAGCAGCTCGGATTGAGGAATTGGAGAGCAGGGTTCGAATTCCAGTTGGATCCTTATGTGCTAATACCTTTGGGAAAGGTATGAATCTTCTCCCCCCCCCCGTAGCTATGGGTAAATAGCAAGACAGACTGGGTTTTATAGCCTTGAGTGGAAACCGGTCTAGGAGAAAGTAACTCTGAATTCAAAATTCGGCTTGGAGAGGATTAAGGGCTATCAGGCTATCTTGCCCAAGAAACACCACTTCTAGTGCGGCTGCAGACCATACGGCTCCCCCCACGACGCTGATGCGTCACGGAATTTGTGACCGCGCAATATTACCTTAACAGTCCAATAGTCTTTGTTTCTAACGAAGTGTCCCTAATGAAACCCATAGCTACGAACTTAAACGAATCGACTAAAGTTTGAACTCTCCTCGTCAATTCAACTCTCCTTACTGTTTCTCTACCCACTCATCATATATTTCAATATATTCGAGTGTGCGCATGTCTGTGCTTTCATTTTTTTTCTCGTTTCCTTTGGGATTTCGGCGGGTACTGATTTTTTGTGTGTGTGTGTGTGTAGACGTCAGACGCCAATTCACAAATTGAAATGACGTTGCTAAACAAGCCTTTTGCTTAGCAGATACACAACGAGACATTGATTATTATCGTCTTAATGCTCCAAAGCTTACTTTTCAGGAAAAAAACACTCTTTTCTACGCAATCATCTTTTATCTGACCAAAGAAAATCCAACAATGTGAATGACGTCCCGAGCTCCCAGTTGTCTCATATTTCAATCATTCCTTCCATAGTAATGTATTAAGGACAATTCTCTAGTTTAACTCCAGCTTTATCTGTACAGCAACGACTTCTCTCAAGAAGGACTAACATTTTATCTATACTCGAGCGAAAACATTTTTTTCAGCAAGTGTTATACAAATATGAAGCTTGATAAATATAGAACTGGTTTTCTTTGTATTGTGGTGACCTCCCTCTAAAGAGTCTATGTTGGACTCTTTCCGCCTACGATAAGATTAGTAGGAGAGAAGGCCTTGGGGGAACAGTGATCTAACTGTTCAACTGTCGAACTCTCTGCCATGGACTGTCTACCTCCCCGGACGAAACTATGCCCTGCAGCAAAGCCTCGTCCGGGTTCCTCTATGGCGACGCAGAGAGTTCGACAGTTATTAGGTTGGTGCAAAAATAATGACGTAATAATGTCGTTTTTTGACGTAAACGTCAAAAAAACGACATTATTACGTCATTATTTTTGCACCAACCTAATACGAACAGTCTGGTCGACTGTTAATATTTAACAGCCACCCCCCACGAGGGTGTATGTGGCACAAGGCCGAGTTTACCGCGGGTTTCTCCGAGCCCGTAAGCTCGGCCAACAATATTCCTTTAAAACCGCATAAACGGTTTCGGGGCCGGTCTACCTCCCCGGACGAAACTTTGCTCTTCGGCCAAGCCTCGTCCGGGTTCCGCTCAAGGCAGAGAGTTCGACAGATAAACAATCTGGTCGACTGTTAATATTTAACAGCACCCCACCCATGAGGGTGTATGTGGCACAAGGCCAAGTTTACCGTGGGTTTCTCCGAGTTCGTAAGCTCGGCCAAAAATATTCCCTTTGAACCGGCCTAAAAGGGTTCAGGGACTGTCTACCTCCCCGGACAAAACTTTGCCCTGCGGCAAAGCTTCTTCCGAGTTCCTCTCCGCTCGTGGCAGAGGGTTCGACACAAATGAACAGTCTGGTCCACTGTTAATATTTAACAGTCCCCCCACAAGGAATGTATGTGGTACAAGGCCGAGTTTAACGTGAGTTTCTCCGAGCCCGTAGGTTCGGCCAAAAATATTCCCTTTGAAACCGCCTAACCGGTTTCAAAGACTGTCTACCTCCACGGATGAAACTTTGCCCTGCGGCAAAGCTTCATCCGAGTTCTTCTCTGCCGAGGCAGAGAGTTCGACAGAAATGAACAGTCTGATCGACTGTTAATATTTAACAGTCCCCTCACGAGGGTGTATGTGGTACAAGGCCGGTTTATTGTCGGTACTCCGAGCCCGTAGGCTCGGCCAAAAATATTCCCTTTGAGCCCGCCTAAACGGGTTCAGAGACTGTCTACCTCCTCTGCCGTCGCAGAGAGTTCGACAGAAATGAACCTTCTCTCCTACTAATTTTATAGTAGGCGGAAGAGTCCAACATAAACTTTTTAGAGGGAGGCTATCACAACAGTTTGTTTGACTGATTAAAGGTTATTTCATATCAAATTTTATATGGGACACCAAGTGTTGATTGTCACCAGTAGGTAATTATTTAACCAGACTAGCCTTGATAACCATTAACCACCCGCACAGTTTTTTTGGTGTATTTTATGAGATAACAACACTTGCTGGGCTATTTAATGATGAGATTTTGTATGTGACACCCATTGAGGATCGAATTCACTACTCAGCAGTAATAGCCAATCAGACTGGTCTCATTAACCATTATCCACACACCAAGTTACGTTGGCTGTTTTACGACACTTCAACACGTGTTATTTAAGGGCGAATTTTGTATGGGGCACTCGGTGAGGATCGAACTCACTACTCAGTAAGAATAGTCAACTAGACTAACCCCCACGTCGAGGTTTGGTGTATCTTTATGGCATATCAACACTTGTTTGGTTATTTAACGTCGATGTTTGCATGGGGCACCCAGTGAGAATTGATTTTACCACTTAGTAGCAATGGTTAATCAAACTAGCCTCGTTAACCATTACCCGACACCGTGGCACGTATAATATTAGGTTGGCCGAAAAGTTTCTTTCGTTTTGTTGTTAGATGGTACTAAGAGAAATTTATTTTTACTCCCTTAACTAAAATAAATGTTTTAAATTATATTTTCATTGCTGCTGGTCGTCAGTTGTCATCAGAAAAGTTTAGTTTTAACTTTATTCTAAAAGAACGCTTTTTAAAAATGATATTTGCATAAATTTTCATTAAAAAAAGAAAACAAAAAAGATAAAAATTTAAAATGCCTAGCAGATTGTGAAAGTTTTGTGACATACGGTGGTTGTTAATAATAAAGTATAACTCAAGACTTCGATGTTAAATAAAACAGTATCTAATTACAACCGCAAATAAATAGTTAACAAGAACAAAGAAGTAAAAGTCAACCAAAAATAAGTAACCATTTAAGTAAATACATCGTTAGTAGTGCGGCTCAGCTTAACGTCCGTTAAATCCTAAAACAAAACCCAAATCATCGACGCACAATAATTTACACTGCTTTATAAGAATAAAGTGTCGCTGCCGACACTTGAGTTTGAACATAGATCGCCAGTGAGCAAACACAGCCGATCCCATTATTGAATTAAGTAGACCACGTGACCCTGGGAAAAACGCATAAATCGCGTGACGTCTAACTGATCGCCATTTTTAGTCTATCCTCTGTTACTATACGGATCGTTATTCCTAGTCTATCCTCTATTACTATTCGGATCGCTATTTCTATGCTATCAGTATACGAACCGCTATTCTCTGTTGTCTTCTCTATTCTCTTTTCGGATCACTATACGAATTACTGTACGAGCGAGTATTATCGGGCAAGTACTATTAGTGCGAGTGCTATTCGAAGGCGTCTGACCCAGTATTGTTCAACGGCATTACTATAGTTGTATCTGCGATTACAAAGTCTCTACTACAACGAGCATTATGAAAGTGACAATGAGTATTCGTTAACATTACAAAACACACAAATTCGACTGGATAGTTCCCCTCAATAGTCAGTGAATAATCACTAAATAATCACTGCAGTCAGTAGCCTGACACCGCTATTTATACACTGACGGAAAACATATATTCTTTAGTGCTGAGTGTCACGCTTAAACCTCGGTGTTGGTAGTTACTTATTTTTTTCCTATACGACAGAAAGGCAGTTTGAGCAGATCTCTTCTGGGAAAGACGAAGGGTGAAATGATGAAGTGTTACCCGAAAACAGCAAGAAAATAGTGAAAGAAATTAGTAAATAAAAGTACTAGTTAATTTTTTGTTTGTTTGGGTTTTATGGCATATCAACCACTGTGGGTTATTTAATGCCAAATCCAGTTTATATGAATTTTAAATGGCTATTTTGTATGGAATAAAAAACGTATAGCTGGCAACATTATTCCTTTACAAAAAACGTAAAGCTGGCAACATTATTCCTTTACAAAAACGTATAGCTGGCAACATTATTGTTTCAAAAACTTATAGCTGGCAACATTATTGTTTCAAAAACTTATACCTGGCAACATTATTGTTTCAAAAGTTTCAAAAACTTACAGCTGGCAACATTATTGTTTCAAAAAACGCATAGCTGGCAACATTATTGTTTAAAAAAACGCATAGCTGTCAACATTATTTTTAACAAAAAACGTATACCTGGCAACATTATTGTTTCAAAACGTATAGCTGGCAACATTATTTTTCCGAAAACATTATCTGAGGCCTTGCTGTTGGATGTAGTTTATCGCTGTACCCAAGGCGCGGATGTAGTTTATCGTGATACCCAGGACGGTACTAGTTAATAGATAAGTACTTAAAATAAAATTTCTTTTAACTAGTCTTCATTTGCGTTGTTTTCTCTGTTTGAATGCTTGGGGGGCTTTTTAGCGATAATTGTTCTTTCTTTGGTCATTTTTCTTTAAGACTTTCTTGGAATTCTCAGTATCCTTCTGTAGGACCACATTTCGAGTTAATCCCAAACAAGGCCGTCAAGCCACTAAGACACAACTAGTTACTGGGTGTTGAAGAATTAGAAAACAGATACATTACTATGGAGTGACACCAAAAGAAAACTAACCAGGAAGAAAGTAGATAACGATTGACATTACATTTGCATTTTTTTTAAGATCAAAGGTAACCGTGAAGCATGGAGCCGGAAGAGATTTCCACCAGTGAGAAATGCGAGAAAAGAAACTGTTAATATAGAACTTACGGTTACATCTAGCCGACTTAACTGTAAATTGATGAGACCTCTAGTAATTCACTTGAATTTATGAAGTCTAGCTACCATGGTGGAGAACTCATCCGAACAATTACCATGAAATTGTTTATAGAAAAGGACACATGGAAGCTGCATTGAGACGATGGGAAAGTGACTGAAACCGAGATGCCAGTTCAGGGCCAATTTCCTAGACCCTATTCTAGTTCTTATCCTTGGACATGAACTGCGGAACTAGCAACCCCCGTCGATTCAATAAAGTGTTTCAGTTCGAAATTACCTGAAGGTGACTAAGATCACCTGATGAAAGGGCGAACAACGGCCGAAACGTTTTGATGACAACAAAAAAGATGGACATAATAGTCTACGTGTAAATAATTTAAATAAAATTGGGCTTTACGAATCGAACAAAATACAGGGTGTTTCAAAAAGAATACGCCAAAATCATCACGTGATGTGTCAATAACGAAAAAATTTACAAACCTCTAGCATGAACACATGTGTTGTATATACATTCAAGTTTCATTTCATGTTTTATAAGTGCTCAATGTGGCCACCACTGGCAGCGCGGACAACATCAAGCCGATATGAGAATTCCTCCCAAACACACCTCAGCATGTCATGGTCCACCGTGTTGATTGCAGCTGTTATTCGATCTTTCAAGTCATCGATACTTGCTGGAAGTGCTGGAACATATACTTGGTCTTTAACATACCCCCACAAGAAAAATTCACACACAGTGAAGTCCGGGGATCTGGCAGGCCAAGCACAGAGAGTAATATCTTTAGCACCTCTCCTCCCAATCCATCGCTGAGGCACGTTTTCATTCAAATAAGCTCTAACCCCGAGATGCCAATGGGGTGGTGCTCCATCTTGCTGAAAAATGAAGTCATTCGAATCTGCCTGCACCGTGACAATGGCGTTTGTTTTCGCTAACTCAAGCACGCAAAACGCCTTCTGCTGAGGAGTCGCAATTTTGATTGATCTTCCCACAATTCAGCTGTACCGAAAGTTATACTAACGACAGCGGTGAAACTGACACCCAATCAAACTTTGACAACTACTCTATCAAATAACCACTGATTGAGTCCACTACAATGCTATAGACCTGAAAAAACAGCGCAATGATTTTGGCGTATTCTTTTTGAAACACCTTGTATATTGTTCAAAATAGGAAAGAAAAGGTTTTTTTTCTTTTTTCTTTTCTCATATATATACAGCAAAGTATATTCATAGTATTTTGCTTAAAATTTTCTCGTATATATACAGCAGAGTATATTCATGGCATTTCTCTTTAAACTTTTCTCGTATATATACAGCAAAGTATATTCATACCAACTTACTTAAACTTTTCTCGTATATATACAGCAAAATATATTCATAACAGTTTGCTTAAACTTTTCTCTTATATACAGCAAAGTATATTCATACCAACTTGCTTAAACTTTTCCTGCATATACAGCAATATTTATTTATACCAGCTTGCTTGAACTTAACATGTCTAAAATCTGTATAATTTTTTTTCTAAGCGAACGCTTTCAATTACTTGCTTAAACATTATCAAAACTCAAGAACATTAATAGCTGTAGACAAACACAATGATCGCAAAAGTTATTTGTTACGTAATATTCAATTTTTAAAAACAATATATGTATGTATGTATGTGTGTGTGTGCGCGCGTTTGCGCGTGTGTGTGTATGTCTCTGTGTGTGTGCACGCGCGTGTTTGTGTTTGTGCGTTTGTGTGTGGATATAAACATAAACCGATCATAATTATTGCATGGGAAACCGACTGAGATCGCCTGAGCAATGCGTCTAGACACGTCGGGTGCCAGAAATTTTGTGTTCCTACATCTTCAGCTCGGTACAGAATCATAACCGGCGTTTACATTAATACTCTCTTTCCCCCTTATATATATATATATATATATATATATATATATATATATATATATATATATATATATTTATATACACATACTTTTCACACACACACACATGCACACACACATACACACACACACACACACATATATATATATATATATATATATATATATATAAGTGATAGAAATTATTAGGAGGATTTGAGATAATTATAATTAAGTAATTCATTGAGTCTAGAAGAAACCTCAACAGAATGCAGAAAGCACTGGACAGCCGTTTCGTCCTATTTTGGGGACTCATCAGCAGTGTGCATCCATTACCGAGAAGTGAAACCATATATCAAGTCTAATTCGCTACCTCTTCGTCACCGAGGCCCGTTGGTACAGTTGGTATGACGTTTGCCTGAAACGTAACTGTCCAGGTTTCAATTTTAGTCCAGAAAAATAAAAGAAGAGGGACAGAAAGAAAAAGATAAAGGAAAAAGGTTTTATATTAAAAGAGAAAAAAAAAGAAAAAGAAAAAATTCAATATAAGCTTTAAAAAAATTGGACGGGAGAGAGGGGGAAGAGGGAAAGGGGAGACAGAAGAAGAGAGGGAGAAAGAAAATAAAGGAAAGAAGACAGAATTAAACATGAGTCGATAGGGTGACCTAGAAATGATTTTTTTTTACGGAATGATCAATTTAAAATACATGGTAAGAGAGATCAGACTTACAATAGATACAGTAATGTGTCTAATATTCATGTCATTTTTCGACAGCAAAGGAATCATTATCACATTGTAATCATCACAAATTCAAATTAATAATAGTAATAATATTTGACATCAATAAAGTTAAATAAAATTTAAAATATATAAAAATATGTAAAAATGTTAATTAAATAATTTAACAACATTAAAGAAATAAAAATAAGTATATATATATATATATATATATATATATATATATATATATATATATATATAAACATCTTCCGTTTTAAATTTAGACACCCCCACCTTACCCTGACTTGACATCTATGAAAGTAACTCTATGCTGATACAAATTATTAACACCTAACACCCCTCCCTATTTAAACAATTCGCCCTGGCTGTTACCATAGAAATTTTGATTTCAGTTATGAATATGCTATTAAAACACGTAAATTTCAGAAATAAGTTATTCCAAAAAAAATTTCGCTTGAAGATGGAACAGAGCTTACTTTAATTCAATTTAATTCAAATAATTATATTGAAGTTTTCGGCCCTTGTTTTGAAACATGAGACCTCTTATGTAGCGTGTTGGAATCATATTTTTAAATAAATAATTATATATATATATAGACATAAATATAGATAATAATAATAATAATAATAATAATAATAATAATAATATAAGAAAAAAATTAATATAAAAATAATTAATAATTTAAGATTTAGTTTGGGGGAAAGAAAACGAGAGAGAAAAGACAGGGGAGGCGAGAGAAAAAGAGAGAGTGAGACAGGGAGGGAAGGAAAAGAAAGGATGGAAGGAAGAATTAAACATGAGTCGATAGGGTGACCTAGAAATGATTTTTCCTTACGGGTTGAACAAGTTAAATTACAAGGTAAGAGAGTTGGGATCAGACTTACAATAGATACAGTAATGTGTCTAATATTCATGTCATTTTTGACAGCAAAGGAATCATTTGAAATTAATAATAATAATAACAATAATAATAGGTTGGTGCTAAAATAATGTCGTTTTTTGACGTTCAAAATCAATAGAAAAACGACATTATTTTTGCACCAACCTAATAATTGACGTCAATAAAATAAAGTTAAATTAGAATTAAAAATTAATAATATATAAAATATATATGTGTGTGTGTGTATGTTTCTGTGTGTGAGTGTATGTGTGTGTATGTGTGTGGTGGCTGGTCGCTCGTATATGAGTATGCCTGTCTGCCAGCACGGCTAGCCAACCCCTGCTGCAGACACCTGCTCAGGCATATTTGTATTTGTTCAACATCCACAGAACACTCCTGCTGTTTGTACTGCAACTATACTGAGCGGAACTTAGTTACAGTTTCTGGGAGAGAGCGTGATCAACAGTCTGAACAAAAGACTTAAAACCTCGGTCACGATGACTTGTAACTTTGTTCCAGCTCAACCATCGACGGCTGCCAAAATATGCCCAGCCTGCCTAATTTCAGTCACAAGGAAGGCTTGGATCAGTATCTACATATTGCTGATTTCGGCATTAAGTCGTCAATTTATTTTATATTTTAAGCTTTAGCTTTCATACTTATGATATATATATATATATATATATGTATATATATATATATATATATATATATATATATATATAGGATGTGTTGAAGATATTGTTGTTTAAATTACGCAACAATAAAAATAACACGGACGTTTTATTTTATACTATATATTTACCAAAATTACACAAAATATTTTGAAATACGAAAGAATAAATTTATTCAATAAAATCGCCATTGGCTTCAAACACAGCCTTCAGACGACTTCGGAATCTCTTGCAACTCTTCTAGGTGTTCACCTTGTTTAAGTTGGTGAATGCCATAACCCTTCCTTTCAGTTCATCTTTGTTGTTAAAGGAGTTTTGTTGGTCTCTCGCTCAACTGCGCCCCACACATAATAATCAAGGAGGTTGCAGTCTGAGGAGTTAGGTGCCCAGATGTAAGGGGTGATGTGGTCGCAGAAATTGTCTGACAGCCATTCCTGGGTTCTCCTGTTTGTGTGGCATGGTGCAGAGTCCTGTTGTCAGACATAATGTCTTCCAGCAGCCACCCTCTTGACTCATGGTAGCATTAGTTCCTCAAGACACTTGAGGTAGGCCTCCGTGTTGATTCTGAGGCTCTGTGAGAAGATGAATGTAGACATAACGCCACCATCACTAGAGATCACTCCAAGTACCTGTGGAATACCACAGTATTTCCACCTCCTTTTGACGCGCGCGCGAGTTTTTCCATCCCTTCCTCTCACTTTCAGCTAATAATAGCAGTAAACGTTTTCACCAGTAAGCGAGCTGACTGCTGCTGATACTTAACACAATTTGAATTTTTTCCCGCGCGTTTTTCTGACGTCACGGACGACCAGTGTTTCGAAATTTCAGTTGCTCCTCGAATTCTCAAGCTTTGAGGACAACTCATTTATTCCGTGCTCTTAACCCATAAACGAGCCGGAATATCTTAATCAAACCTTCAACATGTCGTGTGTTCAATACTTTTCTTCGAACAACCAGTTCGAACCTTCCTCCGCTTTTAAACGAGAGAGCGTTGAGCCCCGCATACTTTTGCATTGTTTTTTTTTTTTTTTATCTCGTCTTGATGCAAACGACTCGTCTGACCTTTCCTCCGTTTTCTACTCGAAAATATCGAGATTGCTGCACTGTCGGCGATACATTTTTTCCAAGACTAATTTCTCGACCTAATGTGAACATGTTGAACCTTCCTCCTATATCCGCTAGAAAATGTAGAGACAGATACACTGTCGTTATCATACATTTTTTCCCAAGACTAACTTTTCGTCTTGAAGCGAACAACTTTCGAACTTTCCTCTACTCACTACCAGAGTTCTACAACACGGTCGCCTCACGCCTTTCCAAGACTAATTCCTCGTCTTGATGCGAGTAGAGACAGATACACTGTCGTTATGATACATTTTTTCCCAAGACTAACTTTTCGTCTTGAAGCGAACAATTTTCGAGCCTTCCTCTACTCACTACCAGAACTCTACAATACGGTCGTCTCACACCTTTTTCGACGACTATTTCATCGACCTAAGGGTAACATCTTGTTTGAACTTTCCTCTGTTTCCTATCAGAGAAACTTAGCACTTACTACACTGTCATCACGACACCTTATCCGATGACTAATTTCTTGTCCGGAGGCGAACCTCTTGTTCGAGCCTGCCTTCGTACATAACCAGAGAACTTCTCATATTTCTTGAAACTCTAACCATTATGAACCAGTGCCTTAAAAATATCATATTGCACACACATTACAATAATTCGCAGTGAGTATTTTGATTCCTTGTTGTATTCACGTTCATTATGATCCAAGCAGACATCCTTCCAGAACTTTCCTACTGGTGAACTTTTCCCGCCTTAGCCATCTTGAATTTCTTGTTGGCGCGGAACATTGATGAACTATTTGTCACTGCCTTATCGTTCCTTTTGCAAGTTTCAGTAATTCTACCTATTGTCTCCACTCACGAAACTAAATACTTGTTAATCATAAATAATAAATTTTATATTTCTGTGTTTTATCAGACTTGCTTCAGTCATTCCTCTTGTCTACCCTTTATCTCATTTTTGTGCACGTGATAAGCGACCTTATTCCTCTTTCCTCACCTAGGAAATTGGGATATTTTGAAAGAAAAGATCACGCTATATACGTTTGTATATTTTTCTTTTTTTTTTACTTTGTTTGTGGGTCCGGTAGTTGTGTGTAGTGTCTGGCACAAGGCCATATTTTCGCAGGCCGGCACTGCATCGATACAGGACCGGCAACATACCTTTGTAATCACCATTAGACTCATCCAACTCTTTCCGAATCATCTGCGCCATCCTCATATTGACACCCAAACTGAAATGTTCGTATTATTGCATTTGGTACGATTGCCAAGTAGTGCAGGATGCCGTTTCTAAATTCCTGTCACAGTTAATTGCGTCATGGTGCTCTTTTACTCACAGACGGTTCCCAACTGTCCCTGCTATACTGTGTAGTCGACAAAGTCAAAAACAATCAACGCTCATGCGCGAAATTAAATATATAAAACGGCAACAATTTACCCATCGCATCCTGTTTGATTTGGAAAGTTATTCTTTATCGGGATTGTAGCCTTCTTTTGATGGTTTCATTTGATGTAGTCATTTATTATTATTATTATTACAATTTTCCGGCTGTCCCATAAGTCAATAAAAAAAAGAACACTTAAACAATAGCAAAACGAAACTCTGTATTTATTCAGCTGAAGTTGCTTTTTGACTTTTATTTCCTTTGCGAGAAATATACGCATTATTTTATCATTCTTAAATAAATCACATCCTGAAGCAAAGATGCCAAGCTGTATATCAACGTTGAACTTGCAGCTCTCTTTGTGTAATAAATAAAACTCGTACAGTTTTCTAAAGCATTCTTTTAGAAAGCAAAACTACTGGGAAGACATCGTCTGCTTCTTTGAATTAGCGTTTACTTCGTCTTCGTCTCAAGAGAATACGAAAATCAAAGACACCTTAGAAAACAAATATATATATATATATATATATATATATATATATATATATACGAAACTAAAGCAAAATAGGAAACTCTGAACGGTTAATCTTCAAATGTTCAATTCGGTGGCTTTGATCATTCAAAATTCTAGATCTTTATATGATAGAAGGAAAAAAGACAGACGATAACGCAAAGAAGGCGTGCAGTCACGTGACTTCCGGTGGCCAAAATTTGAAACTGCTGCGGATCAAACGATACTGAACCACCTGCAAAACAAACAAATATATATAGATAGATAGATAAAAGCTGCACGAACATAGATTCATTAACGATGATGTTCGCTTTGCAACAGTGCGATGAAAAGAAAGAAAAATGTGAAAAAAAAAATGATATTAGTTAACCAATGGCTATCCAGAAGAGATGAGATTGCAACCGTCATTGACTGTTTCACTCATCTCTTTTTTCCCTTCTTATTAGGGAGTTCTAAAATTAAATTAGGTATTTTCACTTCTTTTTTTTTTTTTTCGAAATCATCTCAAGCAAGACAGTAAATCCACTAAGATACAAGGGGTTACTGGATGTGAAAGAATAAAAATCAAATGAATTTTTAAGGAAAAAGAACAAGAGAAGAGTGATCAGGAAGACAGTAGATAGCGATTGGCATTGCATTTGAATTTTTGAAGATCAAACTTGACTGGAAAGCAAGAAGACGAAAGAGCGTTCCGCAAACAAGTAGTGCAAGAAAAGAAAATGTTAGTATAGTTTGGTTTGTTTTGTTTTACGGCATATCAACCTCAATGGATTATTGTAATGCCAACATGATTTTCATTGCTGGTAATATTTTTTTTCAAAAAGTATTTCTGGTAATATTTTTCCCAAAAATGTACTGATGGTAATATTTCTTTTTTTTTTTTAAAATGTACTGCTGGTAATATTTCTTTTTTAAAAAAAAATGGTTTGCTGGTAATAATGTATTGGTGTTAATAATTTTTTACAAAAAAATTTTTGCTGGTATTAAACCTATTTTTACACTTTTGACCCCAGTTTGGGGGATAATTATCTACCTATAGCTGAGGCCCTAACAGGTGCTACCACCCCGGGTCAGGATGGACCTGGGAACACCAGCAATTAAGAGGTGGTTTCACACTCCTCAAAAAGTCCTGATCAGAGGCCTTGCTGTTGATAGTAGTCTATCAGGACGGCTGTTAGTTTATAACCTACGGTTATATAAAGCCTGTAAATTGTTGCTAATCTAGTACTCCGCTTAAATTTCTAAAGTCTGAGTAACAGAGAAAACACTTCGTCTTAACAATTACCATGAAAGCATTGACAGAATAGACAGAGGGAAGCAACTTTACGGCCGTGGGAATGTGATGAGTCAACCATCCAAGATTGATTTCTTGGACCCTGTGTCTAGAATTAGTTGATCATCTCTTTCATATGACGGCGTGTTGTTGAGAGCATTTATTCTCCACACGGGACCTTAGACCCACAAATGGGCCTCAGAATTTTTTTTTAAAATTGGCCTGGAATTATCGAAAGGAAAATAAGTGGTTCTAGCGATATGAGTCAGCTGAGGTCTTGCTAAATTGAAAACAGCAGAACCTGTCTCACATCTCGATACGGAATATTTACGTTCCAGCGATGGTTATCGTGGTTCGGGAGTCAGGGTTAGACATTGGAGATCTGGGGACAGCATTGCAGGACCGAGCAGTGTGGAAAGAGATTGTCAATGGTGTGTTCCAACCAACCACAGGGAGGTCGAAGAATGATGAAGAAGTGAAGTCAACTTCAAAAGTACAGAGTAAGAGGCTCAGACTGAGAGAAAGTCACGGAAGGAAGATTGACGTATTTGACAGCAAATAAAGCGCTCTTTTTTTTACTAAAAATATCTTTTAAAATTCCCCTGCGTCTTATATGCCATATTTAGGCTTACAATTCACAATAATCTGCCGAAATTAGCTACCTGGCAACTCCTATTAGCGTAGACGTTAGAGTAACTTTCATATACCT
Source organism: Acanthosepion lycidas (assembly GCA_963932145.1). Lineage (NCBI taxonomy): Eukaryota > Metazoa > Mollusca > Cephalopoda > Sepiida > Sepiidae > Acanthosepion > Acanthosepion lycidas. The sequence goes on from OZ010606.1 coordinate 32,493,953, forward strand.
ATTTTCATTATTTAAAAGGCTATTATGCATATTAAAAGGGTTATCATTGAAAATATTCATTATATTAATTTCATCACATTTAATATTAGTATTTTGTTTCACTAAAATTATATGCAATAAATTCAAATTAAATATTTGTAAAATATATTTGTTTCATTAATATTTTTCTTGCGATAATTTCCAGTTGCATTGGTATAAATATATTCAGAATTTTTATATCCTAATTATTCCAATAAGACGTTTACAAGATGCAGGTTGTACAGATCCTATAAAGGATATAATAAAGTTTTTATAGGCTTGTGTTCTTTTTTCCTATTTTTTTTCATTTAATTGTAATCATGGCTTGTTTTACCAAAATAATACCTCATAAATATAGCCTAGGCTGTACCATTTTCTAATAATTTTACTAATTACTAATTTTTTCTTGATTTGCCCTGTTGAAATTGGGGTCCGTCTTATATACCGTCGAATACGGCACTTATATTTTTAGACAAATTGTTGTCTATAAAATTAACCATCTTGCGAAAAGACACACACAGAGAGACGAAGCGGGTCTCGGAGAACGGACATGGAAGACACCCTCTGAGCTGTGCAGCTTCCCCCCTCACCTAAGTGGCATCTCTACTTCGATCGCTTATAGCAGTAGGTTACAATCAAAGAATAAAATCTGGTTTACTGCTAGAAATAGTTTTGTTTTTCACTCATGGGTAACGATCTGGCCAAACTGTAATTTATAAGCTACAAGGGTTTAACTAGAAGAAACTGCACCCTGACAGCGAACTTGATGTCTGGTCTGAGTTGCAATGCAATTAGGCTTTGAATTTTTTTTCCACTGGCGTATAATTATGAAAACACAAATTGCTTTACTTGATCTTTAAAGGTAAATAATTCAGAAATTACTTGAATAAAAGTTTCTATGTTTTCGTCTTATAATATACTCGCAGCCATAACTAGCTGTTCGATCAGAAAAAAGCGTTCAATTAGAATGGAGCAAAAACAGCATCATGTTTACATGTAACAGACTCTATCGTTTTCAATTACTTTAAAGTACTTTCATTAAAACATTTTGAATTAATGAAGTTACTGACATAACAGAAGTAGTCTGTATTTATTCAATCGAATTAAGCCGAGGACATGAAGGGATAAAACAGGCAACATGAGGACCCATTCCAGACAATTATTTTAGAGTTTTTGAAATTCGATTTGAGGGATGTAAAATAGGATACATTTATAAAGCAATTGTTAATTTTGATGAAAATTAGTTGATAGATCAACAAAAATAAAAAAGAAGGCAGTAAAAATCGCCATTTTTCGCTATTAACGCGAGTTTTCACTATATGGGTGGACTCAATTATCACGTTAAATTACTGTTAAACAATCAACTTATTGCTGGCTACAATTGAATGAAGTCTGTATTAGATTGCTTGAAGATTGAGGGAGTTTTTAGTTTAAAATTTGTGTTGAAATAGATTTTTCGTTTTTCGCAGTTTTTCGCTAAACGTAGTGGCGTAGAAATAAAAATGAGGTATCGTTGAGCTCGTCATGATGTAAGTAACCTACATACCGAATCTGAACGAAATCGGAGGAAAAAAGTTGAATTCATCGGTTTTTGATCGGCTTTATCGATTATTGATTTTAAAAATATATATTGATTTTTTTTACGCTAGGAATCTATCTCTTACATTGTATAATGTATGTGTCAAGTTTGGTCAAAATCGGTTGGATGAATCTCTAGTGAAAAGGTATCCCACAGACATCATCTGTTTTATTATAGAGAGATTATATTTTCGAATTGATTTGAATTTTTTTTTTTTTATTGTGTGGCGATAAAAAGACTTTGTGTTTATTTATTTTTTATTTATTTGAGACCGGAATTTTTTATTCATTTAATACGAGTTATTAAGTTATAATATGACAGAATTAATTCGCAAAAATATTATTTTATCTTTGAAAGCATTTCATTATGTATTTATATCAACGCCGGTGTCCCACGTTTTTACAGTTGGCCATGTATATTGATTTTCCAAGCGTAGCTTAGATGTGGTACAAGGCCAAAAGTACGGAGCACCCAGTGAGGATCGAATTCATTATTCAGTCGTAACTGTTTTAGCAAGACAAGCTTGCTAAGCATTGCACCACGCTGAGGTGCCCAAAGTGATTTTCTAAGCGTAGCTTAGATGTGGCACACGGCCAAGTGTGTGGAGCACCCAGTGAGAATCGAACTCACTATTCAGTCGTAAATGTTTTAGCAAGACAAGCTTGCTAACCCTTATACCGCCTTGGGCTGCCCAAAGGATTTTCTAAGCATTGCTTAGATGTGGCACAAGGCTGAAAGTATGGGGCACCCAGTGAGAATCGAACTTACTATTCAGTCATAACCGTCTTAGCGAGACAACCTTACTAACCATTACACCACCTCGAGGTGCCCAACACTATAGGTAGTAAGTACCTATAAAGTCAACTGTCTACGAGAGGAAGTGAGAGAGTGGGGGGAGGGTACCAAAAAAGGATTACGAGGAAGATAAAGGATTAGAAACACTGATCTATATTCAACACTTTTCGAAGGATTTTCGCTGTTCTAAAAAGGTAAGTTTTTTTATTGTTTTTTTTTGGGGGGGGGGTAAAATGGCTCTATTTATAAATCTCAACCTTTCAAATGGTGTACTTGTTTATTACTCTGCTATTAGTCTTTGCTTTAAATATTGTTGCCATATCTGATCTAGTGCTCCAGCTATATATTTAGAGCTTCTTGATAAATTCCAAAGAAGTATCTGCAATGTTATTGGCCTTGATCTGGTATCTCGGCTTCAGTCGTTTTCCCACCGCTGTAACGTAGCATCCCTGAGACTTTTCTATAAATACTTTCATGGTAACTGATCTGATTAACTTTCCTCTATGGTACCTAGACTTTATGAATTTAAGCGCAGTACTAGATTGGCGGCTAGGTCCCATCATTTTGCAGTTTAAATTGGTTGGACGTAACTGTAAATTCTATGCTAACAGTTTCTTCCCTCGCACTTCTCGCTTTTGGAACTATCTTTCTGATTTTTTACTTTCCAGTCAACTTTGACCTTTTAATATGTAAATGCAATGTCAATCGTTTTCTTCCGTCTTCTTAATTATTGTTCTTTTATCATTTTCTCTTAATAGTGTTTTTTTCTCCTCATATTCTCTTACACTCAATTAACTGCTTGTGTCTCAGTCGGTTTATTGCCTTGGTTGGAGTGAAATAAAACAATAAATATACCTATTTCGGCAGACGAAGATATCGGCCGTCTGCCTTATCAACCCCGGAGTTCGTGTCAGAAATAGAAATTTAACTGATTTATTTTATTTTTAAATGCAAATAATTCAGAAATTATTTAAATAAAATATTCCATGTTTTCTTCTTATAATAAATTAAGTAATGAGATGTAGGGCTGAACTTAAACCAATGGCTTGGAGGTTCAAAGATAAGCTGATAGATAAACACCAGGAACAATGGAGTCATTAGTCAGCATTTAAAATGACTAAATGGAACCTGTATTCTATACGGAACCGTCATATAGCCTGACGTGCTTTATCGATTTAGCCACAGAGGAGCGTTTCCTGTAGGAGGACGCATATTTTCTATGAAACTTTCGCGGAAATTCAGGCCAGTAAATGTCGTTAATACTGTTTATTATAAACAGAGCATTTACTTAAATATTTGTATCTATAAAAAGAACGTATAAACAAAAATATCTTTAAATAATTGCCGGACTTTGTCCATTTCATATATATATATATATTTTTATATACACACACACACACGGATGAAAGGTGAACCAGCAGATGTTTATTTTCAAAAATGAGATCCGGTAATTATTATATATATATATATATATATATATATATATATATATATATATATATATATATATATATATATATATATACACTCCTGGCCTAAATTTTAAGACCAGTTGCAAAAGGGTTAAAAAAAATAATACTGTTACTTTAATCAAAATATATATGCGAAACATTTACATTTAATTAGAAAATGTAGTTTATCAACAAACAGGTGAGAAATTTAAGCTTTTAATTGATTAATTTAAACAAACACTGAAAAAGTATTTTGGTGGATATAAAAGATAAGACCATGCTGGACAAAAAATTTGGAGCTAGTCATTGTGCTCATAGCTCTAGGTGTGTAGACATCTGCTTAGCTCATTTCCAGCATTAAATTTTAGATTTTAAAATGGCTAAGGGTAAAATTTTAACAAAGTTCGAACAGGGCAGGATTTTTGAACTTCAAAGACGTGGTCTTTCGTAACGAGCAATTGCAAATGAAATTGGCTGTAGGAGAACTGTCATTGCTAACTTCATTAAAAATCTGGATGCGTATGCTTCTAAAAAACTAAGCAGTCGCTTCAATAAAATCTCACCATCTCTAGAGAGACGCGTTAGGTGAGAAGTTAAAGAGAGATACAAGCCTGACATCAATGCAGCTCTCGAACAATTCGACGGCATTTAAATAAGAAAGGGTTTAAGAACGTGAAACAGCTGCAGAGGCTTCGCCTTCTTCCTCGCCATGAAAGCTCCCGTTTACAATTTGCTACCGATTATCAAACTTGGGGTGTGGATAAATGGAAGAAAGTGTTGTTTTCAAACGAGAAAACGCGTTACTGGCCTGCAAAAGATGTCCCAAAAGAAATTTTCTCAAAACGACACAGTGGAGGTGGATCAATTATGATCTGGGGTTCATTTTCATACAATGGAAATCTTGAGTTACAGGAGGTAAAAGGTCGTCAAACAGCTGCTATTTACATTGACATGTTAAGGCAGTGCTAATTACTAAAAGTCATCGTCCATGTGGAGAAGCTGGATTTTCCAGCAGGACAATATTGCAATCCACAACGCCCGAAGAGCCATCCACCGTGCTCCCAGACCGAAACCCAAATCGAAAATTTTGGGGGATGGATAGCAAATGATGTTTATAAACATGGATCGCAATTTGAAACTGTCGATGCTCTTCGTGCTGCAGTTTATGGAGAAGTAAATAATGTGTACGCCAAAGCGAATTTTCGAAGTAATTTGCAATAATGGCGGATATACTGAGAATTAAATTGTCGTTGTGACTTATTTGTTCTGCATTTGGTATTTTTATTTACATGATCTTATCTTTAGGACCAACCAAAAAAATACTTTTTCATTGTTTGTTTAAATTAATCAATTAAAAGCTTAAAATATTAACTTGTTTGTCGATCAACTACATTTTATAATTAAATGTAACTGTTTCGTAATTATATGATGATAAAAGTAACCGTATTAGATAGGTTTTTTAATCCTTTGGTATCTGATCTTAAGATTTTGACCAGGAGTAAATATATATATATATATATATATATATATATATATATATATATATATATATATATATATATATATTAGGTTGGTGCAAAAATAATGTCGTTTTCTCACATATGTTACTTTTATATATGATTTCTGAATTAATTCTTTGATATATATAGCCATGTTATATATCATTTTGAAGCGTGTTTTTCGCTCTATCGAATCGTGTTATTCGTTATCGTTCTCAATCTCTTCATTCATTTTTTTGCAGGCTCTTCGACAGCATGGACAAAATTCAAATCCGCACAATTTTCTTGTTCCAGTTCAAACTGGGACGAAAATCTGCTGAGACAGCTCGTGATATCAATGATGCGTTTGGCCCGGGAACCACTAGCGAACGTGTGGCACAACGGTGGTTCAAGAAATTTCGCAATGGTGACGAGAGCCTCGAAGATGAAGACGGTCGCGGCCGGCCGACTGCGGTTGATAACGAACATTTGAAAGAATTGAAGCCGATCCACGCAAAACCACACGAGAAGTTGCTGTTGAACTCGAGGTCGACCACTCAACAGTCGTTGGCCATTTAAAGCAAATAGGGAAGTCAAAAAAGTTGGATAAATGGGTGAACGATAATCAAAAAAATCGTCAAAAAACGACATTATTTTTGCACCAGCCTAATATATATATATATATATATATATATATATATATATATATATATATATATATATATATATATATATATTCAATTAAAAGGTGCAAATATAATTTATAAATTCATGAATCATTCATACCAAAAACAAGGATGTATTCTCGCCATTTAAATCATCAACCTCTATATTTGTTTTTTTTAGCTCTATACTAAACATTAAATCTGTTACGAAAAAAGAACTAAACAAAATGAACACAAAACGATCAGCTTTAAAAAAGGACTCGTAACTGGAAAAACCGAATGAAAAAAGAATGTTAACAACAAATACTTTTTCACACCCAACCCAGTTCTGCGAAATCAGAATCAACGTTGAGTTTAAGCAAGCGAATGAGCCAATTAGAGTAAAGTGACATGCAGATTTAAATTTTTCCCACTTGTGACGAATGCAGCTATCGATTTTTTTTTGCATGCTAGCATGCTAGTTAACATTCGTGTCAGTCAACTGTTGGCTCTCACGCTGGCCAATAGAATCTTCCTGCCTATTCGTGGCAGCTACCTATTGGCTCTCACTCTGGCCAGTAGAAAATGGCCGCATACTACATGAAAACTGCCGTAGAAGCATGAAAAAATCGATTATTTCCAATATCGATGGGAGTTGGGAAATGCAAAGTTGATTTGGCCTTCCCACTAACTTGGAGCATGTGCATGTACATTTTGGTGCAAATCCATCGAAAATTGCGTCCGTGCATTCGTTACACACACACACATACACACACACATTCTGCCTTTCATATATATATATATATATATATATATATATATATATATATATATATATATATATATAGCGCATATCAGAAATACTTTTTACAAACTTTAAGAGTGGGTTTCTGACACAACCAGGATATTCTACCTTTTTTTGGTGTGTGGAACTCCCCCACCCCACAAAAAAAAGTTTTTTAAACTATTTTTGCATTGTACATTTAACAGCATCTACCGTATACTTTATTTTTAATAACACAAAAACGAAGGGTTTGCGTACATATATATTTATGTGGAATTTTGTCCTTATTTTGGTATGAGGAACCTCCCACCAAAGTTTCTAAAAGTACTTTTGATCTATTCTGTTCATATATATATATATATATATATATATATATATATATATATATATATATATATATATATGTGTGTGCGTGTGTGTGTAAATATATATATATACACACACACACACACACACACATATATATATATATATATATATATATATATATATATATATATATAAATACACACACACACACTCTCTCTCACACACACACACACACACACACATATATATATATATATATATATATATATGTATATATATATATATACGAGTGCAGTGATGGCTTGTATATGTCAGTTGTGCTTAAAAAGGTTTTAAAATGACGATTGTGACATAACAGACAAGCCTAGCTCTGGAAGACTTACCACTCTGAATGAAGAACTTTTGAAAGGGACTATTGAATACACGTCAAAGCACCAGAGATATGGTAAAAAATCTTAATGTGTCATCTTCACCTGTCCACGGGCATCTCAAACGAACTGGAAAAATTGCGTAGAGGGAATTTGGATTCCTTGTGTACTTTTGCTTGGGAACCAAACACAACATTTCAACATCTGAAGAATTCTTTTAATCCGAAGTGTCAACCTTTCCTTTTTCCGCTTTTTTTCATAGTACTGCTATAAGTGATAAAAAACGCTTTTTATGTTATCAGAAAACGAAAAAGGCGGCTTTTATCACAAAATGGGAAATCAGTGTCAACACCAAAACTAGAATTCCATCCACAGATTTTTTTTTCTGAATTCTTGAGGAATAAGAAAGGTGTCGTCCATGACGAACAGTTAAATATGAAAGGACCATCACATTTTTTTTTATCAATTCTCCCCAAGTAAGGCGATAATGCCACTAAGATGCAAGGAGCTACTGGTGGTGGTGGTGGTGGTGGTGGAGAGAATGAAAAGACTTTAGATGGAACCGGAAATCCAATGCTAAACAGGAAAGAAGGGATAGGCCCCTACTCTTGTGAAAACAAAATTGTGACTGTGACGATGAACCGGATGAAAGGTGAACCAGCAGATGTTTATTTTCAAAAATGAGATCCGGTAATTATTGCTGTATTTATAGGCGATGTTGTTTTTGATATTGTCAAACCTGAATAAAGGCGTCTTTTTCTTTACATATTTGGAGGTTATTTTTGCGGGGCGGGAATATAAGAAAATAATCATCCCTCAATGGGATTAAATATATACTAAATAATGTCGTCTGTTTTTGCTCTTCGTTTTTTTAATAATTTTACCCTAACTAAAATGTGTGACGTATGGTGGCCGTTAATAATTAAGTATAACTCAAGACTTCAATGTTAAATAAAACAATATTCAATTACTACAAATAAATACTTAACAACAGCAAAGAAGTAAAAGTCACCCAAAGATAAATAACCGTTTCAGTGAATACCTTCTTAGTAACATAGCTCATCTTCACGTCCGCCAAATCCTAAATCAAAACCCAGATCATTAACACACAATAATTCGACTAGATAGTTCCACTCAGTCGTTACTCAATAATCACTGCAGTCAGTAGCCTGACACCACAAAACCCAAATCATTGACGCACAATAATTCACACTAATTCGACGGGATAGTTCCACGCAATCGTTAATCAATAATCACTGCAGTCAGTAGCCTGACACCGCTATTTATACACCTGGCAGAAAAACATATATTCATCAGTCCAGAGTGTCGGTAGTTACTCATTTTCTTCCTATAAGACAGTAAGGTAGTAACGTCATTAAGACACAAGGGGGATTACTGAATGTGAAAGAATAAAAAAAAAAGAAACATTAATAAAACAGAGAACAATAAAAGAAGAATAAAGCAAGAAGACATATAACGATTGGCATTGCATTTAGATTTTCGAAGATCAAAGATGGCTAGAAAGTATGGAACCAGAAGCGAATTCCACAAGTGAGAAGTACAAGAAAAGAAACAGTTAGCAGAGAACGGTTACGCTTACATCTAGCCAATTCAACTGTAAATTGTTAATACCTTGACGACTATCTAGTACTGCCCTTAAATTCATAAAGTCTAGGTACCACAGCTAAGATTTCATCCAAGCAATTAACATGAAAGTATTTATAGAAAAAAGCGCAGGGGAGCGACATTAAGGCGGTGGGAAAGCCGAGATGCCAAATCAAGACCAATAATATTGCTTTATATTATTTGGATTTTTATCTCTAAATATAGGGTGACCCAAAAAACGGGAACTTTTTAATAATCCAATAAAACCAAGAGTGATAGAAGAAAAATATTCTATTCATAGTAATTGAAACCTTAAAACATGCCATTTAAGAAACAATGATGGAATTTTCATTTTTTTTTTAAATTACGTCCAGTAGATGGCGTCCTCCTGTACGAATGCATTATTGAAATCTGCTGTTGAGATTCCTCATTGACTGCTGCAACATCTCAGCTGGGATACTGTGAATTTCATCTTGAATTCTAAATGGCGAAATGATTACTTGCTCAAGGTCACTGTCTCGCAGTGTTGCCATTTACTCATGTCTGGCAATACACATTTTAAAAATTCCCGTTTTTTTGTCACCCTGTATATATAGCAGAGGTTCTGGACTATACGTGGCAGCAATATTCAAAACATAGCAGAATGGTAGACTTGTAAGATTGATTCTGTCGAGAAAAACATCTAGCAAGACTCAGTGAACCAGCTTTCTCTGCAGCAAACCTAGCAAATAATTAAATATAATCTTTCCACTTCATGTCAGCCGAGAATGTTAACCTGAGAATGCACAACGAGACACTCATCTTGAGGTTAGCATCGGCCATGCTGATGAAAGGCAGTAAGTCTTCTCTGAATTCACTAATAGAAAGAAGTTTCGTTTTGGCGTCGTTAAACATAACAAGTCATGCCTTGCCCCAGTTAACGACGGATTGTAGGTCATTTTGAGATCAGCTGCCGATTTTGAACTTATTGAACTGATGAGACTTACTATCAAGACGAGTAAATATTTTTGTCATCGGCATAGATACCAAGTTGAGAACTGATGCTATCAGGAAGGTCATTGGTGAAAATTAAGAACAAAGGAGGTCCAAAGTTAGAGCTCTTGAAGATATTAGTACGAAAAGGTCTAGAAGAGTGACCATTCATTTCGCGATTTGCTAATTGTTATGGAGACCTACCTTCATGGACAAAACAGACTCGTCTTATGACTATATTATCCCTCGCAAGAGGACTGTAGACAGGAGACGAGTTGACTACGGTTGACTACGTGTACGACTTCTGTCGAACACTCTGCTTTAGCAGAGAGGAACCCGGACGAAGCTTTGCCAAAGGGAAAAGTTTCGTTCGTGGAGGTAGACAGTCCCTGAACCCGTCTAGGCGGGTTCAAAGGGTATATTTTTTGGCCGAGCCTGCGGGCTCGGAGAAACCTTCATTAAACCCGACCGTGTGCCACATACATTCCTCGTTGGGGGATCGTTAAATATTGAAGGCGAGTTGACTACTGTACTTAGCCGTCAGACGGACGTGCAACACTTCTGGATTCGTTCTTTTTGTTAATAATACGTTTTCACTGAATTGCTGAGTTCGAGTTTTCTTTCCGACCTCTTACGGGTCCACAACAATAAGAAAAATTGAATCAGTTCAAAAATTTCTCCTGAACTGCCATAACTTTTCCCTTACATTTCTATGCATTATTTATTTGAACATTTTTTTATGGTAAAATAACTATTTATAAATGCGGATAATGTTTATTAAAAAGCAAATTTATTTAAAAAAAAAAAAAACACGAACGGGTTTTTACACTAATGTCTCTCTCGGTTTTTTGTGTAATGGTCTGTTTTATTCGCACGATTTGATAGGTTGAATTATTTTGTCAGACTTCCTATATTCTCTGCTAGCGATAGTATTTGTCTGAATCGAAATAAAGACGTACCCAATGTGAAATAACTCAGTTCACTGAGGCGTCCATCGCCGGCTCCTGTCCAGGCACAGACCCTCAACTTATAAAGGAAACCTGTCTGCAAATTGGTGATGATACCACTGCTAACAACGCCCAGGGTCAGGCATTTACTGTAGTCCATAACCTCGGTGATTTTCCAGTAGCACACCTACAAGCAATGGAAGAAAGAAAAAGATTAACAGAATGTATACGTTCATATTTATGTATTTCTTATAGCGGAAACCAGTTCTTTATCCAAAGAGTACCCTACCTATTTAGCTATGGGAGTACCCTTCCCATTTCTTTATCTACCAGTTCTTTATCCAAAGAGTACCCTACCTATTTAGCTATGGGAGTACCCTACCTATTTCTTTATCTACCAGTTCTTTATCCAAAGAGTACCCCACCTATTTAGCTATGGGAGTACCCTACCTATTTCTTTATCTACCAGTTCTTTATCCAAAGAGTACCCTACCTATTTAGCTATGGGAGTACCCTACCTATTTCTTTATCTACCAGTTCTTTATCCAAAGAGTACCCTACCTATTTAGCTATGGGAGTACCCTACCTATTTCTTTATCTACCAGTTCTTTATCCAAAGAGTACCCTACCTATTTAGCTATGGGAGTACCCTACCTATTTCTTTATCTACCAGTTCTTTATCCAAAGAGTACCCGACCTATTTAGCTATGGGAGTACCCTACCTATTTCTTTATCTACCAGTTCTTTATCCAAAGAGTACCCGACCTATTTAGCTATGGGAGTACCCTACCTATTTAGCTATGGGAGATCATCATGATGATAAGGTAAGGTGCATTTAACGATTTAAGATAATCCCATTGGGAAATTTAGAAGTCTATATTTGCTACCTTTATTTTAATAACAACAAACATTGCAATATGATCTCTGGTAAAAACATGCAATTATAACAGCAAAAATTGCAATATGAGCACTGGTAAAAATGGTTGCTGAAGACATTAGGTCTATAATACCCAGAAATTCATACACAGATGTCCTCAAGGACACATGGCACAGTGGCGTTGGTTAGATAGGACCGAAAGAGTGTGAGTTCTTGGTCAAGGCGGAATTAACAGGAGATAACTTTTAATTGACGTTCCAGCCACATGAAGAAGGCCTGAGCGTACAACGGCCGAAACGTTGTAATAAATATGGTAACAAAGTTGAGGACACTAGACAGAATAATATAAATAGTGTCTATATTTGCTACCTTTAGTTTCGGACTCGAAACATAGAATGTTTTTAAGCAATTCATATCACCTCAATTAAGACAATAGAGCCACTAAGACGACAGAGGTTATTGATTGTTAGGGAATATGAGAAAAAACACTATTAAAGAGAGAGAACAAGAATAAAGAAGACAGAAGATAACGATTGACATTGCATTTAATCTTCTGAAGATCAAAGTTAACTAGGAAGCAAGAGGGTTCCACAAGCGAGAAACACGAGAGAATAAAATGTCAGCATAGAACTTGCGGTTATATTTGTCCATTTCATTTTTAAAATGATGAGATCTCACAGCCAATCTAGTACTTAAATTCATAAAATCTATGTAACACAGAGGAGAGAATAAGAAACAGTATCTTAAGTATCTATAGAACAGTGGACTGAAACGTTGGGGAATTGATTGAATCAGGACCAATAACATTGCAGTTTCTTTTTTGAATTTTATGGAGGATCTCTAAATATATAGCAAGAGCAGCAGATCGGATGTGGCAGCAGTAGTCAAAAACAGGACGAATGGTAGACTTATAAATATGTAATATACATTCTGGCAAAAAAAATGTCTAGTGCAACATAGTGTACTAATTTTGATAGCAGCAGACTTAACAATTGATTCGATTGATGTGATGGAATAACTTGCCACCCCCATGAGTGGCGGCACTATAGGTGGTAACCACCTATAAGTATCCGTTAGGACAGAGGACAGCAGAGTCGTGTTGGGATCTTTCCCAGCTTCGCTAGTCGAACTCTCTGCCTTCGGGCAGAGAGGAACCCGGACGAGTCTATGCCGAACGGCAGAGTTTCGTCCGGGGAGGTAGACCAACCCTATACCGTTTATGCGGGGTCTACGGGGATGTTTTGGCCGAGCCTCTGGGCTCGGGAACCCCACTTTAAATTCGGCCTTTTGTCACATGTGACTGCGTCGGGCAGTTACTAAATAGCGTCGAGTTGGGATCTGCGAGACGAGCGGCCTTCCGATAGCAGCACGCACACAACTGTCTTGACTTGCGACGACCGTGCGCATAACTATTCTTTGCTTTTTGTACTCGTTTCTACAATCAACCTGATACTATTTATCAACTGTGTTTGTCCGTTCCATATTCCTATTAGCAGGGAATGTAACATCGATATAATTGTTTCCTTTTCATAGCAAAAAACGTTAATCTCGGAAGGCGCAATGAATCAGTCTGCTAGAGGTTAGCATCAGCCATGAGGCGTTAAAATTAACAAGCTATTCCTTGCCCTAGTTAACAACAGAAAGTAGAGTAGATAGTTTTGAGATCATCCGCCAATAAGGAGTAGGCTTATACTTAATATCCGGAAGAGGCAGCTGAAGTTTCAGGGACACATAATGAGGAAGGAGGGCCTGGAGAATCTGATACTCACGAGTCGAATAGAGGGAAAGAGAGACAAGGAAAAACAACGCGTGATATGCCGGGCGGAGTTAAGCAAGTGGATGACAGAACGTCGTCCGGGGAGGAAGCAGAGAAAAGGAACTTATTGAGAGCTGCAATGGATAGAAGGAGGTGGAGAGCCATGATCGCCTACGTCCTGAAAGGACTTGGCACATAAAAAGAAAGACTATACAAATCAAAAAGTGCTCTGAAATTTTCTTTCTACCGTAACAATCGGTTATAAAGAAGAATTGTCAACCTCGACTGCCATACCAGAAATCACCTATCTATGACGTTATGGATCGAAAATGAGAAAAAAAAGAGGCGTCAGCAACTCTTAAAAACACACATCCTGATATTAAGGGGGTTTATACTTAATATCAGGAAGAGGCAGCTGAAGTTACTGGTACACATAATGAGAAAGGAGGACCTGGAGAATCTGACACTGACGGGGCGAATAGAGGAAGAGAGAGACAAGGGTAAACAACCCATTAAATACCTGGTGGGCTTAAGCAAGTGGATGACAGTCTGGAGGAGGAAGCAGATTAAAGGAACTTGTTGAGAGCTGCAAGGGATAGAAGGAGGTGGAGAGCCATGATCACCTACGTCCTGAAAGGACATTGCACATCAAATGAAAGAAGAACCGCTCAGACTTACCATTAAGACAGGAATAAATGGTTGTGTCATCAGCATAGATAGCATCTTGAGGACTGATGCCATCAGGAATGTCTGTTGCATTATTTCTTGGTATAAACGTCCTTTTTAGTGTTTAAATCGATAATCTCGTTATTTGTTATCAATAAAATTAATATCAACCAGACTAAATCGGCTTCAGGAGTGTTTTCCTGATAGGAAAGATAAATACAGTTTCTGTTCCTGCCGGAAAGCACATTAATCTATAGTAAGACTTCTCGACCTAGGCCGGTTGACATAAATTCTATAGTTAAAAAAATAACAGGTATCAAACAAGTGTTGAACAACAACCGAAGTTCTCTGTTTAAGTTTTTTTTTTCAGTTTAATTTAATTTTAAATTTAATTTATATACGCTTTCCAGACAAGTTCGGGTATAACATCTGATATTGGACAATTCATATTAAATGTTACTTTTTATAGAGTCGGCTATGCCAGAGAAATAAATGCTCTCAGAGATCAAGAAATATTTAATAATACAGCTTTTCAATCTCATGAATATGAGGAATTTATATTACAGTTTAACCTTAATACGGTAAATAAAAATGGTGTTTCAAAATGATGGTTATTCCCTTGAAACCGCCATTTCTGTATACTGCCGGGACTCCAGCGACAATGTTTATTTACAAGATTGTAAATATGAATTAAGTTCAATGTGATATATATATATATATATATATATATATACCGCATTGAACTATATATGTATGTATGTGTGTGTGTGTGTGTGTGTCTTTGTGTGTTAGGTAATGAAATACTTGGTAATCCGTATGGATAATCCCAAGGAGGATTTAATCCAGAGAGCTCACTGTAAAAACAGTGCGAATATTAGTTAAAAATGGACCCTTAAGGCTGCCTGTTTTTTTTTAATTTATCAGTCTCGCTGTATCACAGTTCATCAATGTGGCTAGACATGCGATTGCTTCAACTCGGGATCGAAACTCGACCGATTTAACATCAGTCTCTTTAGAAGGCTATCAGCGCAAGCAGTGGAGAAAGGGGATTTTTAATGCGTTTTATACGAAATATAAGCATTCCCGGCTACCAGACTGCTTAATTCATAGCGAAGAGCTTTTAGCATTAATTAGCAGCATCCGACTAATATATATATATATATATATATTAGGTTGGTGCAAAAATAATGACATAATAATGTCGTTTTTTGACGTATTTTTTAACGGCAAAAAACGACATTATTACGTCATTATTTTTGCACCAACCTAATATGTTTGTGTGTGTGTGTGTGTATAGATAGATAGATATAATTTATTCGAAAATTATAACATAAATATGTTATAAAATCACTACAAAAATAGCCATTTTGTTTCAACACTTCTGGTGTCTTAACAAGTGATGGTGTTGAATGTAGAATAAAGAGTTTTATTCTACATTCAACACTTTTCGAATGAATTATATTTGCTCTGCTCTGCATTGAGCACTCTTAAGAATAGTATTTTTTAGTTATTGGAATATTATTCCGTATACACCAATCCTATACTTGGGTTTTATATATATATATATATATATATATATATATATATATATATAATTTTAATCAATTAACCCCAAGCAAGACGATAATACAATTAAGACGCAGTTGGGGTGGGGTAGGAGGCTACTGGAACCGAAATAGAAATAAAAGACCGGAAGGAACCTGGAACCCAATCCTAAACAGGAAATAAAGTATAAACCCCTACGCCTGTTCAAAAGACGGGGAAGGTTTGTGATATTGCCGTTTGCTAAAATAAATAAACTGTTATGGAATGGTTTCACAGTGGAGGCTTGTATTTGTACTAAGTCGGTCCTAAAATAGCTTCGACGTACAAAACGTTAGGAACTTGATATATTAGGTTGGTGCAAAAATAATGACGTAATAATGTCGTTTTTTGACGTATTTTTTAACGTCAAAAAACGTCATTATTACGTCATTATTTTTGCACCGACCTAATAATAGGTTATGACGCAGAGAAATCTAATTGTGGTCGCTGATACTTTAGTATCCGACTAACGGTCGTCCGACATCGACTGACTGACCGACACACTGAGCGAATCCTACTTATTATAGCTGGGACAGTCTATTAACTATAGAATAGGTGTGTTCCCCTATAACATAAACACATGATGAAATATCACACATTAATACTGAGATTTTAGATTCAATAAAAAAACTCTTGAGAATTTCATTTTTTGGAAATTTGCTGTTATTTTTTTTTTTTAAGGAAAAGGTGTTTCTTCTCAGCTTCAAAATGCTAAAAAGAAGTCATACAGTCTTTCGATTCTGATGTTTCGTTTATATGAAGATTTATCATAATCCCTTATTACAGTAAGAAACGTTGCGAAGGGAGTGAAGGGCGTTAACTTTAATAGCGGTGTCAAGGAAAAAGACACCCTTTCGATAAGTCATTTCTTTGTAGGCACGAAGGTTAAAGTTTGCCGAATTTTTTAATAAAATATATGGCGCCGATATAATCAAGCGGTTACTGCTATATAGTAGGCGCCTTTCTCTTTGATGGTGGTCCAGGTTAGCAAGTTGGTGGCAGAAATGCTTTTACAAATGCTTTTGTTAGATTCCAAAATACATTATAAATGCAGAATATCGAAGAATGTACATTTCATTTTTTTCCTTCCAATTTACTTTGGCCCAAATCCAATCATGATCGATTTTTACGTAGGTTATAGTTTTCTAGAACAGGAAAACTAAAATGAATTGTGGAAAATGGATTTTATATTTGGCTTCACAATTGTGCAAAATTAACTAAAATTTCTGAAGCACTTATATATATATAGTTTATGTCCCCACCGATTACAGGGGGTTACTACTATTATACTATTATATACTATAATATAATATATATATATATACTATAATATACTATATACAATATATATATATATATATATATACTATAATATACTGTATACAATATATATATATATATATATATATATATATATATATATATATATATATATATATATATATACAATAATTTACTATATACTATACTAAAAATATATATACTGTATTCTATATCCTATTATATATACTATTATAATATACAGGGTGTCCCAAAATACTCTATGACTCTTTGAATCATTATAACTTACTCAATTTATGTATTTTGACTTGAAAATAAGATTAATACAAGAGAAAGGATACACATTTAAAGAATTTGAGAGTAAAATATACAAAAATTAGAAAATTAACTTTAATAAGATAAAAGCTACTTGAGGCAATGGCAGAATTTTCATATAATAATGAGTTCACATCAAGTGCTCAAACTGGTTGCCGTTCTGTTCAATACACTTTTCATATCTTGAAGAAATAGACCTACAAATGTCCAGTTTTATTTCCTCTGGTATTTGAGCACATTCTTCTTCAGTTGCTACTCTCATTTCAACAATTGTTTTAGTTTTTTTTTGCTGGAAATTTTATCTTTTAGAAACCCCCACAAAAAGAAATCCAAGAGTGTCAAATCTGGTGATCTAGGTGTGTATTCAACTGTCCCTCTTCTTCCAATCCATCTGTTTTGCATATTTTCATCCATATAAGTTCTCACATCACGGTAATGTATTATTAACTATAAATATTTAAAGTGTGTATGCATTATTTTGGGACACCATGCATATTTTTTATGTACTATTATATATACTATATATACCATTATATACTATAATACGGGATCGACTAGTAATAGTGATCCATTAGACATACGCTACCTTCATTATATGCGTTTCACGTGGTCTACTTAATTCAATAATGGGATCGCCTGTTTGCTCACTGGCGATCTAGGTTCAAACTCAAGTGTCGGCAGCGACACTTTATTTCTATATAACAATTAGCTAATCCTTATTTAGCATATACCTTTTATAGTATTGATAGATAATTATTATTGAACATAGAAATCTAAATCTAAATTGTGTATTCTTGTTAAGATAATTCTTCTTTAAAGTAGACATATTATAGGATTATTAATTAAATCTTCATAATCCATGCGTTGATCCAAGCCTTGTGAGTGAAATTTGGTAGATGGAATATTTGGGGCCGTCGATAGCTGTGCTAGCACGAAGTCACAAGTCATCGTGACCAATGGTTTGAGTGTGCTGATTGTTGATCATTCTAGATAAAACGCTCTCTCCCAGAAACTGTAATCAAGGTCTGCAGTATAAACCACAGGGTGTTGAACAAGAACAAATGTGCCTGAGCAAGAGTCTGCAATAGGGATTATCTAGCCGCTCTAGTAGACGGGTACCCTCGAATACGAGTGGCCAGCTATTATTATTATTATATAATATAATATATATTATATACACGATGCTATATTCTATTATAATATATATTATTATGAGTGTGTGTAGTTTTTGTTGGCGGGGGCATTTGTACAGGCTGTTCAGAAAGTTACTGTGAACTTTTCTAAACATATTAATTATATTTCCTGCCAATAATGTTTTAACAACTGAAGAACGTGTATTTCTCGTGGAACACGTATTTCGAGAAGGTGGTAGATACACAGATTTGCTGAGACAGTGTTTTGCTGGGAAATGTTTCAGATACACCTGTTCCACATCGCATCCTTGTTGATAAATTTCGGGAAACAGGACCAGTGCACGATGTCAAATGGTATGGAAGATCAGAGAAGCTATCCGAAGAGAAACTGTTAAATTATTTCTGACAGGATGCAGCAGAATTCAAGAAAACCATTACGAAAGTCAGCGCAGCAGCGAGATATTGGCTTTGGAACTGCTCATAAAGGCCGTCAGAAAAAAAAAATTAAATCTCTTCCCATACAAAACTTATAACGGCGTTCAGAAACAAAATTGATGTAATGGAATAACTCGGCACCCCCATGAATGATTACACTATAGGTTGTAGCGATTTTCCAAGCGTAATTGTTCTAGCGAGATGCCCAATACTATAGGCAGTAAGTACCTATAAAGTCGACTGTCTACGAGAGACTGAGGAAGTGAGAGAGTGAGTAGTGCGAAGACGCAAGCACTTCCGACCTTCCAATTAGTAGGACTCCCTGCTAGATTGGCCTGTGTGTATAACTGTACAGTATTTCATATTGTACTTGTTGTGGACAATAAACCTTTCTTCTAGTATTCACCTAGTGTTACTTATTTATTCCTTTAAAACGGAATATAACAGTTCCGACGAGGATTGTCGGAACATAACAGAAGTAAAAAGGATTCAAGCCTGTGCTGGTGCTAACAAACGCCACTTTCAACATTGTTTATAATTTTCATTGATATATTATTCCTACGGTATTCTATATTGAAACATAGTTAATCAAAAATGTAAGTGCTTTGTGACTTTCCGAATACCCTGTAGTAGTAAAAGAAAAATCGCAGCAATTTACTGTAAGTTTAAGTATCTAACTCTAAATTGTATTGATGGAATATTCCATTACCTACCTGTCACCCCGCCGGGATAATGCACTTTTTACGCATAATTACCTCTGAACCAATCAACATCTTAGTTTCAGCAAACTAGGTTTTTTCATTGGCTGGGACCTTAAAACTGTAGCAAGTTTGAGCAAAAATACCTTTTCCCGCGTACCGCTTTTTGGAGCCGAATCTGAGACCACAAACTCAATAAATAGAATCATTTCGATTCGATTCAAACAGTCAGAACTTCAATCCTGGAGAGAGGCTAAACAAATCCACGTTAGCCAAAACTTTGACCTAACTTACACTTTTAGCGCGCTAATTCTTCTGACTCGATAAACAGCACTTCGCTCTCTCAGGAACATTACTTACAACACACTAAAGAAAGTGAATTGATCCACTACTAAACAGTATTTTTAAATCTCAATCCAACATCAAGACAACAGCTAAAGGTACACAACTCTTACAAACTTTGAACAGTAACTTTAACAAACACATACATACACACTAGTGACTGAACTCCCACAAAAAACATTTTGTAATACGAAAAGACATTTTGTTTAATTTCATACACAAATCCTAACCACAAGCCTACACACATTGAAACTCAGCATAATCCTTCTACATATTTTATTACAACTGGTCGCACTTGATCAGCGATCTCTATCTTGATTGTGTATGTTCAATTGATATAAAATGAATGTTATTTGCTAAACCTTTACTCACGTTGTCCTCATTTTTTGATTCCTCCTGAATGATTTTATCTTCAATGTTCTTATTTTTATATTTGTTGTGGATGAATGTCTTGCGAACACCTACATTTCTAAGCCTTCTGATAAACTAACCTTCTGATACACAAAATACATTCACCAATCCGCAACAGTATCGAAGTAATCTTCCGGATTAATGAAGAAAATAAATTGTGAGCGAAAACGTAACAGAAAAGGCAACATGATATTAAGGCGTTATTCAATGTAGAAATCTAATCAAAAATTTTATAATCTTCCTAGCTAACACTTTGTTATATGAGATTAAAATGTCGCTGTCGACACTTGAGTTTGAACATAGATCGCCAGTGAGCAAACACGGACGATCCCATTATTGAATTAAGTAGACCACGTGACCAAAGGGTGTGACCGAGATGCCAGCCTGGTAGCTCGTTTAAATTCATATGAAAAGAAAGGCATAAATGGGAAGTCACGTGACGTCTTGAGGATCGCTTTTTCTAGTCTATCCTCTATACTATACGGACCGCTATTTTCTACTATATTCACTGAACTATTTCTCTCTTCCGATCACCATACGGATTACCTTTCGAGCGAGTATTATCGAGCAAGTACTATTAGTACGAGTGTTATTCGAAGGCGTCTTACACCAGTATTGTTTAACGGCAATATTATAAATGTGTCTGCGATTACAAAGTCTCTACTACAATGAGCATTACGAAAGTGACAATGAGTTGGCATCACAAAAGTGGCAACAAGTGTTCGTTGACATTACAAACGCTTATTTAACGTAGACAATTTATTGGATGACTAGTTGGTAATAATTCTATATAGGAATATATTAGGTTGGTGCAAAAATAATATCGTTTTTTGACGTATTTTTTAACGTCAAAAAACGATATTATTTTTGCACCAACCTAATAATTATAAATGGTTTTAGTGTTATTATTATTTGTTTGTATTATATATTCGCTTTGTCTAACTTTATTGTATCAATCTTGGATTCTTTTGTGGATTAAACTGCGTAATCGGTTATAAATATTTAGATTCTATTTTCTTTTTGGTTATGTAGTAGGCAATTTTTAATGCCTGTTGTAATGCGAATCCGAAGACCTTGCTACCCTGTCACGTAATTATGGGAATACTAATTTTATTATCTAACAGAGTTGGGCGATAAAAAGGGCGAAGGTTTTTCTATTTTTAGCTGGGATGAAATATCACTTAGAGAAAGCTAATTTATAATTTATGTTTTTAGCAATGACTACATACTATCATTTAGAAAGGGCTACTTATTTCTATTTTTAGCTGTTATGAAGTTTTAGCATCCCGATACAACTTTCTTATCAATGTTGAATTTTGTACAAATCTGTTCAAAAAGTGGATCAAAGAGCTTACCCAGCTTCATACATACTTTCAAGAAATCTCAACTTCTAATTGGTCAATAAATACACAAGTGGGCGATGCAATCCACCCACGTTCAAGTCTCTTTTTTTGCCAGCGCTTGACCAAGTCAAGTTTTCCCGCTCTTTTTCCAAGAGTCTGTCACGTGGGTACATTAATTATAAATGCCAGACACGTTCTGTCTCTTTTCTTCCTTGATTTCTCTCGCTACGAAATGTAGTTGTAAAAAGGATTCGAGTCTTGACCACGTGCGGTCAGACGCTTACGAAAACATATTCACATATGCACGTACGTACGAAATTTTCCAAACTCCATTACCAACATACGAAACATCTCCAAACCAGCAACAAGAATTTTTTTCTTGAAAATACTCTGATCAAGCTTTCGCACACATCTTTACAAAACAAAATTGTAATCTTCTGCATATAAAAATTAACTTGTTCTTCCATAACTGTCGTAATTGATTATCGTTTGATTTTTTATTTAAATTTATGCTTGTGGATATTGCAGGTTTCATTTACAGTGAGACATTACCAATATTCACGCAGCCTTCCTAGATCCACAACAAAGTATCCATCGTTTAGAGACAGCTACTAATTTCAGTTTGTAGCTGTGATGAAATATCGTGACTTGGAGACGGCTAATATTTCCTGTTTTTAGATGTGATAAAATATTAGGTTGGTGCAAAAATAATGACGTAATAATGTCGTTTTTTGACGTTAAAAATACGTCAAAAAACGACATTGCTACGTCATTATTTTTGCACCAACCTAATATTAACACTTAGAGATCACTACACATCCCATGCATCATTTAAAAAAAGGTTTGTAATTATTAAACATCAATAATTTGTAATTATAATAAAAATATAATTATAAATTATAATATAAAAACTAGTAATTAGTAAACAGTAATTGTTAAAAACCAATAACTAGTTCCTTCTTTAATATTTTCTCAATAATTTTCGTTTAATATTAATTTACGACAAACGTATCTCTTCTCTGGTTGTAGACACAAGTTGTTTGGCTTCTTGGTGTTCTCTAGGGAGAAACTTATTTGGAAATACATCTACTAAATTTTGGTTGATTGACCAAACAATGAGAAAGATTTTTCAAGCAATATAAAAAGTCGATGGTGAGAATCTTCAAGTAGAGAAACAATTCAAATATCTTGGCTTAATTATCATCGAGAATTAGGTCCGGTTCTTGAGCTATTTGCGATTTTACCCATTCTAATTTTTGGCGTAAACTTACACTTGCATGGCTTAAGCTTTGGGACTACTGCCAGAGGGCACTTCGACTTGGTGCAATGGTTAGCAAGCTTGTTCCTCTACATCAATTGCTACTGAGTAATGAGAATAATCAAAGATGCCACATACGTTCGGGCTTGTGCCACATGATCTACGCTTATTAAATCGGTATATCTATTGTTAGATGTTCTCATTTTTTCCAGAAGTGGAGTATACCGTTCTCACTTTAGATGGCAGAAGGTGTGTTGCGGAATATGTGTGTAGAAGCGAAGAATTAAGTTAATCTTCAAACAAGAATCTATGATTTTCACAATATTTTTATATATTTCAGTATTATTTTTCTTCCAAATCGAATGAAATGAAATTATAAAGATTCATTGCACAAACTGCACACAAAATCTTTTTTCACAATACAACCGAATGAATTGTGTGAGTATATAGAGGCAGACAGAAGAAAACAGAATCATTGGAATACCATCGTCAAGAAGAGAATTATGAAATGGTATGTAGACGTCATAGGAATAAATAATCTTACCAATGCCCTCCTACAAGGTATCACTTTGGTCAAAAGAAGATGAGACAGACAGAAGGAAACACACTCATTGGAATACTATCGTCAAGAATAGGATATTGAAAATGGCCTCATCATAAGAACCAACAATCTTTCCACTACCATCCTACAAGATATCACCTTGGTCAAAAGTAGATGAAGCAGACAGAAGGAAACAGACTCACTGGAATGCCATCGTCAAGAAAAGAAAGTTGAAATGGTAAGAACACGTTATAAGAGCCAACAATCTTTCCACTGCCTTTACAAAGATTCATTGCGCACAACTTCAAACAAAATATTTTTGTGTCTCTTTTTTCGCAACACAATCGAAAGTATTGCGTTTGTATAGCATTAGCGGAAAATTTCCTCTGCACGTCTGCAGATGTATATGAAACTGATGTACCCTGTTTTTATCTGTGTGTATAAATTATAGTTGTCAACCGCCTGAATGAAGGCAGGTGAAAGCTAGCTTTTGCTGTTATCGGATGTAAACAAACTATCGCTAAGCAATATCGCTAAACATTGGTTTTGCAATATTATATACTCGAATAAATATGAGAAAAATGTGAGTAATTTAGTGTGAGAATCTTAGTATTGTTTGTGTAAAAAATGATCAAACATCCTGTTCAAATGTTTATCTTTATCTACTGTGCCATGTGTCCTCAAGCATGGATAAAGGCGTTGGTTAGATCCAGTGACAGGACCCAAAAGAGTGTGAGTTCAATACCCGGTTAAGGCAGTGGAGAACTTTCAGAGGGAAAATTAGCAGGAGATAACTGATAACTGACATCCATCAAACATGTCACGTGAAACTAGAACAGTCTACCCCAGGGATCGAAATAAAGGTTTCAGTTCGAACTTCCAACCACCTGAAGAAGGCCGGAGCGTACAACGGCCGAAACGTTGTGACAAATATGGCGACAAAGATGAGGACAATAGTCCGACTAATGTAAATACTATAGAGACTTATAGATTGGCACGCAACCGAGCCGTATGAAAGGAGTTCTTCAGGTGCCCAGCCGCTCAGTGACACCAAGACCACATCCAGTGATGGGTCTAGTGATGAAGAATGGACTGATTTCGTTCACAGCAGAGACTGCTGTCTGAGCTTGTATTTTTGAACCAGCTCAATGAATATTTGCTAAATTCCATATTTAAATGCCTTTCTGGAAAACTGTTTTAAGGATAGATTTTTTTTTTTTTAAATTGTGACTTTCACTAAGGAAAAAAAACTTCAGGGAAAGGCATGAATCCATATCTTGAATATTCGAAAGCGGTTGTGTCGTTCACAAAACTCAAAGTGTAGGACCTACGCTGACAGTGAAAACCACTGCCCTGTTATTAGCAAGTGACCCAAGTTTCGATTTTAACGCTTAT
Source organism: Acanthosepion lycidas (assembly GCA_963932145.1). Classification (NCBI taxonomy): domain Eukaryota; kingdom Metazoa; phylum Mollusca; class Cephalopoda; order Sepiida; family Sepiidae; genus Acanthosepion; species Acanthosepion lycidas. Next base: position 32,518,938 of record OZ010606.1, read on the forward strand.
TTAACGAAGACATTTTATCGCATTACTACCTAGCAATTAACGCCCCGTGTATGACGATAAAACTATATCCGCGTCCTCGGTAAGACGATAAACTACATCCAACAGCAAGGCCTCTGATTAGGAGGTTTTGAGGAAGAGGGAACCACCTCTTAATTGCTGACGTTCCCAGAATAAAGCCTGACCCGGGATGGTAGCACCTGTCAGTCCTAGCTACGCCGAAGGGCGGAGTCTCCTTCGGGGAGGTAGACCGGCCCTGAACACGTTTATACGGGTTCGATGGGCATATTTTTGGCCGAGCCCACGGGCTCGGAATGCCCACGGGCTCGGAATGCCCACGGACTCGGAATGCCCACGTTAAAAAGGCCTTGTGCCACATGACACCCTCGTGGGGGGAGGTGACTGAATATCGTCAGTCCTAGCTATGGAGAAATAGTTAACCCCTAAACTGGGGTTAAATCACTATGAAAGTGTAAAAATAGGTGTTAATTCCAGAAATAGATTTTGTGAAAAAATATTATCAGCAATACATTCTTACCAGCAATACTTTTTTTTAACTTATATTATAAGTTTTTTTTTTTATTACCAGCTGCACATTTTTTGAAAATAAAGTATTTCCCGCTATACATTTTTGAAAAAATATTACCAGCAATAATAGATTTTTGTAGAAAAAAATATTACCAGAAATATATTTTTGGAAAAATTAATATTACCAGCAATAAAAGTTGTCGGCATTAAATAACCCATTGAGGTTGATATGTCGTAAAACAAAACGAAACAAACTTAACAATTATTGAACGTAGAAATCTTTTTTATACTTTATAGTATTGCTGAGGTAACCATTATTAATGCAGACATTTTATAAGATTGCTTGCTAGCCATTATTCAATTTAGAAATCTAATTAAACATTTTATAATCTTCCTAGCTAACCCTTTGTTATATGGGAATAAAATGTCACTGCCTACACTCGACTGTGGACATAAATCGCCAGTGAGCAAACACAAGAAACCCCATTATTGAATTAAGTAAACCATGTGACCAAAGCGTGGGACCGAGATGCCAGCCTAGTAGCTCGTTTAAATTCATATTAAAGGAAGCTCATATATGGGATCGCTTTTTCCTCTATAGTATATGGACCGCTATTTTCTACTATATTCGCTAAACTATTTCTCTCTTCTAATCACTATACGGATTACCTTATCGAGCAAGTACTATTAATGCGAGTGATATTCGAAGGCATCTGACACTAGTATTGTTCAACGGTGTTACTATAGTCGTAACTGCGATTACAAAGTCTCTACTACAACGAGCATTACGAAAGGGACAACTAGTGTTCGCTGACATCACAAACGCGGCAACGAGTGTTCGCTGACATCACAAAACCCTTATTTACGTAGACAATTTATTGGATGACTAGCTGTTAATAATTTAATATAGGAATATGATTATAAATGGTTTTAATATAATGATTATTTGTTTTTATTATATATTCGCTTTGTTTTGTTTAACTTTCAGCATTCCGCTACCACTTTTTCATCAATGTCGATTTTCGTGCAAAAAACCGGATCACAGCTTCATACATATTTTCAGCTAATCCTAACTTCTCATTGGACAATAAAGATTAAAATTATCTCGTGTATCTTCACGTACATCGTTCTCAATCAGCAAAACAAAACATGTCAGGCTCCAGATTGAGTTTTGTAAGACGCTTTCTGAGTGGTTAAAACAAATATTAAAAAAATACAATTTGCCTGTTCACCACTACGTCCGAATAACATCACCTAGTTTTTGACCTGACACAAAAACAGTGCTTCTTGGAGCCTGTCACGTGATTTTAAAAAAGACATATAAATTGAATGTATGAGCGAACCCAGTCAGTGGGAATTTACAACGACTAGCATTTGCTAAACGAGTTCACGACGCTTGTATCATGACTGCAGCGAAGTACAAAGTTAGAATCTCAAGTTCTTTAACATGAAATAACTTCATTGTAATTCAAGCTAAAATTTCAACTAAACAACTCACTCACCGACTTCTTCTGGAACTTCTAAAAACTATTCAATCACACTATTCAATAGATTCAATAGTGACTATTGAATCTTACGAAACTTGATTACAAACATGACGAATAATACATTCAACTACGACGAGCAACTAAAACAAAAACATTACGGGACATTCACTTCTGCAACTTCTTTAAAGGTAAAAGTTTATCAACATATTTTCAGCTTTACAGGATTCTTTAAACTCTCTTCCAGTGAATATTTTGATTTTTGAGCAACAAGTTAATTCAACTTTTTGTGAGCTCAGGTAAAAAAATTCATTCAGTAGTTAAAGTGTTTAAACCCAGTCAAAGGGAAGTAACTCATATTAACAATTCATGTAAAAACGTTGACATACATGAATATAAATACTGTGTCTGTTATGAAAAGTTATTTTCTTGTGTTTTTTTCTCTTGTCTGCTTTTCGTTTGCTTACACATTCGTAAAATAAAAAGTGTGCGGGTTGATTTACGCCGTCAATACCGCCACAAAATTTAATGTATCAGTCTTCAATTCTTTTTGAGGATAAAACTGCGTAATCGGTAATAAATATTTGGAGACTAGTTTCATTTTGGCTTTGTAGTAGGCACATTTTAGCGTCCGTGGTTATTGGGAATCAAAAGACCTGCCGCCCTGTCACGTAATTGAGGGAACACTAATTTTAGTATTACACTGATTTGGGCGATAAAAAAAGAGGGGATGTTTTTTTCTATTTTAGCTGTGATGAAATATCACTTAGAGAAGACTTATTACAGGCGTCTGTTAAACAGAAAGGCTTGTAGTAATAATATCGCCACATTTATTTAACTTTGTCTAGGAAAGGCGTGGCAAAAGGTCACGCAATGACGCTGGAGTTTACCAATCATGTAGCGGTCACAATGCAATTTATATTTGACGTAAAATAGCGCATAGTATAAAATACAAGCCAGAACGTAATGGTTAAAAACATAACAATTGAATTTATTAGTGTTGATATACATGCATTTAAGCTGAAGGTTTGAATGAGTTATGTCTCTTAGATTTGGAAATATTTGTACCTGAGCTCATAAAGATGAAGTAATTATTAAACTGTAGTTTAGAAGAATAAAGTTCCTGTTGCATGTTAGGAAATGGGAATTGGATAAAGTTGGTAAGAGCTCAGAAGAACTAAGAGTTCGTCCTTGCGTGAATTAGTAATGTTCTTTAACGTCTGACCGCCCGGTCAAGACGGGAACTCTTGAAGATTATATCTTGGCCGCAAGGAGAAAGATGAACAAGAAAAGAGAGAGAGATTACATGTGTTTTGTTTATATAAGATGGTGTATCACGTGACTGGGTCAAACCTTAGTAATCGGGAAATTTCATTCCTCGCGTGCAGGATATCTGATTGGTCGGACTTGACCAATCAGCGAGCTAGTTTTGAAGAGATTAACCAATGAATGGTTGTCGCACAATCTGTATGTATGTGATGATAATTACTACAGGGGAAGAGTACATTTCCCGCGGGGGGTAACTGGCAAATGTGGAAGGCAACCAGCCTAGGAGAAGAAATACTCTGAATTCAAATTTACAAGCGCAAACAATCTTTCCGCTACTGTCCTACAAGGTGCCACCATAGGACGAAGAAAAGGACGTAGGGGGAAAAAATCCGCTGACAGCGTGACTGAAGGGACTGGAAGCTCCGTCACGAAGACTGAAACATTGGCAAGCAACCGAGATGTATGACTGATGATTATGATGATGATGATGATGATGATGAAGAGGAGGAGGAGGAGGAGTAGTTTGGTGGTAATACTAATTTTAATATTTGCCGATTTTCTAACAGATAATATTTGGCATTCATTGGCGAGCAGACAATAAGGCATTCAGTTGAAATTTATAAAATCTGTCTATTGAAACAATTTTGTCTATATTTCTGAGATGAGGTATTATGTACACTATTTACATTATTCGGACTATTGTCCTCATCTTTGTCGCCATATTTATTACAACGTTTCGGCTGTTGTACGCTCCGGCCTTCTTCAGGTGGTTGGAATGTTGAACTGAACCCTTTATTTCGTTCACTGGGGTAGACTGTTCTGTTAAGGTGGTGGAGAACTTGGAGAGGAGAATTAACAGGAGATAACTGATATCCATTAAACATGGCACATGGAACTAGAATAGCCTACCCCAGTGAGCGAAATAAAAGGCGCAGTTCGACATTCCAACCACCTGAAGAAGGCCGGAGCGTACAACGGCTGAAATGTTGTAATAAATATGGCGACAAAGATGAGGACAATAGTCCGAATAATATAAATAGTGAAACAATAGCTGTTATCGCTCTTTCATCTATCGATGGGGGTTTCCTTTCTAACCTTTTATTTGAGGTAGTGCAGAATGCCAACATCTTGATTATGTCATCATTTTACTTCGAGTTACATCTGCTATCCATTTCTATTCTTGCTGCGTTTAGTTTACAGACATAAAAGTGTAGAACCTACTCTGACGATCGAACCTACCACCCTATTGTAAGTGATCCAAGTTTCGTATCAATTAATATACGTTGAGAGGACAAGTGCATTTACTAAATTTAGATTATTATTAGTAAAGACCATATCAAGGGATTTACCGTGAAAATCAAACCCACAAGAGTATTAATGGAAGACAATATTAGCTTCGTAACAATTTATCTTCGGCAAGCATTTACTGCGCTTAAATTGGTCTGGCTCGCAGCCAAGATCTTGGATTGCAATGGGGATCTGACTCGCTACGGTATCAATCTACTATCTTTTCAAACATTAATATACATCGAAATTACGAGATTTTGTTCACGGTCCGAATTTAAGACAACCAGCGAGAAGTGTACTGCCGTTATTAATTCTATAGACTTGCTAGCTAATTCTAATTCGTTTATTATTTTATAGGATTGGTAGTTAAGACATTCTACGGAGAAATCTCGTGATAAATGTTATAGTCTTAGTAGCTAACACTTATATATATAATTTTATAGAATTATTAGCTAAGGAAAGTTTAACGTAGAAATCTATTTATAAATGTTACAGTCTGGTTAGCTAACAGCTATTTAACGTAGACATTTTATAGGGTTGCTAGCTAGCCGCTTTTTAACGTAGACATTTTATAGGGTTGCTACCTAGCCGTTATTAAACGTGGACATTTTATAGGATTGCTATCTAACCGCTATTTAACGTAGACATTTTATAGGGTTGCTAGCTAATCTTTATTTAACCTAGACATTTTATAGGGTTTCAACGGAAAAATCTGATTACAGATTGTATCGTTTTACGAGTTAACATCAATTTAATGCATGCATTTTGATCGAGTACTTATTTTTAAATTTTGTAAATGCATTCAATTTATATACAAATATATTACAGTCGGGACATTTAATGATAGGGGTCCTGTGAAAAAAAAGAACAGGACTTATTAGTTGGGGGCTTTGATAGTCATGACCGATCTACAGGGTGGTCCAAAAGTCTCGTCAGCCCTACATATATATTTTTTCTATTTCAGATGGCTGATACGAGCTTTTATAGTTCGGAAGGGATGAAGGAGGTGACATGACTTTCAGACCACCCTGTATGTCACCACCCCCCCTCACTAAAAAGAAATAAATCAAAGGTGTTGGAAAGAACTATCGATAAACTTTCGCACATTAACCGCGGAAGCAGGAAAACGAAAATAATTTTTTTTTTTTTTTAAATTTGACCCGTAGCATTTTCGACAGTTAGCAGAAGACATATATGTTAGGTGAAATAATTTAAAAAGAAGAGACATCACAGTGATTTTGCAATGTGCCTTCAAAGTCGAAACGACGTTTATGATGATGAGGCTGATGACTAATTCAAAATTTAAACGTTATTTCTCTAGCAGAAAAGGTAATGACGTTTCCTGATGACAACCATTAAAAGCTGGCAACTTCCTTTTTTTTAAAGCTTTTTAAATGCCCCCAATCGCAGATAAAATTTTCTTTTGTTTATTTGCTTTTTTTTTCTTTTTGATATTGTCAGCAGTCTATCATTAATATGTTAGAGGGCTTATGAGCAAAAAAAAAACAAAACAAACAAGACATTATTTGCAAGGGACGTCGATAGCATTTCGATGTATTTTTATTCCAAGAAAATAAAATAAGAAGAAAATAAAAATAAGACTTGATATTAATATCGGAGTTATACAACACAATAGCTTTGGAAACAGACAATAAATATTATGAAAATGGTTTTGCCATCAATACCAAATTGAAGAATAACATTGAACGAAGAACCACTGTATAGACATTGAACAACGATATTGAAAGAACTATCAATAAAATTCCATCATTCCCTGTTAAAAAAAAGAAGAAATTGATGATTTAGAAAAACCTGAGTTAACGAAGTTTTCTGACAACCGATAAAAGTTATTGATAAAGTTGAAGATGAAAAATTGCACTGATTTGCAGTGTGCCTTCAAGTCAAAACTGTTCTTCTTCTATGCGCCGTGTCCATTCAGGATGTTAGCGATCATGGCTCTCCACAATCTCCTGCGCTTTATAGCTCTTTATATTTTTATCTATTTTACTCAAGCATGCTAGTTAGCTTACGCGCTGTTTTCCTCTTGCCTTCCAACTGTCCAGTAAGTATCAAATGTATTACAGCCTAAATCCTAGAGTATAAATTCCGAACAGAACCCTTTATTTAAATGCTTCTTGTTATTTCTAGGGTTATCTCGTCTACTTCTTTTTAGTGCAACTCATTTATTCCTACTAAGTCCAAGTGCCTGGCGCAGGGATTGAACTCACAATTACTATGTCACCAAATTCACACGTCAACGATTTAATCTACCAGGCCGTTGTCCCTGTGAGAAATTTAGAGTAACCCATTAACTGCCATTTTTTTTTAATGCGCATTTTTGGCCCAGACAGGTGTCTTCGGAGTTTATTTATTCCTTATGTTTAATTTCCATAGGTACCATTGTCGTTTTTAGAGAAACTAGAACATCAAATATATATTAGGTTGGTGCAAAAATAGTGTCGTTTTTTGACGTTCAAGTTCAAAAGAAAAACGACATTATTTTTGCACCAACCTAATATGTGTATAAAACATCAAAAAAAAAAAAATATTTATTAGAAATAATAAAAAAAAATACTTTTCAAAATAGTCATTATTTTTCTACTCGTGAAATGTAAAATTACGACAGAAAGTGTCTTTTTACGACTAATAATAAAAACTTTAAAGGCTAAGTGTTGTAAAATATACCTCTGCAATTGCAATGTATGTAAGCAATTCAATGTAAATACAAGGAATAACATGTAGTGAGTTTAATTTTAACAGATCCCCAAATGGGGCCCAGGGCAGGTAATGGGTTAAACTTAAACAAACTTTTGATCAGTGTTGGTGTTTATCAGGCTACTGCTGCTGCTTTCATGTTTGACTCATTGAAGCTTTGGCTCCTTAGTTACAGTTACTGCTAAATTGGCACGTGTCTGAGTGGTTAGAACGCTCGCATTCTGACCATGAGACCCGGGTTCAAATCTCACCATTTGTGGGGAAGGAGACTTCCTGATGTTATCTATCTAAGGGGTCTATCCCAGCGTTCAGCAACTTTGGAAAGTGGCTGAAACCATACCGCAAGTATAGTGAGTGAAATTGGGTAGACGGAACCCTTAGGGGCCGTCAATGCTTGTGCAGTTCATCGTGGCCGAGGGCTTGAGCGTGCTGGCCTTGTTCAAATTGTAGATCACGCTTTTTCCCCAGAAACTGTAACCCAAGGTCAGCTCAGCATAGTTGCAGTATAAACCACAGTTGGGCTATGTGGATGTTGAATAAACTCAAATGCGTCTGAGCAAGCGTCTGCAATAGGAATTGGCTATCCGCCCTAGTAGGCGGACATCCTCGAATGTGAATGGCCAGCTATACAGATGCAGCTGTTAACATTTTACTATCATTTGTCTTTCTGTCTTTTTAAGCGGCTCCCATGTTGTATTTATTGCTATGCTAGGTCTACTGATCTGGTCCTCGTAGCCTAGTATATATGCTGATTCTCCAGTTTTCTTTCCTATCAATTATTTGCACTTTATTTTTGAAGGGGACAACAGCCGAACCGTCATGCAAACAACAAAGATGGGGACAATAGTCTCACCACAGAAATTCAGACAGAAATTGTCTCTAATACCCAAATGGCATATCAGGCGCCGCCCAGTAATTACTGAACTCCCGAAAAGGAGAGGTGCGTTCTCCTGTCTTGTCAGCTCGTAATGAAAAATTGAAAAGCCGAGTTCGAATTCCAGTTGGGTTCGTTAGAAACAAATACCTTCTGGAAAGGTATTAGTCTTACGTCCACATCATGTTAAAACACCAGTTCCCGTACGATCACCGATTTTAAGCAACGTCGAGCCTGGTCAATACTTAGATAAATGACCGCTGGGAGTACCAGGAGCTGTAAGATTGGATGTGCGGGTGGTGTAATGTTCGGTATTGTCAATCGGAGAGCCGAGTTCCAATTCCAGCTGGGTTCGTTCTATTCACTTACACGCAAATACTCTTGGGGAAAGTATAAATACATTTTTCTCCCTAAATATGGGTTAATTAGTTAGACTTGTATCAATAAATCATTATTTTCTCTCCCCACCAATTTTTTTAATAATTTAAAAGTATTTTTTGGCTTTAAATAACCTGCAAAGGGTTGATGAACCGTGGAAAATCAATGACTCAATCAAAGGTATGGGTGCATCTCTTCTACTCCCAGCTATAGGTTAAATAGTAAAACTTGTGTCAGAAAATAATTATTATCTCAAAAAAAAATTCTTACAACCCAAAAATGTGTTTCGGTTTTAAATAACTTGCAAAAGGGTGATAAGTCGTAAAAAAGACGAATCAATGCAACGTTTCCAAGCTTAACGACATATGTAAGAAGCGCCCAGTTTATAATGATTGGTGAGTCTCATTTTCTAACCTCTACCATAAGATCGAGATATTGTCTTTGGTCCTGATTGCTATCTAAGAATTATTCGGCTGTCTACTTGCCTGTGTTTATAGTTACATTCAAGAGGCAAACATCAAGTTTATATTTTACCTTGTATCCCTGGATAGGATCTTCGTTGTTCCGATAACCTATTCCTCTGAAAGTGACACGAACGCTATCTGGGCCATGGGAATAAATATTTACTTCAGTCGGATATAAAACAGGAGCTGAAAGAAAATAAAAATTAAAAAGTAAAAATAATACTGTTCAATTATTTATTTGGATATTTGAGGCTTCTTTTTTTTTTTCCAAAATTTTCTTGATAGAACGTCAGTACGATTCTGCGCTTTGCGTTTCTAGAACAGCAGAGATAATTTGCAAAAGCCAGACGATTTGCTCCGTATTTGCATAAGTACTGGTAATGGCCGAAAGAAATTTATTACTCTACAAACACAATCCTTGAAAATAAATGTAGCAACATTTAAAAGTATTCTTAGGGCGGGGGCGAACGAAAAAATAAAATAAAAATAAATATGAACTCTGATAAATTTACCGATTTACATAAAACAACTAATTCGGAAATTTCGAAAAAAGTTAATATGAAACTGAATAGACAGAACTTCACGATATTATTCAACCAGACGTGTTTGAAAGAATTCTTGCTGTTGAAATTGACCTTTTAAAACTGCTAAATTATATCTGTCTTCTTAATTTAATTGTTTTAATTATTTTAATTTTAATTAATTATTCTGATTTTAGGACATTTTTCTAACATTACCTTACATATTAAATAGGGAAAATTTTAATTTTCACTTTTAATTTTCTTAAATAAATATTGGACAGTTAAAATGTTCTTGGTGCATTTATATTCGCTGTTTTAACCTTCAAATGAATAGTCAATTGCGTTCAAATATTTTACATGGCTGCTCGTTTTGGTTGGGTTGGGTGATTTTGTTTAGCGGCATATCAACATCTCTGTGGGTTATTTAATACCGAAATCTAAATATTCTGAAAGCAAATGTATGCCTTCAACTATAGAGGTATTTACTTGAGTCCAACGAATTCAGGATGTGACACAAGGTCGGTTTAGCGTGGGAGACCCGAGCGTTTCCACTCTGGCCACTGGTCCAAAACTGGTCATAGCATGTCCAAGCTGGTCAGAGCTTAGTCAACGCTGGTCTTGGCTTGGCCGAGCTGGTCCAGGCCTGAGCCGGTCCAAGCTAGTCGTAGCCGTGAACGAATATCAATCAAAAGGACGAGAAACGATCCGAATTCGTCAAGGACTTCAACTATAGATAAAATATATTATTAATCATTTTGCTATAAAATATATATCTGGGCATGAATTCTTGGTCATTCTGCTATAAAATCTTTTGTTTAATTTTGTTAAACGACATATCGACCGATTGGGTCATTTATACTATAAAATGAATTGCTCGTTTAGTTTGATTTACAAATTTATTCTTGCTAATTTTCTATACAAATATATCTTGTTGGTAATTTTTCATATATAAAAATGTATTGCTAGTATTTTTACTAGAAAAATGTATTTTTATTGATGCATACTGTTTTATTTTTGTTTGGCGGGTTTCAAAATTTGACAATAGGTGGGAACTTGACAAGTGCTACCAACCCAGATCAAGGTGTACCTGGCAATAATAGAAATTAAGAGATGCGACCAGGTTCTTCGAAACCTCTAATCTTCCGATCAGAAGCTTGCTGCAGGATGTAGTTTATCGTCATACCCGTTCTCGAAGGATTCTTATGATTTTCATACAAAATATAGATTGAGCACAACTGTTGACAATTATTTTATTCATTCTGTAGATGATGAAAATAATAATAATAATAATAATAAATAATCGTGCAGATATCGTGATGAAATATCACATCTCAAAAGCTAATCGCCCAGACATCGTGATCAAATATCACATATCAAAAGCTAGTCGGCCAGACATCGTGATCAAATATCACATATCAAAAGCTAATCGGCCAGACATCGTGATCAAATATCACATCTCAAAAGCTAATCGGCCAGACATCGTGATCAAATATCACATCTCAAAAGCTAATCGCCCAGACATCGTAATCAAATATCACATATCAAAAACTAATCGCCCAGACATCTTGATCAAATATCACATCTCAAAAGCTAATCGCCCAGATATCGTGATCAAATATCACATCTCAAAAGCTAATCGCCCAGACATCGTGACCAAATATCACATATCAAAAGCTAATCGCCCAGACATCTTGATCAAATATTACATCTCAAAAGCTAATCGCCCAGATATCGTGATCAAATATCACATATCAAAAGCTAATCGCCCAGACATCGTGATCAAATATCACATCTCAAAAGCTAATCGCCCAGACATCGTGATTAAATATCACATATCAAAAGCTAATCGCCCAGACATCGTGATCAAATATCACATCTCAAAAGCTAATCGCCCAGACATCGTGATCAAATATCACATCTCAAAAGCTAGTCGCCCAGACATCGTGATCAAATATCACATCTCAAAAGCTAATCGCCCAGACATCGTGATCAAATATCACATATCAAAAGCTAATCGCCCAGACGTTCGTGATCAAATATCACATAACAAATGCTAATCGCCGAGACATCGTGATCAAATATCACATATCAAAAGCTAATCGCCGAGACATCGTGATCAAATATCACATATCAAAAGCTAATCACCTAGACATGCTGATCAAATATCACATATCAAAAGCTAATCGCTGAGACATCGTGATCAAATATCACATCTCAAAGGCTAATCGCCCAGACATCGTGATCAAATATCACATCTCAAAAGCTAATCGCCCAGACATCGTGATCAAATATCACATCTTAAAATCTAATCTCCCTGACATCGTGATCAAATATCACATATCAAGAACTAATCTCCCAGACATCGTGATGAAATATCACATCTCAAAAGCTAATCGCCGAGACATCGTGATCAAATATCACATCTCAAAAGCTAATCGCCCAGACATCTTGATCAAATATCACATCTCAAAAGCTAATCGCCCAGATATCGTGATCAAATATCACATATCAAAAGCTAATCGCCGAGACATCGTGATTAAATATCACATATCAAAAGCTAATCACCCAGACATCGTGATCAAATATCACATCTCAAAAGCTAATCGCCCAGACATCGTAATCAAATATCACATCTCAAAAGCTAGTCGCCCAGACATCGTGATCAAATATCACATCTCAAAAGCTAATCGCCCAGACATCGTGATCAAATATCACATATCAAAAGCTAATCGCCCAGACATCGTGATCAAATATCACATAACAAATGCTAATCAACGAGACATCGTGATCAAATATCACATATCAAAAGCTAATCGCCTAGACATGCTGATCAAATATCACATATCAAAAGCTAATCGCCCAGACATCGTGATCAAATATCACATCTCAAAAGCTAATCGCCCAGACATCGTGATCAAATATCACATCTCAAAAGCTAATCGCCCAGACATCGTGATCAAATATCACATCTCAAAAGCTAATCGCCCAGACATCGTGATCAAATATCACATCTTAAAATCTAATCTCCCTGACATCGTGATCAAATATCACATATCAAGAACTAATCTCCCAGACATCATGATCAAATATCACATCTCAAAAGCTAATCGCCGAGACATCGTGATCAAATATCACATCTCAAAAGCTAATCGCCCAGACATCTTGATCAAATATCACATCTCAAAAGCTAATCGTCCAGATATCGTGATCAAACATCACATCTCAAAAGCTAATCGCCCAGACATCGTGATCAAATATCACATCTCAAAAGCTAATCGCCCAGACATCTTGATCAAATATTACATCTCAAAAGCTAATCGCCCAGATATCGTGATCAAATATCACATATCAAAAGCTAATCGCCCAGACATCGTGATCAAATATCACATAGCAAAAGCTAATCTCCCAGACATCGTGATCAAATATCACATATCAAAAGCTAATCGCCCAGACATCTTGATCAAATATCACATAGCAAAAGCTAATCTCCCAGACATCGTGATCAAATATCACATATCAAAAGCTAATCGCCCAGACATTGTGATCAAATATCACATATCAAAAGCTAATCGCCCAGACATCGTGATCAAATATCACATATCAAAAGCTAATCGCCCAGACATCGTGATCAAAGACCACAAAAGCAGAATGTGCTTTTTCTTATTGACATGGCAGTCCAGGTAGATTATAATGTATCCTTGAAGATCTTCATTAAACTCATCAAAATACAAGCACATTGAAGTGGAAATCTAAGAACACTGTGGCATATGAAGAGATCAATAATTTTAGTTGTAGTTGGAGCCCTCAGTTTGATTTGGAAACGTTCCAATAGACTCATTGAAGGGATCCTGGGTCGCCCATGCATTAAAGAAATACAAAATTTCTTTATATAAAATGTGGGTGATTCTGAGGTTTTTACAGAATGTCGTGATGCCATTTCTGACCTTAGGTCACTGGTCGTGACCCGGAAGAAAATGATTATTGTTGTGGCATCCTCTCTCTTAAGAGTCTATCTTAGACTCTTCCGCCTACTATAAGTTTAGTAGGAGAGTAGGAACAGGGGTCTGTGAACTGTGAATGCATTGAGCGCTAGTTCATTCGGTACACTATTACTAGTCGTGTAATGCTCTTCTGGTGTACTTACCGTTTAATATACGATATATCTGCAAACCTGGTTTTTGTTATTACTTAGATATTTACTTGGTCACAACATCTTAGTTCACTGAGCCCTGTTCCTTCTCTCCTACTAAATTTATAGTAGGCGGAAAAGTCTAACATATACTCTTAAGAGGGAGAACACAACAGTTATACAACAGATATAAAAAGAAATAATAATATTGTTTCATATAATTATGAAACCGGTCTTTGGTAGAGCTCATTGTATCACGCAAAATTGTAGACACCAGGATTGAGCATTGTGGATAAAATCAATCAGTTGGAATTCGAATTCCAATCAGTATGGTTGCATTCGCTTACGCGCAAATATACGTGGAAAAGGTATGAATCCATCTCTTCTCCAGGCAAAGGTTCGAATAGCAAGACAGACTGTGTCCTAAAGCCTTGGTTAGAAACCAGTTTACCGTAGAAACTGCAGTCTATTACGCAAAAACCTTTCCCTAGTCAGTAATGAACGGAAAGAGAAATGATCGTCCGAGAATGTATCACGTATGACACTTAAATGAATGGCTAAAGCTGAAAGAATAAGTTAGCAAAGGAAAGCGAGAAAAAGGGGCTGCTAAATCTACAAAGTCAGAATGAATTTATTGAGGGCCGGGCTTTTCTAAGAAATTTGGTTTAGTGAAAATAAGATCAGTAAGTCCACGCGAGAGTGTGATTGTAGTAAAACCAATGTATGCAGTGGGTTTATTATTAATATCAGAGTTACAATCTCTGAATGGGCATGTAAATTGATACACTACGTTGTTTTTTTTTTTTTTTTTTTTTTTGTTTTGTAGAGGATTTAACTGTGCTGTTGAAGAGTTATTGGAGACTATGAGGTCAATTGTTTTAAGTTTGTTATAATATATGGTGAGTTTAACTTGTTGATTATTATTCTCTGGAACATAAATGTATAGAAACTACCGTGGCCACAAAGTGAGGGTTCAGTTTATATACGGTTTTAATATATAATTGATCCCCCACTTTATATCCACATTATAATTTCTTGTTTGTTTATCAAATACGCCTCTTCTTCTCCTAGCTATGGGTTAATTAGTAAGTCTTGTATCACTAAACCATTGTTATTTAAAATGATTCTTCCAATATTTTCTGGCTTTAAGTATCCCGCAAAGAGTTGATAAGCCGTAAAAAACGAATCAATCAACCAACCTCTCCCTCTTCTTATATATATATATATATATATATATATATATATATATATATATATATATATATATTTGAATAGGAAGAGAGAGAGGTTGGTTGATTGATTTCTTTTTCTACGGTTTATAAACCCTTTGCATATACAGATGCGACTAGATGCGATAATAAACCAACACGTGCCAAGTAAAATCAGGAATCCCACCTTGGTTTCAAATGTACTAATCCCAAATACCTACGTATCCTCAATTTGTGAGCACCCTTAAAAGAACAGTCAGTGTGCGGCTTAATTCATCTTAAAGTACTGGGGTCAATTTATATCAAGTCTCGCAAACAGTCTCTCTCTAAACAGCGTGGTTGTTTGCTAGGGTTTGCTATCATTTGTATCTAGTACCTACAGCTTTTTTCCCTTCTCTATCCTCTCATCAATCATTCGCTAATTTAGATTTATCGTATTTTTTACTCTTTTTCTCTTTGAAGAGCGGGTGCTAAACCGGTTCTTTTCATCTTTCATTTTTTTTAAACCATCAGTTTTTAATTATGCCAAGTAATATTCAGCTTAATGTTTTTACAGCAATATATATATATATATATATATATATATATATATATGCCTCCCGTCTGTGGAATTCTCTTCCTATTGTTTCATTGATAGCTATAATCTCCAATTATTCAAATGTAATGTCAATCGACATCTCCAGATCTCTATCCTTCTCTTCATTCTTTTCTCTATCACGCGTTTTTACTCTCGTTCCCACTCTCTGTAACCCCTTGCGTGCTAGTGGCATCCCGCCTTGCTTGGGGTGAAATGCTTAATATATATATATATATATATATATATATATATATATATATATATATATATATATATACTACTCTTTATGCATTACTCTTCAAGTAAATTGAATTGAGTTCTACGGGTTTCAATCCTCGCTTGAAGCAATTGAATGTCTAGTCATACTGAGGAGCTGTGATACAGCGAAACAGTCCGTCTGTGGATGACTATATATATATATATATATATATATATATATATATATATATATATATATATATATATAGACAAACCTAGTGAGCCAGACAAACCTACCTAGGTTTCACCTAAACGGATCGTCAGGGAAGGTCGGCTTCCCCTGACGATCCGTTTAGGTGAAACCTAGGTAGGTTTGTCTGGCTCACTAGGTTTATCTAGGTCTGCTCTACGGTTGTATTGAGCTCTTTTGTTAGTTAGTTGTCTACTCGTATCGGGGTTTTTTCTTTGGGCTTCAAACCTGTATCTGTGCGATTTTTTCAACAGACTTTTATGTTTCTAGCTCTTTCTTTTTTTTAAATATAGTTATCTATATATATATATATATATATATATATATATATATATATATATATATATATATAATTTATGTTTGAGCTTTCATATTTGAATAAAGTTTGTTTTTTTTTCTCTTGTATATTTGCATCATTAGTCACTGCACATGCGGGGCAGATCACTCTTGCGTATGGTCTGGCAGCGTATGGTTGGGGGAGGGTGATAATATATTAGACAGAAGGGAAGAACTCGTGTCCGTCTTCAGAGGTAGAAATAAATTCTTGATTAAGAACGTTAATGTGAGATAATCCTAAAGCCGTCAAAGCACTCACCCCATTTCCTTCGATGCATACATCCGGGTTCCTAGATAGCACGACTTGCCTTATATATTGGTATTATAAGCACGATGTTAATGACCTCTGTTTTTCATCTACCTCTGCCTGCCATCCACTGTTCGGCAATATATAGTAGAGGAGGCCACGTAACGGACTCCTAATTACAGAATTGAGTTTCCTGTCCTTTGCAGCTGTCTGATATATGGGTGACCTCCAACAAATAAACCGCGCGTGCGCAGGAAATCAGGTAATATAAGCATCTCTTTTATATATTGTATTATATATATATATGGAGGAATAAAATTTACGATATAAGTAAAACTATATATATATATATATATATATATATATATATATATATATATATATATATATATATATATATATATATATATATATAAGGCCGTATATATATATATAAGGCCGTATATACAATAATGAAAGGGAAACTTAGCCGACGTTTCTATCTAGCCAAATATAAAGATTTTATTTTGCAACAAGCATTTATCAAGAAAAGTAAATAAAAAATGCCCACCACAGGGCGAAAAGCGTCGGCTAAGACAACTTTCTTTGTCATTATTCATATTTGTGTGTGTTGGGGTCAAATTTACGATATAATTCTCTCTCTCACTCTCTCTCTCTCTCTCTCTCTCTCTCTCTATATATATATATATATATATATATATATATATATATATATATATATATATACATATATATATATACAAATGTAAAATAACGAAGAGTAAGATTTCAGCGTTCAAAACATTAATTTAAAACAGAGCTGAATACAAAAGTAGAGCCGTATATATTTATTTATTATGCAGTGTTACATTAGAACATGCACATACCCACTACAAGACTGTGCATCTTGTTTCAACGTTAAAAAATCTTTTTTTTAGCGTTTCATCAGGTGGGTAATCACGAACGTTAAAAAAGATCTTTTAACGTTGAAACAAGATGTACAGTTATATAGTATGTTCATGTTCTAATCTAACACTTCATAATATATATATATATATATATATATATATATATATATATATATATATTTGTATGTATAAATATATATACGTATATGTATATACGTATAAATATATATATGTATGAATATATATTTATGTATATATATATATATATGTGTGTGTGTGTGTGTGTGTGTGTGTGTGTGTGTGTGTATCAATATAAAATTGAACATAGAAGTCAACTCTTAGAGGCGACAGTCTGTTTCATACCACCTGACGATTCCATCTATCATGAAACAGACTGTCGCCTCTAAGTGTTGATTTCTATGTTCACTTTTATATTTACGCACGCTCTATCTCTGATGTTGAGCACTATATCCCATAAATATAGCACAGCTTAAGACTATATTTCTTCATGTATATATATATATATATATATATATATATATATATAGATAGATAGATAGATAGATAGATAGATAGATAGATAGATAGATAGATCCACTATGATAAACAGGAATAAACTAAAAATGAAAAAAGTATAGATAGATATTAGGTTGGTGCAAAAATAATGTCGGTTTCTCACATAGTAACATATGTGAGAAAACCAACCTAATAGATAGATAGATAGATAGATAGATAGATAGATAGATAGATAGAGATTTATCTTTAAGGCTGGACAGATAATGACCAAAGTGAAGTTTATCTCAGCCGACGTTTCTCGTCCTCTGATGGATTTTATCAAGGTAAATGCAATGATTTTATTTTATATTTATAAATAGAAGTAAAAAAAAAATGTCCAATAGAGGGCGTAAGGCATCAGCTCTGATCAGTGGTTACGACTTTAGCGCGCTCTCTACCGATGTTTCCGTAGAAAGCATTTCTGTGAAATGACCTTTAGCGCGCGGTCTACATTTCATGGTATTGAATTCATTGCCTGGCTTTTAGCGTGGGATCTAACTTTCACGTGCTTTCCTTATATAGGCTGCGATAGATAAATCGTCGGCTAAATGACGCAAAAAATAGAAACACTGACATCTCATTTTAACAGATATATTTTCCAAAATTGCCCAAAAATATCTTGAAATACGAAAGAGTAAATTCATTCATTAAAATCGGCATTGGTTTCAACCACAGCCTCCTAACGACTTCGGAATCTCCAGCATCTCCTCTGGACGGTCTCCTTGTTTAAGTTGGTGAATGCTGCCATAATCCTTGCCTTCAATTAATCTTTGATATTACAAGGAGTTTTGTTGGTCTCTCAACTGCGCCAAACACACAATAACCAAATAGGTTGCAGTCTGGGGAGTTAGATAACTAGATGTAAGGAGTGATGTGGTTATCGAATTTGTTTGACCGACAGGACTGGGTTCTCCTACTTGTGTGGCATGAGGCAGAGTCCTTTTGCCAAACATAGGGTCTTTCAGCAGCCACCCTCTTGACGCAAGGTAGCACCACCTCCTTATAAATCAATAAAATATATATTGAATATTTGTATCTGCCTGTGCATACTTACGATCGCTGCCTGTCTTTCCCAGAAAATTCTCACTAATTGGGCCTAGGCCGGCTGTATTAAAAACTTGCACTGTTATCCAATAGTATCCATTAGGGTCCAGCCCTATGAGAAGGGCTTCTGACATCTGTCCAAAATATGCTTGGAAATAAACACTCGGGTTGATATGTTCTCGATTGAAATAGTTCACCTGAATAAATAAAAAAAAACGGACATTTACGACAAGTCGAAAAAAAAGCGGACATTTATGACAAGTCGAAAAAAAGCGGATATTTATGACAATTTGAAAAAAGCGGACATTTATGGCAAGTCGAAAAAACCTGAAATTTAAGGCAAGTCGAAAAAAAGCGGATATTTATGACAAGTCGAAAAAGGCGGACATCTATGACAATTTGAAAAAAAGCAAACATTTATGACAAGTCAAAAAAAAAAACGGAGATTTAAGGCAAGTAGAAAAAAGCAGACATTTATGGCAAGTCGAAAAAAAGCGGACATTTATGACAATTTGAAAAAAGCGGACATTTATGGCAAGTCGAAAAAAATCGAGATTTAAGGCAAGTAGAAAAAAGCGGATATTTATGACAAGTCGAAAAAAGCGGACATTTATGACCAGTCCAAAAAACCTGAAATTTAAGGCAAATCGAAAAGACATACTGAACGATAATTATTTTCGTGTAATTTTGATTTTCTTTTTTCATCTTGTCGAGGGGAGGTACTCTTCTATTAGATGACATCTGCTCATCGGTTTCTCTTTATTTTTTTTTTTTTTGGAATTATCAAAATGCGTTGACATTAAACATATAATAGTCCAGCTTTGATAATAACACTTACATTATCTCCTGACCACTGACAATCCTTCTTTCAGATTATCTGTATTAATTAATGTACAGTAAATTAATTACCAATTCATTTATCTTACACGTATAATAGTCATATTAAAAAAATGCTATCTACGCCTGAGGCACAATTCAAATTTCAGTCAGTGTGCGTTTTTACGGACCGACATCAAGCAACGTCGAGCCTGGTCAGTATCTAGATGAGTGACTGTGTGCGAATAACAGGTGCTGAGAGTGTCGATATGCGGGTGGTGTAACGAATAACGGCTCAGAATTGGAAATCGTAGAGCTGAGTTTCAATTACAGCCATCCACTTCTGCGCAAATACCATCGGGAAAAGCTTCTCTCCCCAGCAATCTTATATATAAAGTACAGTGTATGTGTGTGTTTGTGCGTGTGTGTGTGTGTGTACAAGGAACTCCTCCGCTCCCACTGCTCCGATTTCAATGATTCATAGCTCATTCAAAAGCTCTAGAAAAGTTTGGCGCAAGGAACGATTTTCGTTGAACTTAGATTCAGGGTTACCAGATTATGCGAGGTTAAAATATATATTAATATATTATACTAGCCATTATCTTTGCTTTCTTCGTTCAAGGGGAGTAACTCTTATTTTCTTTTTGTATCCAAAGTTGCAGTGCACGTTTTACTATAAACTAACTTAAGAGCCGCCATATAGAGCGGCATTTAAGATAACTCCTATGGATGTCTCTTCGTTTGGCCATTATCACAATAGCTAGGGACGAGTAGATCCGATAGGCATCAATAAACTATAAAAGAACTCAATATTGATCGCTGCATTTAAGTATTGAATTAATGTTTAAGCTTACCTTTTAAAAGTTCAACGATAATTCTTCTGCTGCCACTTAATTTAAAGACGATTTGATGTACGTAGGTCCTTATTTTCCGTACAAACAAATATTTTTATTTCATGGGTGACAGAACAGGGGACAATTTATAAGAGAAAATTAATATAGTGTAAAATTGGAAAGATAGAAATTAGAATTAGTTATACATTCAACATTTGAAGAGTTAGAGAAACATAATGGCTAATTAAGTAAAAACCTACATAATGGAATATGTATGAATAAATGCAAAAATGGCGTTAGTCCAACTTTACCTTATAGCAACTTTTATGCTAAAGGCTAAAAGCACAATATCTGTATTATATATTCTCTACTCTTAGGGGATATCACTCTTCAGGGTTAACTAATTTGAATATTGTTTTTAAAAAAGTATTTTTCATTAATTAACTATCGTTCATTAGGGTTCTTTTATTCAAGTATTGTTTTGATTTTCATATCAAAAATAGTTCTGTTTAAGAATATTGTTTTATATAGTGCAGAAAATAGAGTGCATTTTACTTGGCCTTCAACAAGTCGGCATCTATTTGTAAAACTTTCCTTAACTATAACAAGTCAATTTATGAATGAAATGTTCATTTAAAATTTTTGTTTCAAATATTTCAAGTAGTAAATATATCTCACTTTGCGAAGCGATAGCGACTGTGTGAAACCTACTAGTGGGATGTATAGGAGGAGCTTTATCAGTAACATCATTATAATCTCCAAACAATTCTTACAATCCTAATGTATTTTCTGGCTTTAAATAACGTTCAAAAGAAGCCTTAAAAAAACAATAAATCAATGGTACCCTAAGAGCGTCCCAGGCGGCTGGTAAATGAGTGTTTTTGGTACTACTTAAATTAAGTGGTCCGCTCGTAAAAAAAATGGAATTCACTCTTTTTTTTTTAACATTTTTTCTAGCATCAAAC
>OZ010606.1:32545499-32572315 GCA_963932145.1 Acanthosepion lycidas
TTTCACCCCAAACAAGGCGATAATGCCACTAAGACGCAAAGGTTTACTAGTTGGGAAAGAGAAAGAGAAGTATTTATGTAAAGGAACAGGAAACCCAATCCTAAACTGGAAATGAAGGAAAATGAAGAATAAACTTCTACACCGGCTCAAAAGACGGGTAAGGTGTGTGAACCGGGCGATAGGTAAATCTATCTACTCTTATAACTGTATGTCATATTGTTATGCAAGTGTATTTTTAATGATTCCTCTATAGAATTGCAATGAAAACCAGAAATAAAGGGACTGTCAGTGGTGAGATATTGATGAAAGCATTAATCTGCGTAGAAGGGCTATTATATTTTGAATGCATATGCACTGACAATGATTTTACTGTACAAAAACATTGAAAACAAGACATGGAGATATTGTCACTTATTTGGAATTCAAGCTGTTTTGACAAATTATGGCAACTTTCTGGATAACCTAGCACTCACACGCACAAACGCACAAAAACACGCACGCACATATAGTGAGAATCATGCATATATATATATATATATATATATATATATATATATATATATATATATATATATATATATATATCTTATAATTATTTTTTAAAAACTATGTAGAAAAATAGGAAAGAACATGTTAGGTAAATAATCCGCAGTTCTTTAGTATTGGGTTGGTGCAAAAATATACGGTCAAAAAACGACATTATTTTTGCACCAACCTAATATTTTTGTTTTCATTATAAGAAAACAGTGCTCCATACAAAAGCAGAGCTTAAATTATGATTATTTTTAAAAAAAAAAATATGATTCTTTCGCTACATAAGAGTTGTCATGTTTCAAAAACAAGATCCAAAAACCTCAATATAATTATTAAAATTAAATTGAATTAAAGTATCAAGCCCCGTTTCATCCTCAAGTGAAAATTTAGGTTCCTATTTAAAAATAAAAACAAAAATACTAAAGAACTTATTTTCCTAACGTGTTCTTTCCTATTTTTCTACATATTTGCACATATATATATATCTGTGTGTGTGTGTGTGTGCATGAGAGAGAGAGAGGGAATATACGTGAGCGTGTGTCCATGTAGGGATCCACTGACTACCGAGAAAAGCCATTAAAAAAGAAAAAAGGAAATGAAACGCTCAATTGAACAAAAAGAAAAATTCCCTCGGTGTAAGATATGTCTAAAATCTTCTTTTTTTTTCCCCGAATATTCCGGCTGTCAAAAACATGGATGAACACATTCTACGAGATCAACCAAAGATTAACGCACAAATGGAGATTGGAGCTTCTTTCGAAAGACAGTGGCGAAACAACTTCATGCCGATTTTAGATAAAATAAATATAAGTCTAATGTAAAGCAATATCACTGAGTGAAGTGAACCCAAAAATTATTTTGCGACAACCATTCTCTAAATATCCGAGTAAATAATGCTATACAGATCTTAAAAATATGAGAAAATATGTATATAAAGAATAGACGAAATGTGAAGGAAAACCACAACGTTTACTAATTAACCCATAGCTGGGAGGAGAAAAAAGTTGGGTTCATACCTTTATAGGCATCGCCACTTTTTCACTGAAAAAAACAGTATAGCATAATGAAAAGAGGTCCCCACTTAATAAAAGAGGTCCCAACTTAATAAAAGCCAAGTATTTTTTGATAATTTAATATTTTTTTTCTGTATCAAATTGATTATTTATTAATTTTTTTTTAATCCTTTCTAGCGAGTTCGAAATTTTGGTGAAAAATCTTTTTTTCTTCTTTTTTTTGCATCGGTAGTCGACGTAATAATTACCATTAGTTTTCTAAGCACCCTTTTTTTTTAGTTGAAAAACACATTGAGTTGGAAATTCTTACAAAAAATCAAACAATTGTCCAATTTTAATGAAACGTTTAGGACTTATTCAGAAATGAATGAAATTGTTTTGAAATATTTTGAAAATAATCTTGGTAAAAATATTTTTGTTACATATGTTACACCCCACTTATATAATTTCATGAAATTTCTGGAAATTAAATTTTCATCCCCATTTTTTTTTGTTACTTACAAGCAGGATTTTTTGCAGAGTATAAATACGCATTTCCCGAAAATCTGCTCTGAATCGTAAAATAAAAAATGCAATAAAACTATGACAATATTTAATTAGAAAAGCTCTCAATTGCTTTTATAAATAAGATTTTTTAAGGACGCCATAGTCGTAAGAAAAACATTTTATTTTTTTTTAATGAAGAATGAATTTGACACGAATTGTTTTCATTCTTGTTTCATTTTAATTATAATAATTTATAATATATAATTATAATAATTTATAATATATAATTATAATAATTTATAATATATAATTATAATAATTTATAATAAATAATTATAATAATTTATAATATATAAATCGTTTAAAATTTTGCATTATTTTCATCCAGTTAAGTGATATTTTTATGAAGTAAAAACTATGTTTACTAATGAAAAATTAAAAAGCTTAATAAAAATCATTTTGCACCAAGATTTTTTGTTTTTATGTATAAAAAATATTATGTAAGGTGCACATTTTTGAAAGTATTGTCAACCATACAAGATATAATAAGAAAATAAAAGCGATGGCTATAGTACATTTAAAATCACCATATCCAAAAATAGATTTAGTGGAATATTTTTTGTACAAGCATTTTCTTTTCTGCACACAAAGTGTGTAAAAACTGTTCGAAGTTCCAAGCGCTCTCAGTTACTCTTTTAGCCATTATAAAGGACGATTTTTTTTTTTAATTGAATGCATGGGGTTCTTATGTATGTGTCTGAAGTTACAGGAATATTCTATTTTCCAAACACCGTCAGAATATTGCGGCTGTGTTCGTAATTATAGTTATTAAGTATAGACTATGCCTTGTTTCATTTTTAGGGCTCCCAGTATTTTTAAGTTTTTTGACATGTAAATGAGGCTATTATTCGTGCATTTTCTACTAGTATGTTTCGGGTGGAGTTTGGTAAATTTTTTTTTATATAAATGAGTCGAAAGTGAGTTCTGGTCGGCTAAGTGTAACTTGAGTTGTCTAGATAGGTATGTAGTAGTATAACAAATATAATTATTTATTAGTTTGGTTTCATCAGGGACACAGTTCTTTAAATGGTATTTGAACTCGTAGATATTGGCCTTTTGTTGTTTTGATTTTGCAGGTATGTTTTTTATTTTCTATGGTAAAGTTAGCTGTTTTACATTTTTCGTAATAGATATTTAATTGAATTTTCTTGTTCTGTTATATATATATATATATATATATATATATATATATATATATATCAGAACAAGAAAATTCAATTAAATATCTATATCTATCTATCTATCTATCTATCTATATATATATATATATATATATATATATATATATATATATATATATATATATATATATATAGAGAGAGAGAGAGAGAGAGTTTGAACATATACTCTATTTATGGATTACAGTGATCAATATCAGGGGCAGAGCGTATGTAAATATAACAGTGCATGGCCTGTTGATTGTGTTCAATATGACTGTTGCCTATGGCTGTTAATATATATATATATATATATATATATATATATATATATATATATATATATATATAGAAACTAATGGATAAACATTTTAAAAAAGATAGATAATAGATAAACATTTTAAAAAAGATAAGCTATTAAAAAAGTTGTTCAATAGAATGAATTTAAAAATTAGTTATTCCTGCATGAACAACATGGAAAAAATTATTATCTCCCATAATAGTAAAATTTTAAATGAATTTTATAATCAACTTCAAACAGATCCTAATACAAGCCCAAAGACCAAATCTACCTGTAACTGCAGGGAAGGATCTGTCTGTCCAGTAGAAGGAGTATGTTTGTCCAAAAACATAGTATACGAAGCTGCGATTTTCCCCAAAGAAAATATTGAACATAAGAATATCTACATAGGAATTTCGGCGGGAAGTTGGAAACAACGATTTTACAACCATCGCCAATAATGAATCAAAAAAACACCAAACTGCACTTTCAAAGCACTATTGGGAGTTATTGAAAAACAAATTAACCCCACAAATAAAATGGAAAATCGTATCAAGAGCCAAAACTCTGATTAATTTCAGAGACAGATGCAATTTGTACATTATGGAAAAATACTAATTATAAAACATAAGGATCCGGACATACTATTGAACAGACATAATGAGTTGATTTGTAAATGTAGGCATAAAAATCACCTCATTTTAACAAAGTATGTGTAGATATATAAATAGAAAATATAAATTGTTTTAAATGAATATATGAAAATACTGACACTGTGCTCTTTGATAAATGTGTTGTGGAACTTAAATTTTTTTTATATGTGAACTTATTTAGATATATATATATATGAACATTATAGATAAGGGTAACTATGTATTTATATTGTGGACACATATGTATGGTAGTATGGATATATATGTATAAATAGATATACACATGTGTGAGTATAAATATACTAATATGAGTAATGTTTGAATACTGAAAATTTTTTTTTTTTTTACCGTGTATGCTGCATGGGTGTGGATGTATATGTATAAATGTTTTTATGTTTGTTTTGTATGTATATGTATATTATATGTGTATGTACGAATATATGTGTGTGTACATGTACTTAAATATGTGTGTTTTTATGGATTTAACTACTTGTAATCTATATATGTATATAGACGTAATTACCTTAGAATTAATATTTGGAAAATATACATATGTATATGTATGTATGTATATATATATATATATATATATATATATATATATATATATATATATATATATATATTCTTTTTATATCTTTTTTTGTATGTAGGGTTTTGTGCTTATATATGAATGTATATGTATTTAAGGGTGTGTATGTGTATATGAGTATGTCTCTGTATATATGTATATATATATGGATGATTAAATGGTTAGATTAATTTTTTGATATATAGATTTGTATATGGATATATGAATTGTATATGTATGTATATGTGTATGTATATATGTATATATATATATGGATGTATATATGTGTGTGTGTGTATGTATATATGTATATATATTTGTGTGTGTGTGTGTATGTATATATGTGCGTACGTACATGAATTGATTTTAAATGAAATATTGGGTCTTTCTAATGACATTTTAAATTTACTATTCTTAATTTGTAATATCCTTCTTTTGTAATATTCTGTAGTTTAAATTTTGTTTTCTTCTGAAGGGAGTTTCATTTCTAAATTGATAATTTAAATATACCATTCTTTGACTATTAATAATAGTAATAATATTAGCTAAATTCCTTTAAAATGAAACACTTCCGAAATCACATAAAATTAAATTTTAACTGTGGAATTTAACCAAAATCTATATATATTTCAAATATTAAAATATAGATAAAGATTGTAAAATGTATATATAGTTTATGTACGAGGATAAATGAATTTTTGTGTAAATTATCTCAAGTGTTTCTATGTTTTTTTTTTTTTTTTTTTTTGGGGGGACTTGTTAATGATCGTATGTATGTAGGGATTCACATGAATACATTTGTGAGACATATATGAATAAAAGAAAATTAATATTACCCTCAAATATTATATAATGAAACCTAATCTTTAATTTAGTTTACCAATATAATAAATAAATTACATTCATAAATGAATTTTAAATATTAAAATAGATGTTATTGTTATTTTTTTTTTTTTATATTGTGGAAATACAATTAGTCGGGTGAATAAACTATTAAAATTTTAAATATTTCTTTATGTCCTAGATAAATATGTTTATTACAATAATAGTTATATTTAGTCCTGAAACTATTTACCTAAAAAATTAAAGATTTAAGTTAATAACAAAATTTTTTTCAGACATCGAATTTTCTATCAAACATTGTAAACTATCTTTTACATAATTTTGTTAAAACAAAATTATAACAACTCCATCTCTCTTTCCCCGCCCCATCTCTCTTTTTACCATAAGACTCACTTGTATCCATTTTCTACAATTCATTTCCGTTTTATTAACCATCTAAAGAGGTCAAGGTTCTGTCACTCCTCCTACTCCAATATAAAACATACTTAAGAGAGATATAAAATTAACCCCTCCCTATACTTTATATTGTCTGTTTAACTACCACTCTCAACCCCCTCTATTAAATTACAAAAATTATACTACCCACCAATTTATAATCCCATTTTTCCTCTCAATTCGTTGTTGGAAGTTTTACCTGATGATCCTGAATCCTTAAAAAAGGATTTAGGTGAAATAAATTATCGTAATGGTACCTTAAAGTGGTTTGTTTTTCATTACATATTAGCTCTGTCCTCACATTGAGCTCTCAGGATTTCATCCTCTTTGTATTTACCAATTCGGTTTACCAAGTTCCTTATAACTTAAATATATATATATATATATATATATATATATATATATATATATGAGTGTGTGTGTGGAAAATATGTATTCGTGTATATATATTGGAAAGCGCTCAATATCAATGATAGAGTTATATAGATATATGTGTGTGTTTGAAATATATATATATATATATATATATATATATATATATATATATGAAATTTTTATATATATTATTTATATATTATATATGCGCGGTACTTATTGGAAAGCTCTCAATATCAGTCAGAGTTAACATATTTAGATGGATTGATGTGAGTTTATGCCCCTGGGTTTCACACCATCTGCGATCGTCAGAAAGGTGAAACCCATGGTCACAAATTCACATGTCTGTTTCCGAAGCTCCTTTGTTGGGCGTAAGCCATGCACAGATTAATAGGGGAGAAACTGCTCATTGCTCTACCGCGCTAGGGCAAGCTGATGCGACACGCTTGGGCGATCATGTCTTCTTTTCGATTCCTGATCGCTCATATCATGAATCGAAAAAAAGACATAATCTCCCAAAGATATTTTCGCGTATGTAAATTTAACGAACCCTATTGGAATTCGAACTCGACACTCCGCTTTCTCACCCCGAGCCGTTATCCATTATGTTAGAGCTCACAGCACCTACTGTTCCAAAGCGGATACTGGCCAAGCTAGGCGCTGCTTAACTTCGGTAATCGGGCGAGATATGACAGTAAGCTTGTTGAATGTTTCAGGAAGATACAAATTCTGCTGCCTTAGGCTCTAATTGTAAGCAAAGTTTATAAGTTTCCATTGAGTTACTCTAAATCCCTTATCGGTTGTTTGCGTAAGAGGCCCGGGGCCAGCTTTATCGCGAAGTTGGTGAATGCCGAAAAATAGGAAAATAGTCGTGGTATCTTTAATACAGAACACAAAGGCTGGATTCGGAATTTTCCTGTCATTAATACAACAACAAAACCGGAGATTAACTTTTAGAGGTTTAAATATGCAAACGCAGATCTCCTATGCCTGTGAGAATGTCGGCAAGATGCTAACTTCATAGAAGCAAGTTTATGTCTTAAGAATGTACACCCGGGGTGTCGATTTTGTGTGACGCATAGTTAAAAGATTGTATTAGGTTGGTGCAAAAATAATGTCGTTTTTCCACATAGTAACATATGTGAGAAAACGACATTATTTTTGCACCAACCTAATAACTAAAATCTCTTTGCCTGGTGTTTGTTTCGAGATTAAACGTAGAACTGCCATTTACTGGTTAGTGCATTACTTTTAAGATCATCGGGAAAACGCTTGGAAAAACAACTGACTAATTAACACCGACAGAAGAGAGATAAAATAATTTTATATTAATTTTCAACGCCCGCGTGACACTCAAATTAGACAGGTTGTCTGTGGCATTGATGAGCGTAAGAAAGAAAGAGCAGGAAGTGAAATTCACGTGACACTACAGGAAAGATAACGATTAATCCTAGACATGAAGAGTTCAAGAGTGTAGTGATTGGGAAAACTTGCTGCCGGGGGGGGGTCACAAAGCAGCAGTTCTTAGGAAGAATCTGTCTGAATGGAACTTACATCTTTACTTTTGTTTTGTCAGATTATGGCAACTTTATGTATAACCTAAACTCAAACACACGCGCACGAACACCTACACACGTATAGTGTGAGAATCATGAATAGATAGATAGATAGATAGATAGATAGATAGATAGATAGATGTGGGTGTGTGTGTATGAGAGAGAGAGAGAAGTTTACGTGTGCGTGTATCCATGTATGTGTCTATACAAGAAATGCACTGCCTAACAAGAAAAGCCATTAGAAAAAAACAGGAAATGAAACGCTCAATTGAACATGTTCTCCGTCTCTTAAAGAAGAAATATATATATATATGTATATATGTGTGTGTGAGAGAGAGAGAGAGGGGGAATGTACGTGAGCAGTGTTTCCATGTACGGATCCACTGACTACCGAGAAAAGCCATTAAAAAAGAAAAAAGGAAATGAAACGCTCAATTGAACAAAAAGAAAAATTCCCTCGGTGTAAGATATGTCTAAAATCTTTTCTTTTTTTTTTTCCCCGAATATTCCCGCTGTCAAAAACATGGATGAACACATTCTACGAGATCAACCAAAGATTAACGCACAAATGGAGATTGGAGCTTCTTTCGAAAGACAGTGGCGAAACAACCGATAACTTCATGCCGATTTTAGAAAAAAGTTGGGTTCATACCTTTATAGGCATCGCCACTTTTTCACTGAAAAAAACAGTATAGCATAATGAAAAGAGGTCCCCACTTAATAAAAGAGGTCCCAACTTAATAAATGTCAAGTTTTATCGTCAAAATCTTAATTAAAAAGAAAAAACAAAGTATTTTTTCATAATTTATTATTTTTTTATGTATTAAATTAATTATTTATTAAATTTTTTTTAATCCTTCCTAGCGAGTTCGAAATTTTGGTGAAAAATCTTTTTTTCTTCTTTTTTTGCATCGGTGGTCGACGTAATAATTACCATTAGTTTTCTAAGCGCCCTTTTTTTTTAATTGAAAAACACATTGAGTTGGAAATTCTTACAAAAAATCAAACAATTGTCCAATTTTAATGAAACGTTTAGGACTTATTCAGAAATGAATGAAATTGTTTTGAAATATTTTGAAAAAAAATCTTGGTAAAAATATTTTTGTTTCATATGTTAAACCCCACTTATATAATTTCATGAAATTTCTGGAAATTAAATTTTCATCCCCAAATTTTTTGTTAGTTAAAAGCAGGACTCCTTGGAGAGTGTAAAATCATATTTTTCTTTTTAATCTACTACTGATTTCCCGAAAATCTGCTCTGAATCGTAAAATAAAAAATGCAATAAAACTATGACATTATTTAATTAGAAAAGCTTATAATTGCTTTTATAAATAAGATTTATTAAGGACATCATAGTCGTAAGAAAAACATTTTTTTTTTATGAATAATGAATTTGACACGAATTTTTTTCATTCTTGTTTCATTTTAATTATAATAATTTATAATATATAATTATAATAATTTATAATATATAATTATAATAATTTATAATATATAATTATAATAATTTATGATATATAAATCGTTTAAAATTTTGCATTATTTTCATCCGGTTAAGTGATATTTTTATGAAGTAAAAACTATGTTTACTAATTAAAAATTAAAAAGCTTAATAAAAATCATTTTGTACCAAGATTTTTCAAATTATTTTTTTTATTTTATTTATTTATTTATTTTTTTTTTGTATAAACAATATTATGTTAGTTTCCCATTTTGGATAGTATTGTCAACCATACAAGACATAATCAGATAATATGAGCGATGGCTATAGTAAATTTAAAGTCAATATAACTATACATAGATTAAGGAGACTATTTTTTGCGCAAGTATTTTCTTTTCTGCACATAACGTGTGTAAAAACATTCCAAGGTTCCCAACGCTTTCAGCTATCTTTTACCCATTACTAGCAGCATCGTTGCCCGTGCTTGATTCAAAAATCGTACGACTCATACAGCAATCGCTATCACTTGACTTAACATATTTTTGCCCTTCCTTGCCTTTAAAGGAGTGCCCTTTGCCGTGCTGATGCTGCTACACGCCTTACTTCTTGCCTATCTCACACTGCAATTTTTTTCTAAGCTCTATACTAAACATTAAATCTGTTATGAAAAAAGAACTAAACAAAATGAACACAAAACGATCAGCTTTAAAAAAGGATTCGTAACTGGAAAAAACAAATGAAAAAAGAATGTTAACAACAAATACGTTTTCACACCCAACCCAGTTCTGCGGAATCAGAATCAACTTTGAGTTTAAGCAATCGAATGAGCCAATGGAGTAAAGTGTCATGCAGATTTAATTTTTTCCCACTTGCGACGAATGCAGTTATCCATTTTTTTTTTGCATGCTAACATTCTAGTTAACATTCGTGTCAGTCAGCTGTTGGCTCTCACGCTGGCCAATAGAATCTTCCTGCCTATTCGTGGCAGCCAGCTCGAGGCTCTCACTCTGGCCAGTAGAAAATGGCCGCAAACTACATGAAAAAATCGATTATTTCCACTATCGATGGGAGTTGTAAAGTCGGTCTTGGCCTTGCCGCTAACTTGGAGCATGTGCATGTACATTTTGAAAATTGTGGCCGTGCATTCGTTACACACACACACACACACACACACATCCTGCCTTTTATAGATAGAGATAAAGGACGATTTTTATTTTTAATTGAATGTGGGGGAGGGTATATAAATGTATCTGAAGTTATAAGAATATTTTATTTTTCAAATACGGTCATAGTGAGCGGGAAAACATCCTGTCGAGAGTCTGTTTGGCAAAGCAGCATTGCTTTGGAAGAATCTGACTGAATGGAATTTAGTTCTAACTATAGGAATACGAAAGCAAAACATAATACACTATTTACATTATTATTCGTCCTCATATTTATCACAACGTTTCGGCCGTTGTACGTTCCGGCCTTCTTCAGGTGATTGGAATGTTGAACTGAACCCTTTATTTCGCTCGCTGGAATAGACTGTTCTAGTTCCTCGTGACATGTCTAATAGATGCCAGTTATCAGTTATCTCCTGTTAATTCACCTCTTCAAGTTCTCCACTACCTGAACCAGGTATTGAACTCACAACTCTTTGGGTCCTGTCACTGGATCTAACCAACGCCTTTATCCACTGTGCCATGTGTCCTTGAGGACACATATCACAGTGGATAAAGGCACAAAGGTAGAACAAGTCTATCCCAGGGAGTGAAATAAAGAGTTCAGTTCGACATTCCAACCACCTGAAGAAGGCCGGAGCGTACAACGGTCGAAACGTAGGGATAAAGATGGCAACAAAGATGAGGACGGTTTTTTTAACTCCCATAATATTATTTTTTTTTCCTTTCGTTCCCGATCGGAGACCTATGTTTAGAAATGGCATCATGACATTTTCCACTGATCAGTTTTGAAATAAAAAATTCACACATATTTTACATAGATCTTCGTAAGGTGTGTGTTGTACTTGTGAGTGCATTCTATTGTATTTTTGAAGGCTTGGTCTCCCAGGAATCTCTCTTCAATGAGTCTATCGGAACCTTTTCTAATCAATCAAAGGACTCCAGCTACAAATGGAATTTTGTTCATGCCCCCATGTGTCACATTTTCAAGATTTCCACTTCAAAGGGTTTGTATTAAGATGTTTTTTTTAAAAGATCTTCAAAGATACATTACAATCTACAGTGGGGTGGCTGCCATGACAATAAGAAAGCTCATTGTTTTGGGTGTCTTTGATCACCATCTCTGGGCGATTAGCTTTGATTGTTCTCTTTATGTGTATTGTAAAGTCCCATAAAATTGTTACAGGTCTTCTTCTTCTTCCTCTCCTCCTCCTCCTCCTTCTTCTTCTTCCAATCCTCCTACTCCTACTACTCCTTCTTCTACTCCTTCTTCTTCTCATCCTCCTCATCCTCCTTCTTCTCCTCCTCCTTCTTCTTCTTCCTCCTCCTCCTTCTCCTCCTCCTCCTTCTTCTTCTTATTCTTCTCCTCCTCCTCCCCTCCTCCTCCTCCTTCTTCTTCTTCTCATTATTATTATTATTATTATTATTATTATTAGTGAACCCGTGCTGTCAAAATTAACGGCAAGAAGAAATGCACTTTAAGTAATATGTATTATATTTTAAATAATTTTCGTTTAATCCAAGTACAATTTTTTCTGCGTAAAAGTTGAGGGTGTGTGTGCAAATTAACGATGACCCATCCGCCCAAATTCAAGTTATATTTGTTTTTGGAAAGAAAAAAAAAGAAATTTAGATAAATAAAAATTATGAGGGACACGCATGAGTTACAGGCAATATTAATCGTGTTGAATATTTTTCACGAATTTAATTGTATTTTATTTCCCTTTTAAGGCCAATTGGGAAGAAATAAATAAATATAATTTATTTATGTATATAAGAAACAAAGAAATGTTATATGTTTCTTTCATTTCAAAAACAAATATATCTTGAATTTGGGAGGGTGCATCATCGTTTCTGTGAAAGAGTCAGTACGCGTGTGCGTGCTTTTTAGTAGTAACGGAGGATACAAGAGTTATAATTTAGTTCTTGCTGTGAACTGTGTCGCCGCTTTTCAGGGCGGTCTCTTTGCAGTTCTCAGCGCGGTAGCTTTTTGCGGGTAGACGTGATTAGGGGTCTTGTCTTCTGCGCGTCTCATGTAAAAATTTTGGAATTCTTTTGCACAAAAACAAAAATTATATATATATTACGAAATGGACAAAGTCCGACAATTTATTTATTAAAGACATTTTTATGTTTAACGTTCTTTTTATAGATACAAGTATTTAAGTAAATGCTCTGTTTATAATAAATAGTATTAAATAACATTTACCGGCCTGAATGTCCGAGAAATTTTCGTAGAAAATGTTCGTCGTTGGACAGGATTCGAACCTGCAACCTACACGGAACCGGCATTTAGCCGGGCGTGCCTAACCGATTCGGCCACAAAGGAGCGTTCGGTTGGCACGGTCGAATTTACTGCTTATAAACTTCAATCTTCCATGAATCTCGTACATTCATAACTGCTCATTGGTGTATCGAATGTAAACAAATGACGTCATATATTACGAAATGGACAAAGTCCGACAATTTATTTATTAAAGACATTTTTTATGTTTAACGTTCTTTTTATAGATACAAGTATTTAAGTAAATGCTCTGTTTATAATAAACAGTATTAAATAACATTTACAGGCCTGAATGTCCGAGAAATTTTCATAGAAAATATTCGTCCTTGGACAGGATTCGAACCTGCAATTTCTCGGACATTCAGGCCGGTAAATGTTATTTAATACTGTTTATTATAAACAGAGCATTTACTTAAATACTTGTATCTATAAAAAGAACGTTAAACATAAAAATGTCTTTAATATATATATATATATATATATATATATATATATATATATATATATATATATATATATTATACGTATGTATATCAGGAAAAGCGCCCGGAAAAACAACTAATTAACACAGACAGAAGAGAGATAAAAATATTGTTATCGAAATTTACATCCAATTTAAGGGCTAAGAGCCATTCAAGGCAGAGAGTTTTTGTGCGGTGCTATATCAGCGTGAGAAAGTGTCGTTCGTTGGTAGCGGGTGTATTCAGGAAATATATCGCTTAAATCTAGACTTGAAGAGTTCACGATTGGAGTGAGCGGGAAAATCTCATCATTACTAGAAAATGGCATAGCAGTCCGTAGACTTGAGAAATCTAATTTCCTGGAAAAGGCTTCTAAGAAAAATATTTTATCAATTCCAACAGAAAGTAACGCTAACATTTTGATCAGTGAATGTATGGAAACGTC
Source organism: Acanthosepion lycidas (assembly GCA_963932145.1). Lineage (NCBI taxonomy): Eukaryota > Metazoa > Mollusca > Cephalopoda > Sepiida > Sepiidae > Acanthosepion > Acanthosepion lycidas. The sequence goes on from OZ010606.1 coordinate 32,559,260, forward strand.
TAAGATCACTATTGTCATTACTCAATGAATGTATGGAAAGATCACCATTGCCATTACTTAGTAGACCTTATCAACTTCAGGATAGGACTGATTTTCTTTCCTAGGCAATCTTTAAACTACGTGTCTGCAAAAAAAAAAAAAAAAAAAAAAAAAAAAAACATCAATTTCTTTCCACAAAGCAGCAGTTCTTCGGAAGAAACTGTCCGGACAGAACTTACTCTCTACTAATGGAATACGAAGGGAATGCGAATGATTCACACATGTGTACGTGGCGTGTCCTCGTTGTAAAAATCAAGCATGGTTGGATTAAGGCATGTAGCTCGTTAGAACACCTGCCATGGAATTAGCGATACAACAGCGAGAGGCTCGTAACGTTTCGTCTGTGGGAAAGAGGTTGTAGCGTGGAAAATTTACCTAGCGCGATCCGGCATTTTGTATAGTCTATCTGTTGTGGCCTTGTTAGAACCAGAATTAAAGATACAAAAGAGCAATTGGGTTAAAAAATATATATTAACAGAAACAGTAATACAAACATATACAAACGAGAGTATTACAGCAAGAATGTTCGGTCCGACTGTCAGAGCTGACTACTGGAAACTTCACATTTCAAAAGGCAGTACCTGCTGCTATATATAGCTGGGAGAGTCCATGCGTGCGTGCGTGAGTAAATTATCATAACACTATCCTTCACAGCAGAGTCTCTGTTCATCGTGATAGAGTACGATTCATTCGGGGTTCTGTCGATGGACAGAGCCCCGAATGAGTTGTACTCTATCACGAGTCAGACAACGGACTGCCTTTTCCTGACTGACTTCTGTAACTGAGTTCTTTATTTAAGGCGTTTTGCCTAGTTCATTTGTGTTAGCTGGAGTATCTTATTTACTCCACAACAAAATTAAACAAATTCCAGTTACAATTACTATTGGCCTCAGAAGGAGGCCGACCGTGGTCGGGATCATATAGTCATTGTGAACTCCACAATCCTTTCCTTAGCTGCATCGGATGTGCTTCACCTGGGCTACATACGGATTTCATACTCTTAGACTCGCTGCCAACTAAGGCTGAAGATCTCAGCCGGTTCTAATATTCAAAGCGTAGCTGGTGGGAGGAAGATGTAGATTCATAAAGGATATTTGCGCGAAAGTGAATGTATCGAACACGACTGAAATTGGAACTCGGCTCTCCGGTTTTCCAGATGCGCTTATACATTTGCACCATCCGCGCATCCCAAGAGGTAAAAAAAGTACAGACCATTGTTTTCGAAAGGAGAATTATTATTCAATTCAGTTGCTGGACTTGCTATTTTCAGACTAGATTCTTTCAGAAACTGAATTTATTATAGCTTCTATTCTTTTTCTCGTGAGAGTTTTAACGACGCCTCCACCCTTCACGGGATTAAAAAAAAAAAAAAAAAAAAACAGAAATCAACGCTTTAATAGAAAATCATTTGTTTTAAACTTTCAGTTATTAGGCCTGTGCAAAAGTCAACTCTTTTGAAAAAAATAGAAACTGGACGAGGGAGATGACTCCTTCTTCAAAGTTAGAATGTTTCTCTCCGTTGTTAGTTGTAGAATTAAAAGAAAGAAGAAAACAGATGATTTATTTTTATTTATTTTTTTTATGCAAATATTTCGGCTAGCAGTTGCCAGTCTTTGTCACTCCTTAATTTGAATAAAACAATTCAAAGATCAATCCTGTCTGGACATCTTTGCTCCAAAGAAAAATATGATATTTTTATGCCACGACTTCCTCTTATGTTGTAAACGTCATCAACTCGTTTTTTTTTTTCTTCCTTGATTTGAATTCTTAAGCGTTTCGAACGTCTTTGCACCGTTTTTACTCAAATTAAAGAGTAAACAAGCCTGGCAACTGCTACTCGAAATATTTCCATAAAAATAAATCATTCGTTGGAATTACAAGTTTTTTCTTTCTTTTAATTATGACTCCTCCTTATTCAATGCGAAGTATATGACCACAGACGCACTACACCTGTGTTGCTGTGATGGTTTTGTTGTAGGTATGCAATTTTTTAAAAGATGGAATTTGAAATTCAGATTTTTTTATATCAATGTTCATCCAATACAAGCCCATAGAGCCACTCAAGGTAGAGTGTCACTGTTAAAATGTTCATGATGAATAATATATCTGTAAAGAGATGGTTGTGAGGATGTGAAGATTATTAGGAAAAGAGCGATAGATACGGATTGACCAATGACTTTAAGCTGTTTTCCTTTTCCTAGATTGGTTGCAAACCAAAGATAGAAACAGTTTAATACAGGGAAAAAGTTAGAGTACATAATTTTCCAAGGGGAAATTTGTGTGAAAGTGAATGTAACGTCGTTAGTCGGAATTTGAACTCGGGATGCAACTTTTCGCGCCGATAATCATTTCCCTCTTTCTCTTCTTCTATTTCTCTCTCTCTCTTTCTCTTTCTTTCCCTTTTTCTCCCTATCTTCTCTCCCTCTTTCTCTCTCTCACTTTCTTTCTTTATTTCGTTCTTTTTCGCTTTCGTTCTCTTTTTTTCTCTCGTTCTCTCTCACTTTCTCGCTATCTCTTTTCAACACACGAAGGCCATGAATAAAATGGACGGAACATGTGAGCAACGAGGAAGTCTCAAGGCAAATAAGGAATAAAAAGAAAATTAAACTTACAATCAGAAAGAGACAGTTGACATTTTGGGGACTCGTCATTGAGGAAGGACGGCTTAGAGAATGCGATACTCATAAGACATGAAGACAAGAAAAGCCGGCAGCGAGGAACCTAACTGACGAGTTTCAGTGAACAGATAGCCGAACAAAGAAAAACACTGGTAATACAAAGGCAAGCGTTACATAGAGCTACAAAAATAGGAAGTTGTGGAGAGCCATGATCAGCCGAGACTTGAATATAGAACAATTATATTATTAATAAAAGTTTGCGTGACAATTAGTTTCTTCATTACTTCAATGGATTTAAGCGAATAGATCTGTTAGGTCTTAAAGAAAATACTTCATCAAGCCCTATGCTCTGGCGCTACAAGATCGCAAAGAGCTACACCAAATAACAAAAAGCTTGAACATTTCAAACAGCAACAAAAACTAAAATGTACAGCACGTGTAAGTAGAATAGAAAATAATTATATATTTATACTATTGTTCATCAAATACAATGCCTAAGAGCCAGTCAAGGTAGAGGGTTACTGAATGAGGTTCTTTTTAAGGGCCTAAAAGGAAGATGTACATATTATGAGTATATGTAGGACAGATAACGGTTGAACTCTAGACTTGAAGGGCTTAAGATCGTAGTGATCGAGGAAGTAGTCTCGAGGGAGCCTCTTCTACAAATAACATTTCGAACATTCCAGAGTAACAAAAACAAAAGGTTTGAAAGAAAAAAATCGCATCATTACTAGAAAGAGTCATACAAGACGGTAGACTTGAGAAATATAATTTCCTGGAAAACTGTTCTAAGAAAGTAACGCTAACAGTTTGTTCAGTGAATGTATGGAAACCTCTAATATGACTATTGTCATTACTGTTACCGTAGACCGTAGCAACATCAGTATAGGATTATTTTTCTTTCCTTGGCAATCTTTTTCTTGCCCGCCCAAAAAGATATCAGTTTGTTCCACAAAGCAGCAGTTTTTCGGCAGAAACATTCTAGATAGCTGTGCCCGAGAACTGTGACGCGGCTATCCGGGACGGTCTCTTTGTAGTTTTCAGCGCGGTAGCTTTTTGCGTGGTGATGTAAATAGGGTCTTGACTTCTTTGCGTCTCATGTCAAATTTTGCAATTGTTACACCCAAAAACAAAAATTACACACACACACACATGATCGCAAAAGCGTGAAACCCAGGGTCACAAACTCACATCTATCCAACCAATATATATATATATATATATATATATATATATATATATATATATATATATATATATATGTATGTATGTATGTATGTATCGGGAAAAGCGGCTGAGAAAAAAACTGGCTAATTAACACCGACAGAAGAGAGATAAAAATATTGCTATAGAAATTTTCGCCCAATTCAAGGCCTAAGAGCCATTCAAGGCAGAAAGTTTCTGTGTGGTGTTATATAAGAGTGAGAAAGTGCCGTTCATGTGTACTGTAGGTATGCAGGAGATAAAACGGTTAAACCTAGACTTGAAGAGGTTACGATTGGTGTGACCGGGAAAAAAACATTATTACTAGAAAGTGGCATAGCAGTCCGCAGACTTAAGAAATCTAATTTCCTGAAAAATTGTTCTAAGAAAAATATTTTATCAATTCCAGCAGAAAGTAACTCTAACATTTCGGTCAGTGAATGTATGGAAACGTCTAAGATCACCATTGTCATTACTCAGTGAATGTATGGAAACCTCTAATATCACTATTCTCATTACTGTTACCGTAGACCATAGCAACCTGTGGCTATGATTTGTTTTCTTTCTTTGGTAATCTTCAACTTTCGTGCCCGCAAAAATAGTCTGTAAAAAGTACGTTTTTTTCCCTTGACACCACTATTGTTTTAACTACCTTCACTCTTCAACGATGGTTATTGTTTTAAACGAGAGATGATCAAGGAAAGCTGGTTCCCTGTGTCGTACCAGAAAGTTTTTCTCGCCGGCGTCCATCCTTCAAATCTATAAATCAACCATTCGCCTTTGCATGGAATATTCCTGCCATATATGGTCTGGATCCCCCGCTATTCGTCTCAAGGTCCTCGACAAAATCCAGAGACGGATATGCAATTTGATTGTCCCTGATCTGGCATCTCGTCTACAGTCGCTCTCTCACAGATGTGCCGTCACCTCCCTCTGTCTTTTTTACAAATACTTTCGTGGTAATTGCTCCGACGAGCTATTTTCGATAGTTCCCAAACTGCATGAATTTAAACATGCCACTAGGTCGGCATCTCGGCCCCACCCTTTCACTGTCGAAACGGTTAAATGTAGCCGTCTCTTCTACCCCAATAGCTTCTTGTCCCATCTGTGAAACTCCCTTCCTCTTTCTTGCTTCCCTGTCAGCTATAATCTCCAACTATTCAAATGCAATGTCAATCGACATTTCCAGATGCCTTGATCTATTCCCAGTCCTTCTCTGCATCCTTTCCTCTCTCTCACGCCTCTTTATTCTCGCTCTCATTCTCTGTAACCCCTTGCGTGCTAGTGGCATCCCGCCTTGCTTGGGGTGAAATGCCTAAAAAAAATTACATTTGTAATAAAGCCTAAACATATGATGAAAGTGAATTTAATATTTTTGTTTTAAATTTTCAAGAACAAAGAAAATGTATAAACACTATCTATTTGCTACTTTGTTTATTCACGGAAATAATTTTCTATTTCCAATTTTCGAAAAACTAATACAATTAGAAATAATACACCTCAATATTTATCATTTACCAATTTATAAAGAAATAAATATGAAAACATTTTTATGTTAATTAATTTAAAAAAAAATTTACTAAATTATTAAAATATTTGAACCAACTATAAGGAAATCCTTATTATTTAGCATTTTATAAAGTTTGAATCGATTAACAATTAGCCGTTTTTTTGGCCAAACATTACAATAAATACCATAATAAATAAATAGTGTAAATAAACAATCTAATAAATAAATTTTGTTTATTGTTTTTGTTGTCAATTCTTAAGAGCAAACAAAATGTATAAATTCACTTTTTTATTCAATTTCCAGTGAAGCTTTGTAAAACAATGGACGTTGCTGAGAAGTGAAGGTAGTTAAAATGATAGCGATGTCAAAGGAAAAATCGTCGGTTTTACCGTTTTTTTTTTTGTTTTTTTTTTAGGGACAATGGTTAAATATTAACTTTTCCTTTTTTAGTCAAGAAACTAAGCTTCTCTTTTGCGCATCTGAAATGTCAGCATCACAATATATGTTTTGTGAATATGTCTGGGAATAACTGAAATTGCATATATATATATATATATATATATATATATATATATATATATATATATATATATATATATATATATATATATATATATATATATATATATAAAAGAAATATAGTCTTAAGGTGTGCTATATTTATGGAATAAAGTGCTCAATATGAGAGATAGAGCGTGTGTAAATATAAAAGTGAACATAGAAGTGAACACTTAGAAGCGACAGTCTGTTTCATGCTATATGCAATCGTCAGGCCTGACGATTGCATATAGCATGAAACAGACTGTCGCTTCTAAGTGTTGACTTCTATATATATATGTATAAAGTAATACATCGAGTCTAGAAGAAACCGCAACAGAATGCAGAAAACACTGGAAGGCCGTTTCCTCGTATATTTGGGTCTCATCAGCAGTGCGAATCCACTACCGAGAATTGAAACCCGCATAGTTACATTAACAGGCAAACATCATGCCAACCGTACTAACGGACCTCCATCCAGAGAATTAGAAGCTGCTTCAAGCAAGGATATAAAAATGATAGAAATTAAATTCTATACTTGATGAATTAGTTGATTATCTCAAATCCTCCTTAATCTCTATCATTTGTATATCCTTGCTTGAACCGGCTTCTAATGTTCTGGATGGAGCGGCTTGGTGATAGTAGTCGTGGCTCTCGGAGGCATAGTCCTATGGGTAAAGGAAACTTGGATGAGTTCCACCACGTAATATGTGAACGAGCGGAGCAATATCGAGTCTAGTTCGTTACCTCTTCGTCACCGAGGCCCGTTAGTACTGTTGGTATGACGTTTGTCTATCAATGTGTCTGTCCGGGTTTCAATTCTCGGTAGTGGATGCGCGCTGCTGATGCGTCCCAAGTATAGGACGAACCTGCCGTCCAGTGCTTTCTGCATTTCTTTGAGGTTTCTGCTAGACTCGATGAATTACTCAAATCCTCATTCATTTCTCTCACATATATATTATGTTGGTGCAAAAATAATGTCGGTTTTTGACGTTAAAAAATAAGTCAAAAACCGACTTTATTTTTAATGTCGTTTTCTCACATAGTAACATATGTGAGAAAACGACATTATTTTTGCACCAACCTAATATATAAAGGGTTTTTGTATGACCATATGTAAAGGCAAAAGGTGCAGTTCATTATTATGCTTATATAGGATGAATAACGGTCAACAATAGCCTTGAAGAGTTTAAGATTGTAGCGGTTGGGAAAACAATTCTATCGGGAGTCTGTTCCACAAAGCAACAGCTCTAGGTTGGTCGGTTGCTTTTGTTTGGCGCCAAATCAAGCTCTATGTGTTATTTAATGACGAAATCTAAATATTTTGTAATCATTTTTTTATATATATAATAATGGTTTCAGCTATACAAGTCTTACGAATTAACGCGTAGCTAGTGGAGGGGAGCTGAGGCAGATTCTTACCTTCCCCAAGTTTATTTGAGCGTAAGTGACTACAATGAACCCAACAGGAATTGGAACTCGGTTCTCCAATTAACAATTTCGAGACATTATCCCACTCACGCATCCAAGCTTACAGCAGCTGGTATTCCCAAGCGGTTACTCATCGTGGTACTGACGAGACTCGACGTTACTTAACTTCGGTGACCTTTCGGGAAACGAGCAGTTCTAGGAAAGAGGCTGCTCGAGGGAATTTGCTTCTTATTAATGGAATACAAAGGGAATATGGATGATTCATCTTCGCGTACACGGTGTACGCGGTGTCCAAGCTGCCAAGATCAGGGCTGGCAGGGTAGTCAGGAAGGAGGCGCGAAACAAAGTGCATATTTCTTTTCTTTGTATGTGACATGTCCTTTCAGGACGTAGACGATCATGGCTCTCCACCACCTTCTATCCCTTGCAGCTCTCAGCAAGTTCCTTCCTCCTGCCACCCCCCAACCATGTTCTATCATTTACTTGCTTAAGCCCACCAGGTATGTCACGCGATGCTTTCCCTTGTCTCTCTCTCCATCTTTTCAGCCCCGTGAGTATCAGATTCTCTAGGCCATCCTTCCTCATTATGTGTCCCAGAAACTTCAGCTGCCTCTTTCTGATGTTAAGCAAGAACCTTCACATTGTCTGCATCCTCTCGAAGACCTCATCGTTGCTCACACGCTCGGTCCACGAAATCCTCAGCATCCTTCTGTAGAACTGCATCTCCGTTGCCTCGAGTCTCTTCTTCATCCTTAAGGAAATTGTCCAGCATTTGCTGCCGTAAAGAAGGACAGATGTCACGCAACAGCTCAGTATCCTTTTCTTTGTTACCAAAGAAATCCTCCTGTCTCTCAATACTCTGCCCTGCTTTTGGAATGTGCCCTTCAGATCTCAGTGTCGCACTTGCACGTGTAAACCAAGCTTATTCGGTGTTTTGTGTCGTCAACTCTTTGCTAAAAAAATGCAGAGAAGCGAAGAAATATTCAGATCTTCCTTTTCTTTGTTTTATTTTAATGAAAAGCAAAGTCGCCATTCTCATCTGTTGGGGGAAAAAAACCCACAGTTCGGTGGTCTCTGAAATGGAGAAGCATGGCGATAAAGTCAGCCAGAACATTTCGCTAAATGACCATTTGATCCGAAAACATCAAGAGTTATCAGGAGATGCCATTTGTAAGTAGAAAGAATCTCTATGGCTTTTGTTTCGGTTTTTTTGTACTTACTTTAATATATTCTCAAAACTACTTTTTAATTTTCAGACTAGCGAATTTATTTGTAAATTACCAAAAAAAAACAAAATGGTCATAGCACATATGAACGAAGCTTATTCGGTGTTAACGTACGGATTGCCGTTTTAAATCCGCTCATACCTAACCGCCTGAATCCCATCTAGGGACGGGTTAAGAAGGACGACTTACCACGTTCCATTTGCCGTTCTTTCAATTTCCAATAAACAACGCAGCCGAATCCGTTGGTACCTAACCGCCTGAATTCCCTCTAGAGACGCGTAAAGAAGGGCGACTTACCACGTTCCAATTGACGTTCTTTTTCTCTTTCAACCTCCAATAAACAACGTAGCCGAATCCGCTGGCTCCTTGCTCTGCTCGGGGTATTTTCTGAAAGATAACGGTTGGGAAAATTAGTTTGTTTGATGAATTATTATCACCGAACATTTCCAAACCCCCCAAATCCCAGCATTTGTTTAAACTCGTTACCGGTTATTTCCTTTACCTTTGTGGCGGAATTTTCTTTAAATCTCTTGTTCTAAAATTAATAATTTCATATTCATGCAAACAGATAATACAAATAGATATATCAGTCAGTCAGCTATGTGCTACACGCTTTGGCGATTATGTATCTTTGGAGACATGACTGACGAGGCAGGTTTTTTTTCCTGCGGTAGGGTGACATTTTCTTTTCTGCGGTAAACCAGTCACCATCCAAGGCTATAGAACCCGGTCTGTCCTGTGGGGAGAAGAAGAGGATTCATACCTTTCCAAAGGGAATTAGCACGTAAGTGAATGTAATGGATTTGACTGGAATTCGAACTCGGCTCTCTGATTGCTCAATCAGTTATGCGCCATGCGTGATACATGCTTAGCCGATCATGTATCTTGCGATACATGACTGACGTGGCAGTTTTTTTCCCGCAGTAGGTTGCCATTTTCTTTCTGCGGTAGACCAGTTGCTATCTAAGGCTATAGAACCCGGTTTATCCTGTGGAGAAAAGAAGAGGATTCATATCTTTCCCATACGTATTAGAATGGATTCGACTGGGATTCTGTCCTGCTATTTACCTATAGCTGGTGGAAGAAGAAGAGATTTCATACGTTTCCCAAGGGTATTAGCACGTAACTGAATGCAATGGATTTGACTGGAATTCGAACTCGGCACTCTGACTCCTCAATCGGTTATGTACAATGCGCCATACACGCTTAGGAGATCATGTATCTTTCCATACATGACCGACGTGGCAGATTTTTTTCCCCGCAGTAGGGAGCCATTTCTTTCTGCGGTAGACCAGTTGCTATCCAAGACTATAGAACCCGGTCTGTCCTGCTATTTACCCATAGGTGGGGGAGAAGAAGAGAATTCATATTAGATATAGATACATACAATCCCTGCATGTGCGAATCATAAGAAATATACGTGTAAATTGTCGATGCTAAATAAATGTGACTGGAGAACAGAGTTTATCTTTGATTTATTACACGTAGGTACAATAAATCGCAATGCGAAATGTCTTTCTTGCTGTTGGTTGCACTAAAAACAAGTTTGAAAAACGCTGAAATCTTGGTAATTTTCTCCTTATCTGTTATTCGTGTATTTCAGCTGTTCAATGTTTTATTCCGCGCCAGATGAGTAACAAGTGTGGGAGTTAACTTTACTAATTTAAAGACGATTTATTCTTATTATTAGGTTGGTGCAAAAATAATGACGTAATAATGTCGTTTTTTGACGTTAAAAAATACGTCAAAAAACGACATTATTACGTCATTATTTTTGCACCAACCTAATACATACGATTTATGTAAAAAAAAAAAAGAATCCTCCGTTTTCATACTATTGTCCTCATCTTTGTCGCCATATTTATTACAACGTTTCGGCCGTTGTACACTCCGGCCATTTTCAGGTAGTTGAAATGAAACCTTTATTTCGCTCACTTGAGTAGACTGCTCTAGTTCCACGTGCCCTGTTTAGTGGATGTTAGTTATCAGTTATCTGCTGTTAATTTCCCTCTGCAAGTTCCCCACTGCCTTAACCGGGTATTGAACTCATACTCTTCGGGTACTGTCACTGGATTTAACGAACGCCTTTATCCACTGTGCTATGTGTCCTTGTAGAGAACTCAATATAACAGAAGTAACATGTTCAGGAGTGGGGGGGCGAATATCTTTTTATATATATAAAATTTCAGATATAACTAAAAATATATCTGTAAAAGAAAAATAAAAAGTCTTCCTTTTGTCTTTATATATATATATATATATATATATATATATATATATATATATATATATTACCACATAACACTCTTGAGCGCTTAGCTTTGGAGCGGGTAGAATGGAGATCAACGTGTTTTAGTGGACTCAGCAATTTTCAATCTGCTTGTCTGAATCATCTTCAAGAAGCGAGAGAAAGAACTAACAGCTCAGCCAATCTAACAGTGATCTCATCTCACAATCCCCACACTTGTTCCATATGTGGCCTCCTTTGTAAATCACTAACGGGTCTTAAATGCCACTTAAGATTATCGCACAAAATTTCATAACTGAATCAATAAGTTGTCAGATCCTCATACGTCGAAACCGACGGGAGTGTCCATTAATATATATATATATATATATATATATATATATATATATATATATATATATATATATAGAGAGAGAGAGAGAGAGAGAGAGAGAATGAGAGAGCGAGTGCGATGGAAAAATTCTCTTCTAAATTACTCAAAATTGAAAATAACACAACTCATACCAAAACTACACAAAATTACCTTGAAATACTAAAGAGTAAATTTATTCAATAAAATTGTGATTGGCTTCAACCACGGCCTCCAGACGACTTCGGAATCTCCTGCAGCTCTTCTGGACGGTCTCCTTGTTTAAGTTGGTGAATGCTGCCATAATCCTTGCCTTCAGTTCATCTTTGGTTTTTACAAGGTGTTTCGTCAAACTCTTGCTCAATTGCCCCTCAAACATAATAAACAAGTTAGTTGCAGTCTGGGGAGTTAGTGGGGACAACTGACTGTTTGTACTGCATTGTGCAGACTCCTGTTGCCAGACATAGGGTCTTCCAACAGCCACCCTCCTGACCCAGCGCAGCATTACCTCCTATGGCACTTGATGTAGGCCCCCGTGTTGAATCTGGGGACCTCGCCGACAAATTGTTTACTTATCAAAACGATCAGAGTGAGTTTTCCGAGCTGACGTACCTTCGTAATTCGAGTCATCCATCTCTATCTGAATTCTAGTTATTGTCCTCAGATTAGCACCCAAACATAGGTTCGTATTGGAGCTTTCGACGCGAATGCCGTTTCTAAATTCCCGGCGGCATGAATTGCGTAATGGTGGGCTCTTTTTACCAGAAACGGTGTCCAACCGACATTACTATACTGCGCAACCGACAAAATAAAAAACAAACAACACGCATGCGCAAAATTAAAAATATAAAATGGTGACGATTTACCCATCGCACCTCGAATGTATATGTATATATATATATATATATATACACACACACACACACACATACACACACACACACACACACACACACACATATATATATATATATATATATATATATATTGTAGGCCAACGAAAGGGATTCGAGAGCCACGCTCGCCAAATCGACAGTAATATTAATTATAATAAATTACATATTTTAAGCCTTTAAACGCACGCACGCACGCACACACACACACACACACACACACACACACACACACACACATATATATATATATATATATATATATATATATATATATATATATATATATATATATATACAAACACACTGTGTGTAACTGAAAAATTATTCAAATCGTGCAACAGTAAGATTGTCCAAATGTTAGATTAAGATTTGAGCCGTTGTATCTTAGAAATGATTAAAGATATCTTACTGGAACTCTCCATGGCTTTTTTTTTTTTTTAACACTATGTGATTCTACTTTGAACAATAAGAAATTATCTCTGTGAAAATTTCTTGGACATTCAGGCCGGTAAATGTCGTTAATACTGTTTAGTATAAACAGAGCATTTATTTAAATATTTCTATCGATAAAAAAATGACCTATAAACATAACAAATGTCTTAAAATAATTGTCGGACTTGGTCCATTTCATAATGTGTGACGTCATTTGTTTACATTTAAATACGCATCGAGCAGATATGAATGTACGTGAGAGAATCATGGAAGATTGTAGTTTAAAAACAGTAAAACTGACCTTGCTAACCTAAACGATCCTCTGTGGCTCAATCGGTAAAAGCACGTCAGGTTATATAGGACGCATATTTTCTATGAAAATTTCTCATACATTCAGTGCGGTAAATGCCGTTAAGACTGTTTATTTTAAACAGACCATTTACTTAAATATTTGTAATTATATATATATATAAAAAAAAGAACGTATAAACATAAAAAACGTTTTAAAATAGTTGTAGGACTTTGTCCATTTAATAATGCGTGATATATATATATATTATATATATA
>OZ010606.1:32572515-32585015 GCA_963932145.1 Acanthosepion lycidas
AATAATTTGTATCCAGCTAAAAAAAAAAAAATGAAATTTGTACGTGAATAATATAAAATGTAAAGAACTGTTTCTTTTATTCTGCCAAAACAAAATCAGGTAATAATTTAAAGAATTATGTTAAAGTTTCAATCACACTCAATCAGTTATCCTTCCTGGGTATGATGATAAACTACATCCGCGTCCAGGGTAAGAGGCTATACTACATCCGCATCCTGGGTAAGACTATAAACTACGTCCAACAGTAAGGTTTCTGATCAGGAGATTTTGAGGAGCGTAGTATCACTTCTTAATTGCTGGTGTTTCTAGGTTCGAAGGTAGCACCTGTTAGGGTCCCATCTATGGGTAAATAGTTAACCTCCAAGCTGGGATCAAAACACTATGAAAGTGTAAAAGTAGGCTTTAGTACCGGAAATGCTTTGTAAAAAATTATTACCAGAGATAGATTTTTGAAGGAGAGAAAACCTACTACCATTTTGAAAAATAATATTACCAACAATACGTTTTTGAAAAAAAGAATTATTGTCAGCAATGCATTTTTTAAAATGATATTGCCAGCTGTACATTTTTGAATAAAAAAAAAAGATATTACCAGAAATGGATTTTTGACAAAACAAACTATTACCAGTAATAAATATTTTATCGGCATTAAATGACCCCCTGAGGTTGATATGCCGTAAAACCAAATAACCAACCAATCAGTCAGTTATGTAGCATGCGTGATACACACTTAGATGATCATGTATCTTTTGATACATGACTGACGAGGCAGATTTTTTCCCCGCAGTAGGTTGCCATTTCTTCCTGCAGTAGACCAGTTGCCATCCAAGGCTATAGAACTCGGTCTGTCCTGCTATTAACCAGGGGAGGAGAAGAAGAGGAATCATACCTTTCCCAAGGCTATTAGCACGTATCATTAGTTCAATCGACTAAATATCCTTTTTCCAATTTCATCTTATTATTTAATTTTTTTTTAAATTATTAATTATTTAAATTGTTTAATCTCTACCCCTGTTCAAAAGACCGGGGAGGAGTGTGGGCCGAACCAAACAATAGGCAAAATTATCTACTCTTACTAATCAATAAGACAGGATGTTTTATATATATATATATATATATATATATATATATATATATATAAAACTTCCTTTATATATATATATATATATATATATATATATATATATATATATATATATATATATATATATATATAAAACATATATATATATATATATAAAACATCCTGTCTTATTTGATAATAAACCGAATTGCACCCTATTACAGTTCGATATCGTGGATTACCTACATGAGAAACTACACATTATTAAGTTTCTAAATAATAAAAATCTATTAAACAATAGACATGAGTCAACCGTTTTTTTCCCGACATCATCAAATCTTTGCATTGAATAATTAGCATATAATTTTTTTTAAAATCCATAGTCCTAATAAATAGCTTAAATACCCTACAAAAAAAGATAACTCTTTATGAAGTCGTCAAAAAACAAATGTTACGGCAGTTTTTTTTATATACACAAAACCCTTTCAGAAAAAATAAAATAAAAAAATAAATAAATCTCCATAGACACGTAAACCAGACTAGACGAAATCATCTTCCGTTTTAAAATTAGACACCCCAACCTTACCCTGACTTGACACCTATGAATGTAACTCTATACTGATACAAATTATTAACACCCTGTGCCCCTCTTTATATGAACAATCGCGCTGGCCATTACTATGGAAATTTTGATTTCAATAATGAATATACTATTAAAACACGTAAATTTCAGAAATGAGTTATTCCAAAAAATTTCGCTTGAAGATGGAACAGAGCTTACTTTAATTCAAATAATTATATTGAAGTTTTCGGCTCTTATTTTGAAACATGAGAACTCTTATGTAGCGTGTTGGAATCATATTTTTAAATAAATAATTATATATATATATAATCAAATGTTGATGACATTCAGACGTAGAAACCACTATTTTACTTAGAAAAAGGGCTGGAAAGATCAGTTGCATGCCATGCGTGATACACATTTAGGTGATCACGCATCTTTCGATACATGACTGACGAGCCAGGTTTTTCCACGCAGTAGGTTGCCACTGGTAAACCAGTTGCCATCCAGGGCTATAGAATTCGGTCAGTCCTGCTATTTACCCACAGACTATTCCCAAGAGTATTAGCACGCAATGGATTCAACTGGAATTCTAACTCGGCTCTCCGATTCCTCAATCCAAGCCGCTATCCATTACTCCACGGCGCCTCCGTATTCTGTCATACATCTTTACTTTTTTCCAGAATAAATAATTTTTGTGTAATATAAAATAAATTATTGATAATTTTTACTATCCTTTTTTTTTTTTTTTTTGTATATCCCATTCCTTCATTTCTCAGTGTAAATTATAAACTGTCGATTTTATTTACAAGGTAGTATAATGTAGAGAACGGTGAATAATTTTTAAAAAGAGGGGACAGTAGAGAGGAAAACTGGATCAGGAGGTCACAACAGGAAGAAGGATTATCATTTCAACTTAGAGCTAAAAATCAATAAGATTTAACTCAATCCATAAGACGCTTTACACGTGAGAGGGTAGTTTCAGCTATGAAAGACAAAAGAGTAGTAAAAAAAAAAGACTTGAAAATGAAATCGTACGTGAAACATGTTAGACACCTTGTTACTTCAGGACAGAAAGTTAGAAAGTTAGAGAAGGCAAAGATCATCTTGAATAAGTATACTACACACACACTCACACACACACACACACACAAACATATATATATTACTTTCACCTATGCACATCGTCTGAGTACCCTGGTATTTTGATACATGACTGACGAGGCATATTTTTCCCCCAGTAGGTTTGCCTGGCTCTTTAGGTTCATAGATTTGCTCTACTTAGTCTATTAAGCACTTTGCTTAGTTATTTTTACTTTACTCGTGTCGGAGGTTTTTTTATTTGGACTCTGAGCTTGGATTCTGGTCGATTGTTTTTCGCCTGAATTACATGTTCTTAGTATACGATGACCGTTATAGAAGTTTTAAGACTTTTCAGGAGAGACATTTATTTATTTCAAAGAACAAAACTCTAATCATCTTCAAAGGAGGCTCTGCTTACTTCAATATAACATTGTGGTAACGCTACAGCTACTCCGTGAAGTCTCCGTTGATGTCATCCAAAACTGACTATCCAGGAACCATATTCCAACCTCTATTGTATAAATGTCTTCAAAACGACTGCTCCTGAGATTCTTCTTCGGTTCGAGGAACAATAAGAAAAATCTCAGGGAGCAAAGTCTTGACATTTAGGGTGGGGGATGACGGACAATTTTCATGACCATCAACCATCTTCCTGCTGTCACCCACAAGTCTTTCTTCGTCACTCAGCAACACGGGAACAAATTTTGCCCAAATTTTGTGCATGTTCAGATTTTCATGAATATGTGTACAATTGCCACACCAACTCAAAAACTGACTGCTTACACACACGCACACATGCACACACATATATATACACACACACATATATATACACATATACACAACGCACATATATATACACAAACATATATATACACACAAATATATATATATATATATATATACACCCATGAACACATATATATATACACATACACACACAAAATATATATATATACGCATACACACACATATATGCATACATACACTTATATATAAATATATATATATATATATATATATATATATATATATATATATACACGCACATATAATTTTTCGACTTCTGCTCAATAACAATAGAAGACCATCAAAGAAAATATTAAAAAATTTACCTGTCGCTGCACACTTCAACCAACTGTTCCATACCATTGATAACATCAGCTTTGTGCGTTTAGCGTCTTAATTCAACAGCCGACAAGAAAAACGCAGATCGAAGTTGAAATATATTAATTAAGTGATTAAACTAAAATTTGGGTTATCTCAGAGAATATAGTTTCCACAGGAGTCCTCTGATCACCATAAAAAACAACAACATTCTTCGGAAGAGTGAGTTTATTCCTCGTCTCGTTGAATAAAGGACAGGGGCGTGTCCGAAATTTACGACTGTAAAATCTCTCTTTTCGTGCATCAATTTAATCAAAAGGCTAATATATAATACATATCATTAATCTTATTGCCAATATTGTTATCATTTTATTCCTCAAATTTTATTAACCGGCGTATTAAATGCACAGATTATCAGAAGTACATGTGATCCATTTTTCGTTTTAATTATATATATATATATATATATATATATATATATATATATATATATATGTATGTATACACTACAGTTCAAAAATTCCAAGACACTCCTAGGATTAGCATGGGAAGAATTAGACAGAAGAGTGAAACCTTTCCATCCCCAAAATGAAAAAGCTCTTACAGTCATTGAAAATGGAATGGAATCAATTATCAAAAACCTATACTTTCAGGAAAATTTTGTGCTGCGGTAATAAAGGTGACATGAGGATAACAAGAAAAACTTATAGTCGTACGTCCCACGTACACTACAGTTCAAAAGTTTGAAGCGAAACCCAGAATTAGCATGGGGTGAACATGAGAGAAAAATGAAAAAAAGAAATGGAAAAAAGCTCTTAAGGGACATTTAAAAAAGAATGGAATCAATTATCAAGTTTATACTTTGACAAACTTTTGCCAAAATTTTGTGCTGTGTTATCAAAGCTAAAGGAGAACATTTTGATGAGAGGAAAATTTAATGATAAAATGCTTTTTTGTCATAATAAAATTTATAATAAAATCCATGTCTTACTTTTTTAACCATATATATTAATTTTCTCTCAAAATTTGTATTTTAAAATACAAAACAATTACTTTTGGAGCCAATTTTAAAAATTACCAGGGGTGTCATCAAATTTTATAACTGTAATGTATATATATATATATATATATATATATATATATATATATATATATATATAACTGTAATGTATATATATATATATATATATATATATATATATATATATATATACACAGTGTAACCCGGATATAAGAGACCAGGATATAAGAGAAATCCGGATATAAGAGAGATTTTCTCTGGTCCCAAATTAAAGCCATACTTACCTAAACAAAATAGACCAAACACGAATATAAGAGAAACCAGGATATGAGAGACTTCTTCTCCGGTCCCGACAACACTCTTATATCCGGGTTACACTGTATATATATATATATATATATATATATATAACAATTATCTAATCTCTCTGAGTATATATATATATATATATATATATATATATATATATATATATATATATATATATATATATATATTAGCAGTATAACCCGTCTTTGCGCGAGTCTTTCATTTCTCGGAATTTTTGCTGTTCAATTGAAGCAGTTTAAGCTTAAAGTCAGTCCCCCTAAAAACCAATATTAATAACAACATTTAGGTGTAAGTGAGGCACATCCCCAAATGGGGGGGGATACAATTTGAATGGGGGGGGGCCCTGAAAAGGGAACTGTATAATAATAAATAATATTATTGTAATAGTTTAAACTATTTATTTTTATCAATTTTTTTTTTTAAAGATATATATCCAAGAACAAATAGTAAAAAGTAAAAAGGTGCTGAGAGTTATAATGGAAAGGAAATAGGGGAGAGCCATTGTCACAAACAATTTTGAAGAATTATCTATGGAACAAAAATAATTTAGCGAAATCGGATGAAAACTGTGGAAATGCATAAACAAAATCCCATCAAACATATACACAGACATACACATTTTTAGAATTAAACATATTTATATATATATATATATATATATATATATATCACCTTCAATAAGTATACACACACACACACACACACATATATATATATATATATATATATATATATATATATATATATTACCCCACACATACATACAGGATTTAATTTTAATTAATAACTAGATCTATACATTATCTAATATCAATGTAATAGCAATTAACCTAAAAAGTTAAATAATAAAACCTTTCTTAAGCCTGTCAAATTACGGTTGATAGCAATTAGCTCATTTAAATAAATAATGATGATAATTAACTTGATTGGGGATCTTTTGTTTATTTAAAGACTAAACGCCTTCTTCATATTCGATAATCTTCTAAGTACAGCCGAGAAGGAATATTATTATTATTATTATTATTATTATTATTATTATTATTATTATTATTCCCTTTCCTTTCCGGTGTATTATCATTTCTTTCCGGGTCGCTAGCAGAGAATTAAGGTCAAAAATGTCATCATGACATTTTCCACTGAGCATTTTTTGAGGAAAAAAAAAATTAAACCTAAGATCACATGTATTTTACATATATAAATCCCTTCTTAATGTGTGAGATGTACATAAGAGTACAATTTTTGTATTTCTTTAAGGCCTGGCCTACCAGAGAATCCTTTAATGAATCTATCGGAACTTTTTCCATTCAATCCGAGGGCTTCAACTACAACTAGAATTATTGATGCCCTCATGTACCACAAATTTTGAGACTTCAATATCCTGTATTTTGATAGTTTTTTTTTGTTTTTTTTGTTTTTTTTTTTAAAGATCCTCAAATATACAATACAGTCTGCAGGGCCTGCCATGTCAATAAGAAAGCGTATTCTGTTTTTTATTTTTATTTTTTATTTTTTATTTTTTTTTGTCTCTGAACAAGATCTCTGGTCAATTAGCTTTGATTGTTCTGTCTGTGTGTATTGTCAAGTCTCATACAATTGTTACAGGTTCCATCACCGTAACCGGGTCTGGGTGGTGTTCATACCAATTTCTTTCCCGTAAAAGTTGCAGATTTTCCAATGCAGATATTGGCCCACTCTGTCATGCCGGGTTTTATATTCAGCGGATGCGAATACCGTGCAACCTGATACAAGATGGTCAACTGTTTCTGGATATTTATCACAGAATCTGCATTTTAGGCTAACACAATTTTTTAGTATATGTGCTTGGTAATTTCTAGTTAACAAGCAATGGTCCTTTGCAGCAAGAATAAAAGCTTTCGTTTCAGCTTCTAAACGTTGCTTTTAACCGTATCCACTGATGGGTACGGGGATTTCTCTAAATCAGCTTCTTTGGGACGGGCAGAATATTGACCGTGAAGAGGCTTATCTTGCCAACTTCTCTGTATCTGGTCCGTTGCCTTTGTTTGACTTTATTTTTTTAAAGGTTTTTTGCAGCTGCAGTAGGCCTATTACGCTTTAATTACATCTCTTCAACCCCTTGAAATTCCATTTTGAACTTGTTGTTTCTTTATTACAACGTTTCGGCCGTTGTAGGCTCCGGCCTTCTTTAGGTGGTTGGAATGTCGAACTGAACACTTTATTTCGCTCACTGGGGTAGAGTGTTCTAGTTCCATGTGCCATGTTTAATGGATGTCAGTTATCAGTTATCTCCTGTTAATTTCCCTCTGAAAGTTCTCCACTTCCTTAACCTGGTATTGAACTCACACTCTTTGGGTCCTGTCACTGGATCTAACCAACACCTTTATCCACTGTGACATCTGCCCTTGAGGAAACATGGTACAGTAATAAATATAACACGTTGTAAAAAATATGGCGACAAAGATTAGGACTATAGTCCGAATAATGTAAATAATGTACATAATACCTCATCTCAGAAATATAGACAGATACTGAAGGGCCGAAACGTTGTAAAAAATATGGCGACAATGATGAGGACAATAGTCCGAATAATATAAATAATGTACATAATACCTCATCTCAGTAATATAGACAGATACTGAAGGGTCGAAACGTTGTAAAAAATATGGCGACAATGATGAGGACAATAGTCCCAATAATGTAAATAATGTACATAATACCTCATCTCAGTAATATAGACAGATACTGAAGGGCCGAAATGTTGTAATAAATATGGCGACAAAGATGAGGACAATAGTCCGAATAATGTAAATAGTGTACATAATACCTCATCTCAGTAATATAGACAGATACTGAAGGGCCGAAACGTTGTAAAAAATATGGCAACAAAGATGAGGACAATAGTCCGACTAATGTAAATAATGTACATAATACCTCATCTCAGTAATATAGACAGATACTGAAGGGCCGAAACGTTGTAAAAAATATGGCGACAAAGATGAGGACAATAGTCCGAATAATGTAAATAGTGTACATAATATTAGGTTGGTGCAAAAATAATCTTGTTTTCTCACATATGTTACTACGTGAGAAAACGACATTATTTTTGCACCAACCTAATACCTCATCTCAGAAATACAGACAGATATTGTTTCTTCTTCCATATCATTTTAAGACAGATCATCACCTAGTCATCTGTAGCTTCCAGGTATCTTTGAAGGCTGATTGTTGTAGTTTTGTAAGACAGTCCTAGTTGAACTAATCCTCTGCCTCCTTCGGATCTGGGTACATAAAGACGATCAACATCAGCCTTGGGATGATGCATACGATGGCAAGTTTTCTCGATTTAGCTTCGTCCAGTGTCAACTCCAGGTACAGCCAACGTGTTTAAGGCTGATATTCTTTTATTTTATTCCACCTCGGTATTTACCACCAGATACATATGTCTGTAGTATTCTTTTCTTACTTTCTCCTTCATTTCGCTATGCTGTATTAGATCTCCTTCGTTAATTCATTAGTTCCTATAGGCTTCTTCGTATTCCAGTCCCCTAATCTTTGTGACAAAATCTAGATCTATTGTGTGTTTCTGTTATTCTCCCTTTCTTTCAGGATACTTTTGCACATCTAGTCCGAAATCCATTCCTATGTCGTCACTGGATCATTGTACAATATTGAGGAGTGTTAAACATGTTTGCCATAGTCTTTGAATATGGAATCCAGTGAAGTAGGTAATGTGTTCAATATCAGAGGTTGGCAGTGAACATATTTTGGAAAAAGTAGCAGCTGTTAAGTAATTCTTTAAGTCTTCGATATCAGAGGTTGGCAGTGAAGATATTTTGGGAGAAAAAAAAATGGCTGCTTTTATACACGTCGGATTGAATATTTCGAGCTTTCTGATTGGTTAACCCTTCTATTGGTGAACTATAAAATGAGTCAGCTCATTATGGCTAGCTCACTAGTACCAACGTACCCAAAAATTCTAACAAGGAGGCCCTTCAACTCATTGTTGTCTTCGGCAAAGAGTTTGAGATCATCCATGTAGAGTAGATGATTAAATAATTTCTTGTTTACTTTGTATCTGTTATATACCGTACCTATGAATATTAATGGGTATGCCCCCGTCCTCATCAATACGTTGGACACCATTGTAAGTGGGGGTAATATGCTAAGTAGTTCATCACAAGCAGTGGTTTACCTACATCACGCCGCTGGTGAGTATTGTATTTTGTTGATTTTATAAAGATTACTATTTCATTTTCCAACCTCCATTTTGGTTGTCCTCGTTCAGTAAGCTTTCATAGGTTACAACATACATACATATACACGAAGATAGATAGATAGATAGATAGATAGATAGATAGATAGATAGATAGATAGATAGATAGAACTTGAACTGAGATAGATAGTGTTATATATTGTACCTATGAACACTGATGGGTATGTCGCAATCCTTATAAATACGTTGGACACTATTGTAAGTGGGCGGGCGATAATGTACGAAGTAGTCCAGCACTGGGAATAGTTTACCTACTTCATGCCGCTGGCGAGTATTGTCTTTTGTTGATGTTATAAAGCTACAAGGTCTGGAAATTGTGGAGAACCATGATCGCTAACGTCCTGAATGGACATGAAACATAGAAGCAGAAGAAGAACGAGCTTGAGTAATTGGATAGCGGAATAAGGTTTAGGAGAGATAACGAAAAGACAAGTTGTTTTAAGAGCTACAAAGGTCTGGAAATTGTGGAGAGCCATGATCGCTAACATCCTGAAGGGACATGGAACATAGAAGCAGAAGAAGAACGAGCTTGAGTAAATGGATAGCGTAAAAAGGTTTAGGAGAGATAACAAAAAGACTAAATTTATTAAGAGCTATAAAGGTCTGGAAGCAAGGAACCGTAACTTCTATGCTGTTTCTTTCCTCGCAATTCTCGTTTGTGGGACTCCATTCCGGCTCCATCCTTTCGAGACAACTTTAATCTCCAAAAATAAAAATGCAATGTCAGTCGCTATCTACTCTCCTCCTGATTACTCATTTCTCTTCCCGCTCATTTATAATGTGTCTGTTCTTAATTTTTTATATACCTTGTAACGCCTTGAGTCTTAGTGGTTTAATGCCTTGCGTCTTAGTGGCTTTAATGCCTTGCTTGGGGTGATACTGATTTAAGAGTGCGGCATTTAAGTGAGTAATAAATAAATAAACTATAATATTTCTTTCTTTTTCAGATGAATATATTTCACTCATTTGTATTGCTATCAATTATATAATTATAATTATGTAAAATTCTTTCACGCGTTGAAATTTATTTCATTTGAAACATATTGAATACCTTTTTTTTTTTTTTTGAAAGTTCACAACCTCTTTCGGGCGCGCGCAATCCTCTACAAAACCTATCACGATTGGTTAATAAACTTCCACCTAACGCTTGCATTATCTGTTTAGACGTTTGAACCATTTTTATCCTTATGCACTTCACCTGGCGCGTATCAGTTCTTTCAAATCAAACCAGCTTAATCGGCCAACAAGTTATGTTTTCCGCCCGAGGAATTTTTATGGGAACGTTGGACATCAAAGCAGAACAATATGGCGCCTGGCGTAGGCTGCAGGGAAGCGTAAGCGACCATGAAATGAGGCGAAGTTTAACGAGGAAAAGTAGAAATAACGAACTGGAAAGGACTTCTTTTTTTTTTAAACACTGAGTCAAAGGTTTTCGCACCGATGGACAAGAGTGCGGTGAGATAACAAATAACTCAATCCAGAAAAGGGGTTAAAATTTTACAATTAAATCGCTGGTCAATACGTAAAGGAAATGAAATAAAATAATTATTTGCCAGTCGAATGATGGGACATATCGATAAACGGGGCTCTATTTATGCAAAACAAAAATTACCTTTGACATAAAAAAGTTCATAGAGTTTTGTTTTAACGGAAAGGACTGATTGATTCATTTTGTCGTTTTTCTTCTGGCCTAGAGGATTATTCAAAGACTAAACATATTTTCATGTTTTTTCTTTGGTTTGAGGAATCATTTTGCGAGTGAAAATTGCCTTAACATTGTATTGTAGAAGAAAATAACTTTTCCAGATACAGGTCATACTATTTAAACCATAGCTCGGAGAAAAAAAGTAAATACATATTTTTCCCAAATGCATTTGCCCCTACGTGATCGTAAAGAAACCTACTGGAATTCGAACTCGCCTCTTCGTATTCTCATTGGGAGCCGCTATCCATTGAACGAGCCGCATTGAACAAGAAAGCTGACACCCTTTATAGATAGATAGATAGATAGATAGATAGATACTGGGTGTAACAGCAAAAGTATCCAAATCGGGTAAAAGCAAAATTGTTAAATTTTTAAATTAAGCTCTGAACCGTTGTATCTTAGAAATGATTAAAGATATCTTACTGGAATTCTCCGAGATTTTTATAACACTATTGGACTCTACCTTGAGCAATAAGAATTTATAATTACTCTCCAAGGTTTACAGAAGAATCGTGATGAAATCGATCATAAACGAAAATTACATGGTCATCATTAATTAAACATAGCTAAGGATCGGAAGCTCATGAAGTATTGAAATAAGCTTCATATATATATATATATATATATATATATATATATATATATATATATACTATTCCAGGATCATTTTCCAACTTATTCAAGATGATTTTTGCCCTCTAACCTTCTGTCCTCGTGTAACAAGTTGCCTCAGAGGTTTCACGTATGATTTCATTTTCAAGTCTTTTTTCACTGTTCTTTGGACTGTCATGTGCTAAACGGCTTATGGACTGAGTTGGATCTTTTCTAATTGATCTCTTTAGCTCTAAGTTGAAATGATGATCCCTCTTCCTTTTGTGACCTCCTGATCCAGTTTTCCTCTCTACTGTTTCCTCTGTTTCAAACTTATTCACCGTTCTCTTGATGCTTCTTGAATAGATTTTGGAGATGGAAGCCAGAGTATGAATGTTGGTACCATTACTGAAGGCCAGAATGATCTTTATCCTCTCACCATTGCTCAGTTAAGAAGACGGTGGGTCTGACATAAAACATTGTTAACCTGTTCTCTTTTTAGATGGATAACTCAAAGGATTTTTCAGTGATTTTTACGATAAATGGTGTCACGATGGTTAAACGTTTTATTTGAAAACCTGGAAAAGAGAATTAGTTTAGTGGTTTTCAGATATTAAGCATTTTGTGGGCTAGATAATTAGGTTTACGCGATATGAAATATTTTGCTGTTATAACCATAGCACGGGTTGACCCAAGCCTTCTGAATGAAACTGCGTAGACAGAATATTTGGCTGCAGTTGACAGCTACCACGAAGTTACAAGTCAAATTGTTGATCATGCTAGATA
>OZ010606.1:32587515-32700015 GCA_963932145.1 Acanthosepion lycidas
TCAATGGATTAACAGTATTTTAATGCATACATTATGCCCTACTAGCCAAGTGATTTCGCCATTAATCGCATTAATATTGCTGATTGATTCTATGTATGATTATTTCTTTATATATAAAATATATGCTGCCTAATATATATTTATATATATATATATATATATATATATATGTGTGTGTGTGTGTGTGTGTGTGTGTGTGTGTGTGTGTGTGTGTGTGTACTTTTACAGGAAAAATCCAAAATTACCTCATGCGAGTATAGCAATGCCAGTCTTCATTGTCCCTAAATGCCTTTTGGAATGTCTGGACTTGTGGCTTTGAAATTACTCAGAGGGACGCCTTTTTTTTTTTTTTTTTTTTTTTTTTTTTTTTTTTGATAAGGAGCTTGTTTTGGTGACAAGGCGGGTCGTAACGTATCTCTTTAAGGTCTGGGGTATGAGTTTATTTATGGCCTTAGCCTTTAGTTTCATGTTCAACACACTTTACTTTGTTTCTAAAGAAATTTTCCTGTTTCTTAATATTTTGCTTCGATTTTAGAAGGCATCTTTTGCTGTTTCGAATTTCAGTCTAACATTTCCCATCAATGTTAAAATACTCAGTTATGTAAGTCCCATGCGTGATATACGCTTAGGCGATCATCTTTCGATACATGACTGACGAGGCCGATTTTTCCCCACAGTAGGATGCCATTTCTTTCTGCGATAGACCAGTTGCCGTCCAAGGCTATAGAACCCGGTCTGTCCTGCTATTTATCTATAGCTGGTGAGGAGAAGAAAAGGATTCATAACTTTCCCAAAGGTATTAGCAATGTAATGGATTCGATTACAATTCGAACTCGGCTTTTCGATTCCTCAATACCAGTCACTATCCACCATGCTTCCGATGTTCATATAGTTTATGTATATTTACAGCAAAAATCCCAAATTAACACATGTGGGTATAGTTTATTTCAGATTGGCATAACAACGCCAATCTTCATCGACCTTTGGAATGTCTGTCTGGACTTGTGTCTTTGAGTTTATGTGAGACTAGCAGCATGTCCCGGCGTTGCCCGTGCTTGATTCAAAAATCGTACGACTCATACAGCAATCGCTATCACTTGACTTAAAATATTTTTGCCCTTCCTTGCCTTTAAAGGAGTGCCCTTTGCCGTGCTGATGTTGCTACATGCCTTACTTCTTGCCTATCTCACACTGCGAATTTTTTCTAAGCTCTATGCTAAACATTAAATCTGTTACGAAAAAAGAACTAAACAAAATGTACACAAAACTACCAGTTTTAAAAAAGGACCCGTAACTGGAAAAACCGAATGAAAAAAGAATGTTAACAACAAATACTTTTTCACACCCAACCCAGTTCTACAGAATCAGAATCAACGTTGAGTTTAAGCAAGTGAATGAGCCAATTGGAGTAAAGTGCCATGCAGATTTTAATTTTTCCCACTTGTGACGAATGCAGCTATCAATTTTTTTGCATGCTAGCATGCTAGTTAACATTCGTGTCAGTCAGCTGCTGGCCAATAGAATATTCCTGCCTATTCGTGGCAGCCAGCTGTTGGCTCTCACTCTGGCCAGTAAAAAATGGCCGCAAACTACATGAAAACTGCCGTAGAAGCATGAAAAAATCGATTATTTCCATTATCGACGAGAGTTGGGAAATGCAAAGTCGGCGTTGGCCTTCCCACTAATGTGGAGCATGTTCATGTAAATTTTGGTGCAAATCCGTCGGAAACTGCGGCCGTGCATTCGTTACATACACACACACACACACACACACACACACACACACACACACACATCCTGCCTTTTATAGATATAGATAGCAGTCCTACTTAGAGGGACACCTTGTTTTTGATAAGGAGCTTGTTTTGGTGACAAGGGGAGGTCGTAAGGTATCTCTTTAAGGAGAAGTGGTCTGGGGCTGAAGTTTATTTATGGCCCTAGCCTTTAGTTGTATGTAAATGGATTTCAGTTCCTGCTATGGGATACCAACCATCTGTTTTATTAGAACTTACAGTAAGTGGTATTTAGACAATAAGGGTTTAATATTATTAATATGTGATGGGGGAATTTAAATATAAAACCAATTAAAATTAAGATAAATTAGTTGAGAGATAGATTCATAATTCTGTAAGTAACACCGAAACCTCCAATGGACTTAATCATGCCGTACAACGCACATGCATATATACCCATACATACATGTACGCTGACACACATCTACAAATATGTGCCCATACACACATGTATACCCACACATGTATACCCACACATATATACATATGTGCCATTCAATTACATCATTCAGGATCGGTTAAAATATTAGGAATACTATGCTAAGTTTAAACATCTGAGGAGGTTTTTGACAGAGGACAGTAAGTGCGACACTGAGATCCGTAGACGTATTAGGATGGCCAAAGACACATTCCAAAAACTGGGCAGAGTATTGCGAGACAAGAGGATTTCTTTGGTAACAAAGAAAATAATACTGAGATTTTACGTGACATCTGTCCTTCTTTACGGCAGAAAAGCTGAAAAAGAGACTCGGGATGTGGCTCTACAGAAGGATGCTAAGGACAACATGGACTGAGCACGTGAGCAACAATGAGGTCTTAGGAAGGTTGCAAACAAGGAGGAGGCATATACTTGACATCTGAAGTTCCTGGGAACATAATGAAAAAGGAGGGCCTGGAGAACCTGATACACACGGGTCGAATCGAGGGAAAGAGAGACAAGAGAAAACAATGTGTGACATACCTGGTGGACTTAATAAAGTGGATGGCGGAAAGTGGTATGGGGGATGAAGCAAAGGGAAGGAACTCGTTGAGAGCTACAAGGGATAGAGGGAGGTGGAGAGCCATGATCGCCTACGACCTGAAAGAAGATGCCACATAAAAAGAAAAGAAAGAAGCTGCAACGCAATTCTGTAAGAGGAAGGCATTAAATTAAAATATATTCATTAGGGGTTGCATCAGTTTGGAGACTGTACTTATTTATTTATTTTATTTTTATTTTTTATTTATTTATTTTTTTATTTTTTTATTTTTTGATGATGAGGGGAGTTGGTAAATAATAAGGTAAGATCTATATTCTTATATAAGTTTGAACCTGCTCCTGTGCCTACATTTCATAATTAGCTCTTTCCATTTATTTAATAGTTTGCATTGATTATTGTATTTTATTTTGCATCTATCTCTAAAACTATTAGGGGTGTTTGCTAAACGTAAAATTTCCTAATTTATCTGAGGATTCACACTCTTTTCCTTCAATTCCCAAAATTTCTTTGAAAGTGCTGTTTAATGTTTTAAATTTGGATTCGTAAATGAGTGTCTTTGTGTGTAAATTCTCTGTTTCCATTTTCCTGCAGAAATGCCAATGTAAATATTATCATTTTTCTTATTTTCTTTAGAGGTGATGGTTGTTTGATATATTACTCTAGTGGATAGGCATTTGCCCTTGACTGGGCAGTTTCCTCTATTTCTACGATTACAAGGGGGTTCCCTGCTGGATTTTTTTTCTCCATAGAATGTATGGAAGATGTAGTACTTTCGACGATTCCTCCGGTCATCCTCAGGCATGAAAACTATTTGGTTTTTAGTAAAATTCAAGCAGTATCCAAGACGAAAAAAAATAATGCAAATCGAAATATATTTTTTTAAAGTGTGTTAATCATAACCGGTAGAAACTTCAAAAATACTTGAGTATTGAAGGAAGACCTAATATAGTTTATAATTTTACAAAACAAGGATCATAACATTCATCGAGTGATTAGTGGGTTAATGCACCTTTAAAATTTAGTTAGCGAAGGGATTTCGCCATTTTATATTATTAACTTTACTAATTTACTTTTTGTATGAATGATTCATTGTAATATAAATTAAGCTGCACAAACATATTTAATTTAAAAGATGCAATTAATATGGGAATTAATAATTTGGTACATATTATTAGTGCAGGAGTAGCTAATTTTTATCGACTTCTTGTTGAATATCTTATTTAGAGGAGTATTTTTATGGAAGTGTTTAGTCATTAATTTTAGGAAGTACTGTCCAAGATTAGTGTAAGACGGATATAAGAGACCCTGATATAAGAGAAACCAATATAAGATACTTCTTATCCTGTCCCGACAACTCTCTTATATCCGGGTTACACTGTACTTGACAATTTGCAGAAGCGGGTGGGTTTTGAACCAAATGATTTTTCTATTTCTACACCTACATCCCACTTTCAAAGTTTCGGTACTACCTCTAGGAGTTAAGTAAGAAGGATAATTTTTGAAACCGCTTTTTTTTTTTTGGAAAAGCCTTTTCATATGGTTATTTGTTTTTATTAAAGATCTTTTTGCGTTGGACGATAATTTACTAATCCTGGTGCAAACGGTAGAGGGTATTTGTCTTAAATTGCATTGAGGTGATTAGAACCAATATTACTGTAGTTGGGGGTTTCGTTCTCTTTATGGTAGAGTTTAAATGTTTTATCATTACGATTAAATGTGATGTCTAGGTAGTCAACTATTTAAGGATTAGAGGAAATCTCAATCTTAAACCCTAGAAATTTAAAGGCCCTAATAATTTTGTTTTGCAATTTCGCTGTCAGCCGACCATTGTTATTGGCGATGACCATTAGTCCATCATCTCTATATAGTCCTACAAGTTCCGGTTTTACGATTCTACTAAACCCATCTAAACTATAAAACATACTAAACATGCTAAACATACTAAATTAGTAACCTGGGCATGTATATTTAGGTAGCATATTTCCATACAAGCAGATTTTGTTAAATAATTTAAACGTATTATGTCTATTTATTTTAGATTTAATCTTTTCAAGTCCACGAATTTATTTCTCGGTGAATGTAGAGAATTGATTAAGAAAAATTCCGACATTTTTTTTTTTTTAATACATTAGTACTTCATCAAAATAATAATAAGCAAAGACTTAAAAGCCTGGAAGCCAATATAAGAGAATTGCGACCAAAAATAAATAGTCAACTATTAGTATAACAACAAAGTTCTTAAATGTTTGTAGCATCAAAGTTTTATATAAGATACTAAAATTAAAATTTTATAACTAAAAATTAAAAAAAACTTTTTCACTTTTTAAATATTAAAATAAAAAATATAAAAGTTACACGCCCTTGCATATTCGAATTTTGGAACGCTGTAAAGGAACAGCGAAAAAATATTTTGAATTTACGGAGCCATTGTATACAAATCTACAGACATTTTAATCGCCTGATGATGGTCTCAGATGAGATTGAAACTACTTGAGAAAATAAAAATTATTTGAAAGAAAATTTTGCAATTTTTTTAAATCAATTTTCTACGTCCACCAAGAAATTAATTCGTGGACTTGAAAGGGTGAAAATTGAAATAGACATAATACGTCTAAATTATATATATATATGTATATATATATATATATACTGTTCATACATTATTTTTATCGATACAACTTATTTGAATAAATGGTCTGTTTTTAATTAAACAGTATTAATTACATTTAGTGGCATGAAAATTCGAGAAAATTTCGTAGATAATATGCGTTCTCCGGCAGGAATCGAACCTGTATGTCATAAGGAAACCGGCATATAGCTTGACGTGCTGTTAACCATTGAGCCACTCGGAGAACACGTACGTACGTACGTACGTACGTACGTACGTGTGTACGTGTGTGTGTACGTGTGTGTGTGTGTGTATATATATATATATATATATATGAAGAAGTAAATAGCTATGTTAATGTGATTAATCGAGAAATCACTTCGCTAACAGGAATTAATGAGACATTAACTTACCATCAATTCCTTGAATAATAAGTTCCTTATATTCGAATTGTCAGAACGTCATTTTAGTCTGATTAAGCCCGTTTGAAGGAGGAAATGCATTACATAGAATTGTTTCATTTTTGTAATTTCATACCAATTACTTTGATAAAAAGATATATAGAGGTCATATATATATATATATATATATATATATATCCTTTGTTTATATGTTAGTTTAATTCCTACAAATTATTTAAGTAAATGCACTGTTTTTTTAATTAAACAGTATAAATTGCATCTACCGGTCCGAATGGTCTAGAAATTTCATAGAAAATATGCGTTCACCAACAGGAATCGACATTTGAAGGGAACCGTCATTTGATCTGACTTGCTATACCACTAAGCTATAGAGAAGAGTCTGCTGGCAAAGTCCAAATTCATGTTTTTAAACGCACAATCTCCGATGATTTTTCTCGATCTATCACGATGCTCACGAAACGCCTCTTAACGTAAGACAACATAGCATGAATTTGACTAAGTGCGACAATAATTTAATATATTTTATATTGTACCTATTAACATAACCTATAAACAGAAAATAAAATGCTAACTCTAGACAGAGGCTCACAGCAATAAGCTTACGCTATATTTTGCATGGCTGTTTTCGAGCGATGGTTAGTACGACCATTGGTTTGTTTATCGAGTGTAGTCTTGAAGAGGCGCAAAAAATGATTAGTACAAGCATCTCTAATAACGAAAAGCTTACACTGGTGTTTTTTGTTTTTGTTTTTCTTTTGGTTTTTTTTGTTCAAACAATTTCAGTCTAAGAGAACTTACAGTCTTCCAGCACATTCCATGTTTTATCGTGTGTATGACTCCCTTCTACAATATAGTATTGAACAGGAGAGCCGCCATCATTAGCTGGGGACCAAATCAATTCCAGTGAAGTGCTGGTAATTGTGTTCAGCAAGGCGAATACTCCAGAGGGACGATGGGGAGGACCTGTAAAAAAAAAAAAAAAAAGAACGCATTTCATTTGAGCTTTGGTCAGTGATGTTGACGCTATTAATCCCGACCAATAACAGACTAACACAGAGTTTGAACTCCGTTCGCCAGTTACACTTTCTGGGCTGAACTGTAAACTCTTATACTGGCTTTAATGAAGACCACTGACATTACCTTTCTTTTTGACTTTTAATGCATAACTATAGAAAAAATATAATGCTTGATAAAGTCTCACGGAGTTAGTTTTAGTGAATACACATATCTGAGCAGATGATCTGCTGTTTTTAGTGGATATCTGTATGACAGGGTTCGCGCTCGTAAAATTTGTTGTATTAAACTTATTGTTCTGAAAATCGAGTTTTATTTATTGGGTTGGTGCAAAAAATAATGACGTAATAATGTCGTTTTTTGGACGTATTTTTTAACGACATTATTACGTCATTATTTTTGCACCAACCTAATAGTTTTTTGCAACATTCTTGCATTTTACCATTTGGTTGGAATTAGGGAGTGCAAAAATTGTCCATATTGACCAATGCCCCAAACACTCTCGGAAACTTCAACGGGGTTGTTTTTAAGTCCTGTTAATTTCGTTTCATGCCTACCTGTTTGCGGATGTAGTCTTTGTAGTGTTTGAATATCAATAGCATTAATCCAATTTTCTTTTTCTCGCATTTTTTCAAACTCAGTACCTCCCCTTGCGTCGTAGTGGCTTTATTGCCTTGCTTGAGATTAAATGAGTACAAAAATAATTACTTTCAGTTTCTAAAGGCATTCGACACAAGAACCACATCTCTTTCGCTTCAAGTTTCTTTATCATCTGAAAGGAAATTTCCAGCATTCACTTGCAATATAAAGGGACTAGCAGTATGGCCCGGCGTTGCCTGTGCTTGATTCAAAAATCATACAACTCATACAGCAATCGCTATCACTTGACTTAAAATATTTTTGCCCTTACTTGCCTTTAAACGAGCGCCCTTTGCCGTGCTGATGTTGCTACATGCTTTACTTCTTGCCTATCTCACACTGCGAATTTTTTCTAAGCTCTATACTAAACATTAAATCTGTTACGAAAAAAGAACTAAACAAAATGAACACAAAACGATCAGCTCTAAAGAAAAGGACTCGTAACTGAAAAAACCGAATGAAAAAAGAATGTTAACAACAAATATTTTTTAACACCCAACCCAATTCTGCGGAATCAGAATCAACGTTGAGTTTAAGCAAGCGAATGAGCCAATTGGAGTAAAGTGCCATGCAGATTTAAATTTTTCCCACTTGTGACGAATGCAGCTATCGATTTTTTTTTGTATGCTAGTTAACATTCGTGTCAGTCAGCTGTTGGCTCTCACGCTGGCCAATAGAATATTCCTGTCTATTCGTGGCAGCCAGCTATAGTCTCTCGCTCTGGCCAGTAGAAAATGGCCGCAAACTACATGAAAACTGCCGTAGAAGCATGAAAAAATCTATTATTTCCACTATCGATGGGAGTTGGGAAATGCAAAGTCGGTGTTGGTCTTTCCGCTAACTTGGAGCATGTGCATGTAAATTTTGGTGCAAATCCGTCGAAAACTGCGGCCGTGCATCCGTTACACACACACACACACACACACTTCTTGGTTCTTACGACATTCGACGGTGGAACGACATCTCCGTTCTTTCCTCTCTCATCTTCATCTGTGAAGAGGTTATTCAGAAGACCGTCTCATTTTGATGGACTAGATATTGCATAGCAGTTCAGTACACTTTTATTTATTTCTAGAGATAGTTTTCTATCTCTTGTTCCTGACTTTCACTCCTCATGGCTGATATTATCTCCTATGAACGCAACAGGTGCAATATTGAAGTTTTCAGTTTTGGCTTATTTGCAAACAGTTCGCTGTCAAACACCTCGTGTAGTCATTATCTTGTTTCTTTTGCTATTTATTTTCAATTACATCTATGCTTTCAACATAACAAAACGAAATTGTCGCTGAGACATAAAACACCACTTTTGCAAACAAGTTACCAATAGTAAATGTACAAAACGCTAATAGGAGGCACTGTGGAGTAATGGTTAGAGACTCGGGTTGAGGAATCGGAGAGTCGAATTCTAGTCGAATATATTACATGTATTACATTGCAGTTATGGGCTAATACCCTTGAATCCTTATCTTCTCAGCTACGGGTAAATAGCAGGACATACCGGGTTCTATAGCCTTAGATGGCAACTGGTCTACCGCAGAAAGAAATCGCAACCTACTGCGGAGAAAAAAGTCTGCCTCATCAGTCATGTAGTCGAAAGATACATGATCGCCTAAGCGTATATCACGCATTGCACATAACTGACTAAATAAATGTCATGTCTTTCCACCCTCTCTCTTTCATTTATGTCCCTCTTTCTCTCTCTTTTACCCCTCCCTCTCTTTATCTTTTACCCCCCCCTCATTTTCTCTTTGTCTATTTCTTTCGCTCTCTCTTCTCCCTTTTTTCTCCCTCTCTCTTTCTCTCTCTTTCTCTCCTCCTTTCATTCTTTCTCTCTTCTCCGTCTCTCTTTCCCTCTCTGTCACTATTCTGTTATTTTCTGTCTACCTCTTTCTTGTTGTTCTCTTTCTATTCCCCCTCTTTCTCTCTCTCTCTCTCTCTCTCTCTTACTCGCCGTGTTCGTCTTTCTCTCTTTTCTTCCTCTTTTTTGTCTCGGTCTCTCTCTTCTCCCTCTCGTTTTCTCTTCCTCTTTTCTCCCCTTCGCTTACTCTTTTTTTCTCCCTCTCTCTTTCTATCACTCTCTCTTCTTCCTCTACCTTTCTCCTTGCCCCTCTCTTCTCTTTGTCTCCCTCTTTCTCTCTCTTCCCTCTTACTTTTGCCTCACTCCCTTACTCTCTGTCTCCCCCTTTCTCTCTGCCTCCTCCTTTCTCACTCATCTGTCTTTGTCTGTATCTCTCACTTTTCTCCCTCTCTTTATCTCTCTTTCTCTCTTTTCTATCTGTCTTTTCGCTCTGTCTTTTTCTTAATCTCTCTCTCTCTCTCGCTCTCTCTTTATCCCTTTGTCTTGTATACCTTTAGAATGCCTCGTCTGATCGAAACTTTCATACGGAAGGATCTGTAAATTAATCGGTCCTGAATTGGCTTCTAGACTTCAGACACGTTCTCACAGACGTGATACGGCTTCCCTCTGTCTTTTCTACAAATATTTTCATAACTAGTAATCTGGCGGGCTTTTTACCCCGATGCCCCGACTGCATCAGTTTAAGCATGCTACAAGACAGTCATCTCTTGCTGTTGAAATACTTAAATATTAGGTTGGTGCAAAAATAATGTCGTTTTCTCACATATGTTAAAATGTGAGAAAACGACATTATTTTTGCAGCAACCTAATATAACCGCCACTTCTACTCCAACAGCTTCTTTTCTCGCACTTCCGGTCTGTGGGACCCCCTTCCTGTCACTTGCTTCCCTGATAACTACAATCTTCAAAAACTTAAATGCAACGTCAATCGCCATCTTACGTTGTCTTGATCCCTGTCCTTTTTTCCTTTCCTCAATCCTTTTCACCCCCACTTTTTCCTCTCACTTTCACTCTCCGCAACCTCCTACTTGCTAGTAACACTTCTGCCTTTCTTCGGGTAAAATGCTTAAAAAACAACAACAACAACAAAAATGAATGCCAAGTATGGCGCCAAATTCGTTCAGAAATATTTAATATCTCAGCTGTAGACAACAGCTTTCTCAAATCGATAGTTAAAAAAAAAGAAGCTTGGAGCGAATGAAGCATTAGGTCTTAGCAAGGACCATCCTTCTTCGAACCTCGTGATTTGGCGCTACATAATCACAAACAAATAGTTAATTTAAAATAACAGACATCACTTGAGTACTTTCAACAACTGTGACAACTAAACTGGATAGCTCGTAACACGACGATAAAATAATAGCATCAGATGTTGGTGTTCCACACTAATTCGAACAAAAGGTTCACAGAATGTGGCCCCTGTCAGTACTGAAAAGAGCGATAACAGTTACTGGACTTGAGAAACCTATCTCTTGAAAAGATATTTTCATAGATAAACTATATAAGTTTCAACAAAGCACTAGCTTCTTGAACAATTAATATTGAATGTTTCCTTATAAAGAAATAGCTATTACGTATTAACATTACAATTATGGGAGTTAATCCTTTATCTATTGTCCCAAACTTGTCAATTAGATACCTAGCCGGTTTCCTCAGCTTCCCCTACTTGCGGTTTGCCTAAGAAGTGTTCAATTCTCCAAGCCTTCATTCTTTATTATACGTTATTAAATTTACAGCTCTCCATAACTGATTGTTAGCAAAAATTTTTAATTGTTCTTTTTCTTCCTTTCAAAGTATGGTTTTCTGGCGCCTGGTTTACAGTTCTCCCTAGATTTTGAATAGGAGTAGAGCTTTCTCCCTTCTTTCCTGGTGAAGACTGGGTTTCCAGTTCCTTCTAAAGTCTTCTTATTTTCTTTCACTCCCAGTAGTCCCTTCTGCTTTAGTGAAATTATCGTCTTGTTTGGGGTGAATTAATACAGACAGACAGATATATATATATATATATATATATATATATATATATATATATATATATATTTATATATATATATATATATATATATAAAAATGGTGCGATTGATACACATACATATATATATATAAGCCTGCATATTTATATATATATGTGTGCATTGATATATATATATATATATATATATATATATATATCAATGCACATTTTATGTCCATCGTCTTTGTCATGTTGAACTGATTATGTTAATTGTATTTTAATGAATATTGTCCTGAAGAAGGTTTATTAAACCGAAACGTCAGACGTTGACATTTCATTCATGTTAAAACAACATAATTGCATTTAAGGATTTTTGTTTGTTTTTTCCAAATATTTTTCTTCATTCTGTCGGATTTATATCCATTTATATTTGCTTACATATATATAAAATATATATATATATATATATATATATATATATATATATATATATATATATATTGTTTAAATTACGCAAAAATGAAAACCACGCTGACATTTCATTTTAATAGATATATTTATCAAAATTACACAAAAATATCTCGAAATACTAAAGAGTAAATTTATACAATAAAATCGCCACTGGCTTCAATCACAGCCTTCAGAGAACTTCTGAATCTTCTGCAAATCTTCTGGACGGTCTTCTTGTTTAAGTTGGTGAATGCTGCCATAATCCTTGCCTTCAGTTCATCTTTGATGTTACAAGGAGTTTTGATATAATGTCCATGTAATAAATGTAAGAAATTTGAAAGAAGTTGTGTACCTTGAACTCTGGGGAAAATTGTATGGAGCAAGCTACTGAGGTAAATCAAGGAAATTATTATAGCTAAAATATAGAACTGGCTGTAAAACGAGATCAGTTGATGAGTGGTAACATAGATTGGTCCGATCACACACACACAGACGCACACCCATATATATATATATATATATATATATATATATATATATATATATATATATATATATATATATATGTACATACAAATATAAATAACTAGACTCGTTTCGAAAAACCCTCGAATTTTTGATTTGCAAATAATCAAATCAATCTCGAGGGAAAAAAAGGTTTTAAAAAAAAAGAAAGAGCTACAAACATGAACTACTGCCGAAAAAAATCGCACAGATGCAGGTCTGAAGCCCAAAGAAAAAACCCCCATACGAGTAAACAACTAACTAACAAATCAAAAGAGCTCAACCGTAGAGCAGACCTAGATAAACCTAGTGAGCCAGACAAACCTACCTAGGTTTCACCTAAATGGATCGTCAGGGAAAGTACGGCTTGAGAGTACCACCATTATATATATATATATATATATATATATATATATATATATATATATATATATATATAAATGGTGGTACTCGCTTGGAAAAACCTTGGATAGTTCGACTTGTAGTAGAACAAATCGGTACCCAAGGAAAAATGAGGAATAAAAAAGAAAGAACCATGAACATAAAACTTGGCGAAAACAGTCGTCCAGAGTTCAACCTCAAAGTCCAAAGAAAAACGAGTAAAAGGCAACTACGTAAAGTGCTCAATGCACGAAGTAGAGCAAAACCTAAGATAATCCTAAGGAGCCAGGCAAACCTACATAGGTTTCACCTAAACGGATCGTTAGGGCGATGTCGGTGCTCGTCCTGACGATCCGTTTAGAAGAAACCTAGGTAGGTTTGCTTTGCTCCTTAGGATTTTCATTTTACTGTTTATATTGTGTTATAGTGGAACACACCTATTCTATAGTTAATAGACTCTCCCACCTATAATAAGTAAGAGTAGTAGGAGTCGCTCAGTGGTTCGGTCAGTCAGTCGACCAGCTGTTCGGTTGAACTCTGCCTTCGGGCGGAGAGGAACCCGAAAGAGGCTACGCCGAAGGACGGATTCTCTTTCAGGGAGGTAAACCGACCCTGAACCCGTTTATTCGGGTTCAATGGGCATATTTTTAGCCGATCCCACGGGCTCGGAGATACCACGTTAAACCGGCCTTGTGCCACATGATGCCCACGTGGGGGGTTGACTAAATATAGTCGGTCAGTCAGTCGATGCCGGATGACCGTTAGTCGGATACTAAAGTATCAGCGACTCCAACTAGATGTCTCTGCGTCATTACCTATTATATCAAGTTCCTAACGTTTTGTACGTCGAACCTATTTTAGGACCGACTTAGTACAAATACAAGCCGCCACTGTGAAACCACTGCACAACATATTGCTAGATGTAACCCTACGTTCTATGCTTCTACAGTTTCTTTTATCTCATTTCTCGTTTTGTATTCCGGCTTCTTGCTTTCCAGTCAACTTTGATCTTAAAAAATTTAAATGTAATGTCTGGTTATCATCTGTCTCCTTAATTCTAGTTCTTTTATTATTCTCTCTACTTAATAATGTTTTTTTTTTCTCATATTCTTTCAAACTCGTTAATCCTGTACGTCTTAGTGGCTTTATTGCTTTACCAATGGGTGAAAGGATTAAAAAAAAGTATTAATTGGTACTACCTAACTCTAATATTAATATAAAGCGTTTCATTAGTTTGGGGTTTCTTGGAGATAACAGATATTAATATTATAACTATCAAAGTCTTGAATAAATAATTCCTGATTTTCTTTAGACGTTACTCTTCTATGCCCCGATGACAAAATCCTCATATGCGATTGGGATCACACCCAATCTTTTAAATATGAAGTTACCAACTTTTAACAGCTGACAATAGGTTCGGCCATCAAGTTCTCTGTCAAAAAAAAACAAGCAGACGATCCTAAACTTTAACAGCGTTTAATATCAGCGGTTATAATCTTAACAACACAAGATACGTGGATGATAACGGAGTCAAATATAGAACTGCAATTAAAAAAAAACTCTTAGAGAAGATATAAAAAGGGGACAGAATGAAAGGAAAAATTTAACCAAAGAACAAGCGAAAATTAACCAAGGGAAAATTTAACCAAAAAACATAAGTTAAGTATTTAACTGCAAAAAAATATTCTTAGAAAAGTTAATATTATTATTAAAGATAGTCGCAGTAGCAGCTCTAAAATAAAACTTATTAGCAGCAGCTCTCGAATATAAAATCACGTAAACCCTAAAGTAACGTTCTTTTCCGAGTTTTCTGTCTTTAAAAATGCTGACACGAACTTTCAACGCTGAAGCTTCAAGCTAAAAACTTCACATAAAACACTCTAAATAAGTTCCCATTATAAAATATTAATGAACATTTCGTTATGAATACAATTGACGTCTAACAAAAGAAATTCGTTTTAAACTTTCCTTTTGTTAATTTAATTTTACTAAATATTATCTTTGCATTACAAATCAACTGGTCTGTTATTTTGTGCATATACTCATTTCCCTACCATTATTCGATATACTATGTTATGGTCCGGTTCCTTGTACCACGGTGATAGTCCAAGGTAGAACCAATAAAGAAGAACGCGAACACAGGTATGGGATAACACAGATATATTACAAACAGGAATATATACAGAGAAGTAGAAGTGTTAGTATGAACAATCAGGTTTAGTAGAGAGAACAATGTAGTCTCGACCAGTATCACTATTCCAATGTCTTGCAGTAATTGTCTGAACGCGACTCTGTTTCGGACTGCCACTGACTCGACTGACTGACTCGCTCGCTCTGACTGAATGACAGACTCTTGACAGACTTCACTTCAGACTGAACTCTGAACTCCCTGCTTCCTCTTGAGGCGCAGTATTTATTACGTATGGAATAGTCCATTACGTTATTATGGGTAAGGTCCCATAACACTATAAAATGTTCCCGTAAGAAACCCTACGCGTTTAATCATTGAAGGGGCTGTAGAGAGACCAGAGTTGTTTTCCCTTGGGTTGAGCTCATGGGAGTTTTGGCCCCTTTAGAGAGTAGAACTCTTCTGTCCTTTTTTGTCTTTACTTCCGTTTTTTTTTTGGAGGAACGTCCTCTTTACCTTCCTGACCACCAGGGCGTCCACACACGTAGAAACTGGTCAACGTGCACGGCCTAGCGAAAGAAAAAAGTAATTTACATTCACTTATCTGCGGACTATCAAAGGCCATATAGCTGATATGTTATTTTGTTCTCGTTCTGTAAACCTCCTCGTTCCTTTGGGACAATATGGACAATCATTTGTTTTGGGACATATGTAAACCTCTTAATATATATATATATATATATATATATATATATATATATATATATATATATATATATATATATATAAGTTGTTTGCCTTATTAAATATTTTGGTTGTTACGCCCGCGTATTTCGTCTTTCTATATTCGTATTCAGTGTTAGTATATCAATGGGTACGCTAATGCTAATATTAGTATCGGTGTGCTATTGGAAGTCTAAAACACGTTATTCTTCCGAACACAAAATAGTCATTAAACTCTGTGTGGCAGATACCATCATCTTAATAGGGCTAAACACTTAACTAGTGGCTACGGAAGAAATAACTTTCATACTAAAAAAGAACACGCTATTTTTTTTCTTTAAAAAAATAGCGTATTAAGACTTCACACGACTAACGTTTTCCAAGTTTTAATTTAAACGGATTTTTCTTTAAGATACATAATTCTTCTACGCACTGTAAATATTACTTCCAATAACAACAGATGTTTTCCTATTTGTGTTTCATTTTTTAAATCTTTTCATATTTCATAGAGTATTTTCTTTTAGTAATTTTCGGAGAGAAACAAAAAAAATTTCTATGTCTTAATAGTAAAATCTTTATATGCGATTGGGGTCGTTTACAATGTTTTAAATAAGACGTTACAAAACCTTTAACAGTTAAACACAGCGATTATCTCATTTGTCAAAAAAACAACCAGGCGATCCTAAACGAAGTGGAAAACATAACAGCGTTTAATATCAGCGGTCATAATAATGACCAAACGAGTTAGGCAGATGACACGGTGCCGATGACGGAGTCAAATATAGAACTACAAAAACATACTCTTAGAGAAGGTATCAAAAGAAAACAAAATGAAAGGAATAACCAAGCGAAAATTTAACCAACGAACACGAGTTAAGTATTTAAATAGCCTCGTCAGATTGGGACATTCATTTGGATGCCGTACATGGTTACCAAAATATCTTAACTATCACCTCTAAACAACCCCTTCCTCAGATCTTTTGTGATGTTAACGAACACTTGTTTGAGACTTTTGTGATGTCAACGAATACTCGTTATCACTTTCGTAATGCTCGTTGTAGTAGAGACTTTGTAATCGCAGATACAACTATAGTATCGCCGTTGAACAATACTGGTGTCAAACGCCTTCAAATATCACTCGCACTAATAACATTTGCTCGATAATACTCGCTCGAATAGTCACCACTAAATAGTGATCCGAATTGAGAAAATAGTATAGTGAATAGAGTAGAGAATAGCGGTCCGTAGAGTAATAGAGGATAGACTAGAAATGGTGATCCGAATAGTGTCTTGGTAATTTACCCACGCACGTATAGAATCTCCCAGCTATAAATAGGAGCAGGTACTACCTTTTGGAGAGGGAAGTTTCCAGCAGTCAGCTCTGACAGTCGGACCGAACATTCCTGCTGTAACACTCTTGTTTGTATATGTTTGTATAACTGTTTCTGTTAATATATTTGTTGAACTCAATTCTTTTCTTTGTGCCTTTATTTTGGGCCCTAACAAGGCCACAAAAAATAGTAATAGAGGATAGACTAGAAATAACGATCCGTTTAGTATAGAGGATAGACTAGAGATAGTGATCCGTATAGTATAGAGGATAGACCA
The DNA here is from genome assembly GCA_963932145.1 of Acanthosepion lycidas. Taxonomy (NCBI): domain Eukaryota; kingdom Metazoa; phylum Mollusca; class Cephalopoda; order Sepiida; family Sepiidae; genus Acanthosepion; species Acanthosepion lycidas. The sequence continues at coordinate 32,604,575 of OZ010606.1, forward strand.
GAATTGCAGACGCAACTTCCTATATATGCGTTTCCTCCATGGTAACGTGATCCGCTTAATTCAATAATGGGATCACCTGTGTTTGCTCACTGACCATCTATGTTCAAACTCAAGTGTCGGCAGCGACAAGATCAATGACCAAAAATGGTATCGAGGTGAGAATGAAGTCTATAGTCTAAACAAGAACAATTCTTCTTCGAATATCGTGGACTGGCGATACAGAATCGCAAATAAAGAACTGTGCCAAAGGCCAGGAACGACATCACTTGAGAACTTTGAAAAAACAGCAACAACTAAAATGGATTGCAGCTGTAACTCTAAGAGACGATAATGACGCGATCTCTATGCTGGCGTTCCACACTACTTCAAACAAAAGGCTAGGAAGGAAACCTCTATTAATACTGACATATGCAAAACAGTTACTAGGCATGAGAAAATTATTTTACTGGAAAAGAAAAACTGTTTCATAATTTTCAACAGAAAGTATCACTGGCTACTACGTCGATGAACGCCAAATGTTTCCTTATAAGGAAATGGCTAATATTAACATTAGACTTGCCATTAGCATTAAAACAGATTGCATGGTTGTCGACAAGAGAAGCAGCGAACGTTGTGAGTTTCAAATTCAAGACATCCGAATCAAGCAGCTACCGAAATTTGAGTATCCGAAGTTTTTAAAAGACGATGAAAAATGTGATACCTAAATACGAAAGTACATTAGAGTAAGGAAAGGTGCCTTCCAAAAACTAAACAAAGTAATAAGAAACAGGAAAATTTCGTTGTAAACAAAAATTGATTGATTTTCTTTATTTTACGGCGAATCGTCTTTTTGTGGGTTATTTAAAGACGAAACATCAAGGTTGCGATGGATAAATTTTCGTCCAAATGACACAGAAAAGAAAATTAATACTGACATCTCATTTTTATATTATGCAAAGGATAAAGTGTGAAAATTTGCATCAACCTAATATTTACTTTATAAAAATGATGTCTACACACACAGGGAAATCTAAAATCGATCTATTTATTTTATCGATTTGAGATAAAAGGGAGGCATATCGATGGTTATGGAATGATATGATCTATTACTTAAGGAGCTGCTAAAAATATTAGAGAGGATGAGAATTAAAGCGGTATATCGATTTCTTTTATCGAGCTGAAAAGAAAGAAAGAAAGAAAGAAAGAAAGAAAGAAAGGGAGTGGGTATGTATATCGCGTTTATCGATTTGGTAAGAAACAAATAAGCAAGCAAGCAGAAAATGTGAAAATATATTACTTTTATACATTTGACGAATAAAAAGAAAGAATGAAAACGTGTAGAGAGGTATCACTTTTATCAATGTGGTAAGAAAGAAAGAAAGAAAGAAAGAAAGAAAGAAAGAAAGAAAGAAAGCGTGTGGTAATATATATCACGTTTATCGATTTGGTAAGAAAGAAAGAAAGAAAGAAACAAACAAACAAACAAACAAACAAACAAAGTGAGTAGTAATATATATCGCGTTTATGGATTTGGTAAGAAAGAAAGAAAGAAAGAAAGAGACAAAATTTGTGAAAATACAATGCTTTTATAGATTTATGAAATCTATGTAGATATATTACTTTTGTAGATTTGCCGGAAAAAAAGAAAGAATGAAAGAATGAAAGCATTTGTAAATATTTATCACTTTTATCGATGTGGCAAGAAGGAAAGAATTAAAGAAAAAAAAAGAAAGAAAAAGAGGGTATGTAAAGATCAATCATATTTATCGATGCGGTAATAAGAAAGAAAAACAAACAAAAGTTGTGAAAATATATTACTTTTATAGTTTTGACGAGAAAGAAAGAAAGAAAGAAAGAAAGAAAGAAAGAAAGAAAGAAAGAAAGAAAGAAAGAGTGGTAATATATATCACGTTAATCGGTTTGGTAAGAAAGAAAGAAAGAAAGAAAGAAAGAAAGAGAGTGGTAATATATATCACGTTAATCGATTTGGTAAGAAAGAAAGAAAGAAAGAAAGAAAGAAAGAAAGAAAGAAAGAGAGTGGTAATATATATCACGTTAATCGATTTGGTAAGAAAGAAAGAAAGAAAGAAAGAAAGAAAGAAAGAAAGAAAGAAAGAAAGAGAGTGGTAATATATATCACGTTAATCGATTTGGTAAGAAAGAAAGAAAGAAAGAAAGAAAGAAAGAAAGAAAGAAAGAAAGAAAGAGAGTGGTAATATATATCACGTTAATCGATTTGGTAAGAAAGAAAGAAAGAAAGAAAGAAAGAAAGAAAGAAAGAAAGAAAGAGAGGGTGTGGAGATCTATCACTTTTAATGATGTGGAAAGAATAAAGAAAGCATAAACAAACAAATCTGTGAAAATATATCACATTTATTGATCTGATACGGAATGAAAACATGTGTGAAGATCGATCACTTTTATTGATGTGTTAAGAAAGAAAGAAAGAAAGAAAGAAAGAAAGAAAGAAAGAAAGAAAGAAAGAAAATTGGGGAAAATAAAAATGCACAAGAAATCGTGTGCTAAGATCAATCCCTTTTATTGATCTGAAACGGAAAATATGAGAGAAGTTCCGTCGTTTTTACTGATTTTGAAATGAAAAAGAAAAAAGTTTGTAAAGATTTTTCTTTTATCGAACTGGTAAGAAAGAAAGAAAGAAAGAACAGACTTATACATAAATCGATAGACATGGACACTCTTAGAAAGAAAGAAAGAAAGAAAGAAAGAAAGAAAGAAAGAAAGTTAAAACGGGCGCTCAAAAATCTGTCTCCTTTATCGAACTTTAAGAAAGATATCACCAACGTCTCTTTTACTTTTCTAGTAAAGGAGACAGATTCATCATTTTACTATCCTTTCTTCCTTTAGAAGCGAAACGGCACATTCCTGTCCTTTGCGTTATTTAAGCGGCAGCTATTCCTCCTTGATGATATACCTTGTCGTCTGCTATCACACACGCTAGCAGCCACTACAACTGGGATCCTAACTCTTCGTTCATACTGGAAATGAATGAAAACGGAGTAATTATTTTTTTAATGTCGATTTAAAAGTCACTTGGACACAACTACGCCGGATAAACGAGAATGGCAAACACAATATTATTTATCGGTGATAGCAAAGTTGATTTTCGCTGTTTCTTGCTATCGGATACTTTCTTGTGTCAGTGCCCCTAATTAGGGACCACTACGATATTTTTAATGATCTTTCTAGTGAATTGATTGATCATTGTGAAACGAGTCGATAGAAGCATTTAAAAATTCCACTTGAGTCAAGAATTGATGTTTGTCCATGCTGTAAAGACTTTGCTTACAGTCTTGCCTTGGCCTTTCTCTATTTCTTCTTCTCTAATTCTCTCGCTTTCTTTCGATTAATACCAGTCTCTCTCTCTCTCTATCTGCTTCTCTTTTTCTTTTTCTGTCTCTCTCCCGCTCTTGTTCTCCTTCACCAACTTCGTTTTCTTCTATTCTCTCACAACGTCTAGCTTTGTTTCCGTCGTCGAGTCTCCTTGTTTCTTGCCATGTTTCTATTTCTCGCGTTCGCTTGCCCTCCTCTTCTTTCTTTATTTCCCTGCTTCTTCCTCTCTCTCTCTCTCTCTCTCTCTCTCTTTGATCTTATCTCTCCTCTTTTTCTTTCTTTAAATATATTTTTCTCCCTCCATCTCGATTTTTCCTTCTCTCTTTTTCTTCATCACTCTCTCTCTCCCTCTCTCTCTCCCTCTCTCTCTCTCTCTCTCTTTCCCCTCCACGTCTTTAATTTTCGTCCATTCTTTTGATTCTACCTTTCTCTCCTTTGTTTACTCTCTTTATCTACTACTGTCTTTCTTCGCCTTTCTCTTCTCCTCCTTTTTTCTTTCCCTCATCCTTTCCCTCGCCATTTCTCCTTATCTCATCGTTCATTCTTTCTCTATATATTCTTTTGTCTCCCTATCTTGTTCTTTATATATTTCGCTTGCCGACTTCTCTCTCTTTTTCTCACCCACTCTCTCTCTCTCACTCTCTCTCTCTCTCTCTCTCAATACTTCCTTTTTCTTCTTCTGTCTCTTATTAATGGCTCTCTGTTTCGATCATTCTCCTCTTCCCTCCATCTCTCTCTTTCTCACACATCTCTTTTCTTCTTTCTCCTTCCCTCACATTTCCCCTCTACTTTCCTTCTGCCTCCTCTTCTCTCGCTTTCTCTCTTCTTATCTATGTGTCCTTATCTTTACTTCTTCCGTCCTGGGTAAGACGATAAACTACACATTTTTCATATTTATGGCTAAAAAAGGCATTGCGCGAATGCTTCATAGCCAGGACGATCATTCTTCAAAACATGTAGACTAGCGCTACGGAATCGCCAACAAAAACTGTACCAAAATAAAATAAACAAGAAGGTAGTTTCACACAACACCACAAGTTGCTACAAAACCAAATCTTTAACTTAAGAAATCGAGTCATGTTCTTAAATAGCGTCGTCAGATCGAGATTTTCATATACCGAGTGTAACAGTAAAATTGTCCAAAACTTTTAATTGGGATAATTATCCATCTGATAAAATACTTAATATCTAAAAAAAAAACCACTAAACTAATTGACTTTCATTTTACTAGGTTTTCACATAAGACATTTAGCCATCATGACACCATTTGTCGTAGGAACCATTGAAAAAATATTTGGGTTATTCAAATAGAAAGAGAACGGGTTAAAATTGTTTTGTGTCAGACCCCACTGACTTCCCAACTGATGAGAGGCAAAAAAATCATTCAGGATTTCACTAAAGGCTTCCATCTTCAATGTCCATTCAAGAACCATCGAGAGAACGGTGGATAAGTTTTAAAAAGAGGGAACAATAGCGATGAAAATTGGATCGGCTGGGGGGGGGGGTCACAACAGGAAGAGCGATCATCATTTCAACTTAGAGATAAAGTGATCAATTAGAAAAGATCCAACTCAATCCATAAAACGTTTGGCACGTGAAAGAGAAGTTTCCCCTATGACAATCCAAATAGCAGTGAAAAAACTTTTGAAAATGAAATCGTACGTGAAACGTGTGGGGCACATTGTTACTCCAGGACAGAAAGTTAGAAGGTTAGAGAGAGCGAAGATCATCTTGAATAAGTTAGAAAATGATCCTGAATAATATATATATATATATATATAATATAATAATATTTTTTGTTTAAAAATATGATTCCTTCGCTACATAAGAGTTCTCATGTTTCAAAAACGGGAGTCGAAATCATCCAAATAATTAATAAAATTAAGATGGATTGAGGTGTTTAGTCACGTTTCATCTTCAAGCGAAATTTTAGGAATAACCTTTCGCTTGAAGATGAAACGTGACTAAACACCTCAATCCAACTTAATTTTATTAATTATTTGGATGATTTCGACTCCCGTTTTTGAAACATGAGAACTCTTATGTAGCGAAGGAATCATATTTTTAAACAAAAAATATTATTATAATATAAGCTCTACTTCTGTATGGAGCACTGTTTTTTTAAAAATAAAAACAAAAATACTAAGGAACCCCGGATTATGCACCCAACGTGTTCTTTTCTATTTTCTGCATACCTGCACAAGGATACATATATATATATATATATATATATATATTTGAACTTTATTTCAATCCTTCATGAGCTTCCGATCCTTAGCAATAATTAACTAATGATGACCATGTCATTTTCGTTTATGATCGATTACATCACGATTCTTCTGTTAAGCTTGGAGAGTAATTATACATTCTTATTGTTCAAAGTAAAGTCTAATAGCGTTATAAAAAAAACATTGAAGAATTCCAGTAAGATACCTTTAATCATTTCTAAGATACAACGGTTCAAATCTAACAATTGGGCAATTTTGCTGTTACACGATTAGGACAATTTTGCTGTTACACCCGGTATATCGATGTCCTGCATGGCGCTCAACTCGTTCACAAATATATAAACTTTTAGATGTACTCAACTGCTTTCTCGGGTCTACTGTTAAAATAGAATCGAACAAATGAATCCAGTGGGTCTTAGCAAGGACCATCCTTCTTCGAAACTCTGGCGCAAACAAGAACTTTGTTAAATAAAGGAAACTGCGTCGCTTGAGGATTTTCAACAAAGGCAACATCTAAAATGCATAGCACATGGAACGCGAAGAGAAATTAATGACATTTAATCATATGCAGAATTACTCTCTATATAATCATTTTTCTTTTTCGGTGGTTTCTTCAAGGCATAGGTGATTGTGGCTCTCAACTTCCTACCCCTTGTTGTCCTTAGCATTTTTTCTATGCTAAGGCTCGCGTTTCCGTTCCAACATCCATTCACACAAGCTTGTCAGGTAAATGGCCCGCTACCTTCCTCTCCCCATCTCTCTTGGCCTCAATATGCCCTATGAGTATTAAGTTTTCCAACCCCTTCTTCCTCGTTATGTGTCTAAAAATTTTAAGAAGGAAGCTGCCATGACCAATGGAAAGAGTGAAAAAAGTTACTGGATCTTTTGAAAGATTGTTTGAATAGGAAGATTGTCTAGAATTCAACCAATAGCAGCACTATGCATGACTACCGAATGTTTCCTTATAAAGAAACGTCTAATATTAACCATTCAATTGGCTTTATCCTAAAAAAAAGAGAACGCGTACTCTTCAACAAGAAAGACTGCCTGTTGTATGAGCCCCGAATTAGTGACATCAGAATCAACCAGGTATAGAAAAATCATTTACTTAGTATCGTAAAAGACGGAAAGAGAGACGCAGGGATCTGAAGATGAATTAAAATTTCGAAAGAAACCTTCCAGAAACTAAGCAAAGTACTAAGGCTAATATTATCATTGCAATTACTACTGAAAAACTCCATTTGAACCTCCTCGTCTTGGCCCTTTTCTCTACTACCTAAGCTAAATCAGTAAGTCAGCAAGCGGGACCGGTAAGTTTTGTTATCAGTGATTTTTTCTTTTCTTTTTTTTTTTTTTTTTTTACTTTTAGAGCAGCCAATAAAAATCAATAACGCCTCTTCTTGGTCATCGATTATTATCAATGCAATTGCCAGCCGTCGAAATTTGATAATATTCATCAGCTAATTTGCGTTTAGCAACTGAAAAATAATCGATTTTCGAAAATCAGGGACGCGAAGGTTTGTTAGAATGAAATAATTCGATAAGCGCACGAAGGGCTGAAAAGACACCCGCGCCTACAGTTAGGAAATAATTAGAAATACAAACAAAATAGTAATGAGTTGTTTTTTGTTTGTTTTTTAATAGTTATGTTTAGATTCACGCGTTGCATAGTTTACGAGGTTGATGCAAAACTTCCCAGTATTGTCTTTGACAAATTCTGCAAGTGAATGTTTACGCAGTGGCTGAACTTCAACTTAGTACAATCACGAGATGGGTCAGTAGAATTAATGGAAATTCTAGAGAGAAAAGAGAAACTGACCTTAGTGACAGGCTCCGCAGTGGCAGGCCAGCTGCTACTGTGAATGACAATAAAGCCAAACAGGTTGATGTTCGCATTACAGTAGCGAGAAGAGCTAATATTGCAGTTCTATAAATTTTGTGCAATCATTAATCCATTATATTTAGGGCACGTTTATGAGTCTTAGCGAAAAATCTAGAAAATAAGAAAATGAATTTTTCCTGGTAAAGAATTGCGCGTAAAAAATTATTGCTCTTTTTATAGTAGTAGAATTTTTGCGACACGCTGATACGCATGGAAACCATCACAGTATTTAGTATTGTTGAAATTATCGCTAACATTTTTATCGAGGTTTACAAACTCTGGTTCGTTCAATTTCGCAAACCAATCGATGAAATTTGAATACGGTCATTTGTTTGGAAAAATACTTTAACAAAAAAACCTACTTTGCAGTTTAGTAATATCCTTAATATAATTTTACAGGATCTCATGGTAAACAAGAATTTTTCCTTTTTAACAGCGAAGAATAGATTCTATGATTTCTTACTCTTGAGCATGCAACATACAACTGACCTTGTGTAAATACTTCTTTCTGAAACCAAATTCTAATTTTTTAAGCGGTTGACCTTGTGATTTGGCTATAGTTCTTGCAAACGCAGGGCGAACTGGAAACTGGAGTCTTGTATATATAAAAACTTAAACAAAAGATATGCAAAAGCAATATTGCTTTTTTATTAAATATTTGTTAATTTAATCATTGAATTTTTCTTTAATAATGGGTGCATTTTGTATGTTAAATAATAAAACTTTTAATTTTTTCCCTAAAATTAACGAAAACTTATTGTACTAAGCTACGCACCCTAATAAAAACCAACTGTAATTTGTATCCCCTTACCTGTTTGCACTTCTCTCCATAATTTGCTGTCGATGGATCAAAATATGGCTATTTTAGAGAATGGGATGAACAGACAGACGAACTGACAGAAGTTACAGAATTTTATATATATATAGATAAATGATATTAAATAATAGTTGATTCATTGGTTCGATTGGAGGGACCTTCTGGCTGTTGACATTAGTCGAAGGAGCCCTCATCGCAGTGAGACCGTGTCATTACCGCTCCAGATATACCGCCAGTATACCCATAGAGGTTGATATGCCGCTAAACAAAATCAACCAACCAACAATACCTATTTACAGTATATATTTAGTTGAAGCCATAAAATTGTGTTCAAAATATTTAGATTTCGGCATTAAATAACCCATAGAGGTTGATATGTCACTAAACAAAATCAATCAACCAACAATACCTATTTATAGTATATATTTAGTTGAAGCAATAAAATTGTATTCAAAATATTTAGATTTCGGCATTAAATAACCCATAGAGGTTGATATGCCACTAAACAAAATCACCCAACCAACAATACCTATTTATAGTATATATATTTAGTTGAAGCTATAAAATTGTATTCAAAATATTTAGATTTCGGCATTAAATAACCCATAGAGGTTGATATGCCGCTAAACAAAATCAACCAACCAACAATACCTATTTATAGTATATATTTAGTTGAAGCCAAAAAATTGTGTTCAAAATATTCAGATTTCGGCATTAAATAACCCATAGAGGTTGATATGCCACTAAAAAAAATCAACCAACCAACAATACCTATTTATAGTATATATTTAGTTGAAGCCATAAAATTGTATTCAAAATATTTAGATTTCGGCATTAAATAACCCATAGAATTTGATATCCCACTAAACAAAATCAACCAGCCAACAATACCTATTTATAGTATATATTTAGTTGAAGCCATAAAATTGTATTCAAAATATTTATATTTCGGCATTAAATAACCCATAGAGGTGTTGATATGCCGCTAAACAGAATCAACCAACCAACAATACCTATTTATAGTATATATTTAGTTGAAGCCATAAAATTGTGTCCAAAATATTTAGATTTCGGCATTAAATAACCCATAGAGATTGATATGCCACTAAACAAAATCAACCCAACAACAATACCTATTTACAGTGTAACCTGGATATAAGAGACTCGGAAAGAAGATAAACCCTGATATAAGAGAGATTTTATCTGGTCCCAAATTAGAGCCATACTTACGTAAACAAAATAGACCAAACCCGGATATAAGAGAAACCCGGATATAAGAGACGTCCTCTCCGTTCCCGACAACTCTCTTATATCCGGGTTACACTGTATAATATATATTTAGTTGAAGCCATAAAATTGCGTTCAAAATATTTCTATTTCGGCATTAATTAAACCTGAGAGGTTAGTATGCCGCTAACCAAAAATCAAATAAACAAAAATAACTATTTATAATATATATTTAGTTAAAGCCATAAAGTTGTTTTCAAAATATTTAGATTTCGGCATTAAATAACCCCTAGAGGTTGATATGCCGTTAAACAAATTCAACCGGCCAACCTGACGGGTCAATGCCCTCGAGGGAGTTGCACGCATAGTTTACTGCCAAAAGAGGTATTTTTTTCTTCTTTCTTGATAAAAAATGAAAATACCACAAGATGTAGACAATCATTGCTATCTGCGAATTGCCATGTTTTCTTGGGAAATATTGATTTCCCTTTGGATTCTCCGCGGTTTGGAAGTCAAGAGTTTGTTTTTGTTCTCTCAGACTGGTTGTCACTCAAGGCTACAGCGCGAAGTCTACCCTGCTATATAACCCATAGATCTGTAAATCTGTTTATATTTATGAGATGAGGTATCCAGCTGTCCATATCTTTATTATAATATTAACGTTTCGGCCATTGTACGCTCTGCCCTTCTTCAGGTGATATTTGTTGAAATTTCGAACCGAACCCTTTATTTAGTGTTCTAATTCCACGTCTCATTGGATGTCTCAGTTTTAGTTAATTCCTCTTGATAACTCAGCAGGTTTTTGTTCTCTCCACCGAGGTCAAGGATTGAACTCATATCTTTTTGGATCAATCAATCGACCCTTTTGTCCACTGAGCCATGTGTGAAGAAGGCTGGAGCGTACAATGGCCGAGCCATCGTGAATGAAACAGTAAAGATGAGTACAACAGTCTGAATTATGTCAATAGTGTAAAAAGTGTCTGAAAATGTTTGGACACTACATAAGTTCTTGGCTTCAGAATAAACTTGTACACGTGGTTAAAGGAAAGCACATAATCTGGTCACGTTGTTTATATATACGTATGATGAGCTGGAGATGTGCGGGTAGCGAAATGGTTATCGGTGCCGAACGTGCAGTCAGCGAGGAGTTCATATTCCGGTCTTTTCTGTTTCTTTTATTATTTCGTGTCTGTGCGTTTTTTTCCGAGCGCCAATTCATTTATCCTCCTCTGAGTTTTGGATAATATAGTAGGGTTGACTGAAAAAATAAAGACAAGCCGTAATCTTGTTTATTTCTTTGCCTCCGCTCCTTAGCTAAGGTAGTCTACTTCTAAGCAAAACATGTAGAAGGTTCCATTTATTGCTTGGTCCTGTTTAGGATTGGGTTTCCGATTCCTTCGAAAGGCTGCTTCAAAGGCCTATATTTTTATTTTTCCTACTCAATAAGAGTAAATAATTACGCATATCGCCCAGTTCGCACTCCTCCCTGTCTCCTTCTAAAGTTTCCTTTGACTCTATATTTCTAACGTCTCCGCTTGGACTAATTATTTAGATACTTTCGCTTATAACCCGATTAACACCCCCCCCCCAGTATTTTTGTACGGGAATAGAAGGTTACTACGTTGTTTCTTGTTTAGGCTTGGATTCCCAGTTCCTTGTAAAATCTTTTCATCCTCTTTCACTCTCAGTAGCCCCTTGAATCTTAGTAGCAGTATCGCCTTGCTTGGGGTGAATTGATTAAAAAGTAAAAAATGCGTCTTGCACGTTTATAAATCTACAAACCATCCTACCATTGAATATCGCTGCCATATCTGGTCTGATGCTCTTGCTATATATATATCGAGATTCTAAAAAAAAGAAAGGTCTGTAATGTTATCGGTTCTGACCTGGCATCTCGACTTCAGTCACTTTCCCACCGCTGTGATGCCGCTCCCCTCTGTCTTTTCTCTCTATATATATTTTCATAGCAATTATTCCAAGGAGCTCTTCTCTTTGGTACATCGAACGCATAGCTTTAAGCGTACTACTAGATTGGCAGTTAGGTCTCACCGTTTAACTGTTGAAATAGCTAGATATAACCGTAAGTTCTATTCTAATAGACATTTGCTTCCATGCTACGGAAGTAAAATGTCAGTTTACCCGGAAAGAAACAACGCAGTTATTAATAAGAAAAGTTGAAATTAATACATTCAAGATTTCACAACTCTAGCATCACTCCTTCCTAGTTAACCGATGCCCAACCCTTCGTACCGGGAAAGAAATAATGCAGTTATTAATAAGAAGAGTCGAAAGCTGTGGCACCCTTCTAGAAGGAACTTTCATCATCCCAAGTTCATTGTACAGAATATTCTCAACTCCCTCACAGAATATGCTAATAGCATTAACTGCTTGATCTATAGTCAATCTCCTGTCATCACTCACCATGTGGTGAATGCAATCAATGTTTTCCTCAGTGGTGGCAGTTACAGGATGTCCAGACTTTGGGACATCTTCAAGACTCTTCTTTCTTCTCCTAAATCCAGCTGCCCACTTTTGTACTGGTGATAAAGCTGGAGCATTATCCCCTAATGTAGCAACCATGTCAGTATGGATACACAGCTAAAACGTTTTTCTGCGGATACCTGATAACACCATGATGCCAAATTTTGTTCATTTTCTAGAGAAATCACTGATAGTTACTTTTGAAGTCTTCTTTGAACAGTCAAATATAAGTTTACCTGGAAAGAAACAATGCAGTTATTGATAAGAGTTGAAATTAAAAATTTCACAGCTCTAGCATCACTCCTTCATAGTCAGCCTATGAACTTTTCAGCCCATCCTTGTAATATCTCTACCTCGGTCAAGAATATTTCCTATGACTATGCAAAACTTCTATATCAGTAAAGATAGTTTCGATTGTTATGTGGTCTCATCAGGATCCATCTTGCAGATTTATAAATCTATCTTTTGTCCATTAAATATTGTAGACATACCTGGTTTGATGCATCTGCTATATGTCTTGATATTCTCAACAAAATCCAAAGAAGGATCTGTAATGTTATCGGTCTTGACCTGGCATCTCAAATTAACTCACTTTCCCACAAACATGATGTGTCTTCCCTGTGTCTTTTCTATAAATGCTTTCATGGCAGCTGTTCTTATGAGCTCTCTTCCTTGGGCCCAACTGCATGAATTTAAGGAGGCTATGAAATTCACAATTAGATTACATTGTTTTACTCTTGATATAACTGTAAGTTCTATTCTAATAGTTTCTTTTCTCGCACTTCTCACCTGTGGAACGCTGTTCCGATTAATTGCTTCCCTGTCTCCTGACTAAAGTCTTCTCATTCTCTTCTAATTCCAGCAATTCATTGCGCCCTGTGGATATTATTGCGTTGATTGGGGTGAAATGATAAAAAGAAAGAAAGAAAAACGTCTTCTCGATGAAAAGAATAAATAATATTGAACGGGGCATGCTTCCAGATGATTACTAAGGCGTGGGTCCCTCAGAGTTCTTTTCTTTGGCCAACGCTGTTTTTGGTCTTCTTCAATGACCTTCCAGTTCTTAATGAGGTATTGTTGCAGATGACACTACCATTTTCTTAGCAGCAAATTTTTGTGATGTCAACGAATACTCGTTGCTACTTTCGTAATACTCGTTGTAGTAGAGACTTTGTAATCGCAGATACAACTATAGTAACGCCGTCGAACAAAACTGGTGTCAGACGCCTTCGAATATCACTCGTACATTAGTACTTGTTCGAAAATATTCGCTCGAATAGTAATCCGTATAGTGGTCCGAATATAAAGATAGTATAGTGAATAGAGAATAGCGGTCCGTATAGTAACAGAGGATAGAGGAGAAATAACGATCCTTTAGACGTCACGCAACTTCCTATATATGCATTTCCTCTATGGTCACATGGTCTACTTAATTCAAAAACGGGATCGCCTGTGTTTGCTCACTGTAGATCTATGTTCAAACACAAGTGTTGGCAGAGACACTTTATTCCTATATAACTCAAATCCAACAGATCCGACAAAGTAAACCTGGCAACTACTCTTGAAAGAACCTCCAGTCAGTTATTAACTGGTGCAAGAAATGGCTTGTAAATCTCAACGTCTCCTTTCATTTATTCACCACAGAGAAACTTTTCACGTTACCATCAGGATGACTTATGCTGAACTCTAGGAGAGCAACATTCTACGCCTTCTTCGCCTCATATTTTCCGCTGACATCAAATAGAGTTATTATATCGAGTCAACTACTGCAAGGAAGGTTTGTTCACTGTGTCGTGCCAAAAGTTTTTTTTCTTGTCAGAATCCATTTTATACATTTATAAATTTACCATTCGTCCGGAGCATCAGATCAGGTATTGAATAATGTTGCAATATCTGATCTGGTGCTCCTACTGCGCATGTCGAGATTCTTGACAAAATCAACAGAAGAGTCTGAATAAACTATCGATCCTGACCAGGCGTCTCGTCTCCAGTCACTTTCTCTGACCAACGTGACGAGTTGTCCCTCTGTCTGTTCTACAAATATTTTCATGGTAACTGCTTGGACGATATTTTCTTTACTGGCGCCCCGACTACTAGATTGTCAACTAGGTCTCACTTTTGAACGAACTAGATGCAATCGTCATTTTCTAAATTAACAGATTTTTTTTCTCAAACTTCCCACCTGTGGAACTCCCTTGCGTTTACTTGCTTCCCTGATAACTACAATTTTCCAACATTTAAGTGCAACATCAATCGACATCTTCTGTCTTCTCGAACCCTGTTCCATTTTTTTTCTTTTTTTTTTTTTTTTTGCCCTTACCTTAATCGTCCTCATTTTCAGTTTACTCATTCTCATCCACTTTCACTTTCATTTTCACTTTCAGTAACCTGCTGCTTTCTAGTGGCATTGAATTAAAATTATTAAAATATACAATAAATAGAAAAACTGTGCGTAAAGATACGTCCTTGAATAGCATTTGTATGTCATGACATTTCCTAGATATTAAAGGAAAGGAGCCTGTGGAGAGAGATCACTTACACCCTGAAGGGAGTAGACATTAAGAAATAATTACATTCAACATGGCTTGAAGACCGTGTGAATTCATCCGGTCGAATGAGTGCAAGTAAGGTCCCTTGATTTATGTATGCGCTTGATTACTCGGCTTTAAGTATAAAAGCATCGAGATGGCAACGTCCTAGTCGCGACGGGAGTTCGGTCGAAGCAGAAAGAGAAAAAGTGAGTTTTAAAAACATTTAAGCCTGAAAAAGCTACAATATCGTACCCTGAAAAAAATGATGACAGACTACCAACTCTGACCAAGCATCTCACTGTCTCAAGGTTATTCAATGTTTTCCTATATTTTTTTTTTTTTAGTCTTCATGCTTGCCCCATCCAATCTGACTAAAACAGCAACATCTACACGGCATAAACTGGGAGTATAAAAAAAGTGGAAAGATGTTAGAGGGTGTATTTACATTATTCGGACTATTGACCTCATCTGTGTCGCCATATTCCCTGCTTATACGGAATCGTTAGACCATATGGGTTATGCTTTTGCTCGACTATTTATATATACCGCTCAGGGTTGTATTGTAGGTAGTCTATTGTATTATTCTAACTGGGTCCAGATCTCCAATTATTTCCACTCAATAACGGCAGCTAGAATAATTCGAATCATAAACGTTACCGCCCACCAAAATAACAAAAATTGTTAGAACAACAGACTGCCCACAATGCATCACTGACTTTTGTATATAAAATACATCACAAAGGGACAATATTTACATTATTCGGACTACATAATACCTCATCTCAGAAATATAGACAGATACTGAAGGGCCGAAACGTTGTAATAAATATGGCGACAAAGATGAGGACAATAGTCCGAATAATGTAAATAGTGTACATAATACCTCATCTCAGAAATATAGACAGATACTGAAGGGCCGAAACGTTGTAATAAATATGGCGACAAAGATGAGGACAATAGCCCGAATAATGTAAATAGTGTACATAATACCTCATCTCAGAAATATAGACAGATACTGAAGGGCCGAAACGTTGTAATAAATATGGCGACAAAGATGAGGACAATAGTCCGAATAATGTAAATAGTGTACATAATACCTCATCTCAGAAATATAGACAGATACTGAAGGGCCGAAACGTTGTAATAAATATGGCGACAAAGATGAGGACAATAGCCCGAATAATGTAAATAGTGTACATAATACCTCATCTCAGAAATATAGACAGATACTGAAGGGCCGAAACGTTGTAATAAATATGGCGACAAAGATGAGGACAATAGTCCGAATAATCTAAATAGTTTACATAATACCTCATCTCAGAAATATAGACAGATACTGAAGGGCCGAAACGTTGTAATAAATATGGCGACAAAGATGAGGACAATAGTCCGAATAATGTAAATAGTGTACATAATACCTCATCTTAGAAATATAGACAGATAGTGAAGGGCCGAAACATTGTAATGAATATGGCGACAAAGATGAGGACAATAGTCCGAATAATGTAAATAGTGTACATAATACCTCATCTTAGAAATATAGACAGATACTGAAGGGCCGAAACGTTGTAATAAATATGGCGACAAAGATGAGGACAATAGTCCGAATAATGTAAGTAGTTTACATAATACCTCATCTTAGAAATATAGACAGATACTGAAGGGCCGAAACGTTGTAATAAATATGGCGTCAAAGGTGTGGACAATAGTCCGAATAATGTAAATAGTGTACATAATACCTCATCTCAGAAATATAGACAGATACTGAAGGGCCGAAACGTTGTAATAAATATGGCGACAAAGATGAGGATAATAGTCCGAATAATGTAAATAGTGTACATAATAACTCGTCTCAGAAATATAGACAGATACTGAAGGGCCGAAACTTTGTAATAAATATGGCGACAAAGATGAGGACAATAGTCCGAATAATGTAAATAGTGTACATAATACCTCATCTTAGAAATATAGACAGATACTGAAGGGCCGAAACGTTGTAATAAATACGGCGACAAAGATGAGGATAATAGTCCGAATAATGTAAATAGTGTACATAATACCTCATCTTAGAAATATAGACAGATACTGAAGGGCCGAAACGTTGTAATAAATATGGCGACAAAGATGAGGACAATAGTCCGAATAATGTAAATAGTTTACATAATACCTCATCTTAAAAATATAGACAGATACTGAAGGGCCGAAACGTTGTAATAAATATGGCGTCAAAGGTGAGGACAATAGTCCGAATAATGTAAATAGTGTACATAATACCTCATCTCAGAAATATAGACAGATACTGAAGGGCCGAACCGTTGTAATGAATATGGCGACAAAGATGAGGACAATAGTCCGAATAATGTAAATAGTGTACATAATACCTCATCTCAGAAATATAGACAGATACTGAAGGGCCGAAACGTTGTAATAAATATGGCGACAAAGATGAGGACAATAGTCCGAATAATGTAAATAGGGTATATAATACCTCATCTCAAATATGGACAGATACTGAAGGGCCGAAACGTTGTAATAAATATGGCGACAAAGATGAGGACAATAGTCCGAATAATGTAAATAGTGTACATAATACCTCATCTCAGAAATATAGACAGATACTGAAGGGCCGAAACGTTGTAATAAATATGGCGACAAAGATGAGGACAATAGTCCGAATAATGTAAATAGGGTATATAATACCTCATCTCAAATATGGACAGATACTGAAGGGCCGAAACGTTGTAATAAATATGGCGACAAAGATGAGGACAATAGTCCGAATAATGTAAATAGTGTACATAATACCTCATCTCAGAAATATAGACAGATACTGAAGGGGCGAAACGTTGTAATAAATATGGTGACAACGATGAGGACAATAGTCCGAATAATGTAAATAGTGTACATAATAGCTTATCTCAGAAATATAGACAGATACTGAAGGGCCGAAACGTTGTAATAAATATGGCGACAAAGATGAGAACAATAGTCCGAATAATCTAAATAGTGTACATAATACCTCATCTCTGAAATATAGAGAGATACTGAAGGGCCGAAACGTTGTAATAAATATGGCGACAAAGATGAGGACAATAGTCCGAATAATGTAAATAGGGTATATAATCCCTCATCTCAAATATGGACAGATACTGAAGGGCCGAAACGTTGTAATAAATATGGCGACAAAGATGAGGATAATAGTCCGAATAATGTAAATAGTGTACATAATACCTCGTCTCAGAAATATAGACAGATACTGAAGGGCCGAAACGTTGTAATAAATATGGCGACAAAGATGAGGACAATAGTCCGAATAATGTAAATAGTGTACATAATACCTCATCTCAGAAATATAGACAGATACTGAAGGGCCGAAACGTTGTAATAAATATGGCGACAAAGATGAGGACAATAGTCCGAATAATGTAAATAGTGTACATAATACCTGATCTCTGAAATATAGACAGATATTGAAGGGCCGAAACGTTGTAATAAATATGGCGACAATGATGAGGACAATAGTCCGAATAATGTAAATAGTGTACATAATACCTCATCTCTGAAATATAGACAGATACTGAAGGGCCGAAACGTTGTAATAAATATGGCGACAAAGATGAGGACAATAGTCCGAATAATATAAATAGTGTACATAATACCTCATCTCAGAAATATAGACAGATACTGAAGGGCCGAAACGTTGTAATAAATATGGCGACAAAGATGAGTATAATAGTCCGAATAATGTAAATAGTGTACATAATACCTCATCTCAGAAATATAGACAGATACTGAAGGGGCGAAACGTTGTAATAAATATGGCGACAACGATGAGGACAATAGTCCGAATAATGTAAATAGTGTACATAATACCTCATCTCAGAAATATAGACAGATACTGAAGGGCCGAAACGTTGTAATAAATATGGCGACAAAGATGAGTACAATAATCCGAATAATGTAAATAGTGTACATAATACCTCATCTCAGAAATATAGACCGATACTGAAGGGCCGAAACGTTGTAATAAATATGGCGACAACGATGAGGACAATAGTCCGAATAATGTAAATAGTGTACATAATACCTCATCTCAGAAATATAGACAGATACTGAAGGGCCGAAACGTTGTAATAAATATGGCGACAAAGATGAGAACAATAGTCCGAATAATCTAAATAGTGTACATAATACCTCATCTCAGAAATATAGACAGATACTGAAGGGCCGAAACGTTGTAATAAATATGGCGACAAAGATGAGGACAATAGTCCGAATAATCTAAATAGTGTACATAATACCTCATCTCTGAAATATAGACAGATACTGAAGGGCCGAAACGTTGTAATAAATATGGCGACAAAGATGAGGATAATAGTCCGAATAATGTAAATAGTGTACATAATACCTCATCTCAGAAATATAGACAGATACTGAAGGGGCGAAACGTTGTAATAAATATTGCGACAACGATGAGGACAATAGTCCGAATAATGTAAATAGTGTACATAATACCTCATCTCAGAAATATAGACATATACTGAAGGGCCGAAACGTTGTAATAAATATGGCGACAAAGATGAGGACAATAGTCCGAATAATGTAAATAGGGTATATAATACCTCATCTCAAATATGGACAGATACTGAAGAGCCGAAACGTTGTAATAAATATGGCGACAAAGATGAGGACAATAGTCCGAATAATCTAAATAGTGTACATAATACCTCATCTCAAATATGGACAGATACTGAAGGGCCGAAACGTTGTAATAAATATGGCGACAAAGATGAGGACAGTAGTCCGAATAATGTAAATAGTGTACATAATACCTCATCTCAGAAATATAGACAGATACTGAAGGGCCGAAACGTTGTAATAAATATGGCGACAAAGATGAGGACAATAGTCCGAATAATCTAAATAGTGTACATAATACCTCATCTCTGAAATATAGACAGATAATGTTAGAGGCAGCTAGTTTTAAATCAGGAAATATCCGATTTCGACTTGTCTCATCGATCCGTCGTGGAAGAGGGAATTCAAATCAACTCTACCTCCTGAACTGCTGCATGCAGGTGTCGTCTTCCTTGTTGTGAGTGTTTTATCCGCTCCCTTACGTCACCTTTTTTATTGCTGCATAATTTTTTAATAGAAGACACATTCACTCAAGGGAAAATCGAGTGCTCTCACTTGAACGCCTCCAGGTGTTTGGAAAAGAAACTTGCAAGAGAATTTATGCATACAGCTCAATAGTTATAGCATAACATTAACGACTTGAGATTCCTAAGCTAATTCCCCTTTAGTGATACACGTTAGCAAGAAAATGTTAAATGCGCTATCTTTAAAACAAAACCTTTAATATTATATTGACACAAATGTCTCCTGATGGCAGTTTCGTATAACATTAGTGAAATCTTTGAAGTGAATACAATATCTACCCACCTCTCCATTTTTGGACAAGAATATCGATTTATTATAGGAATGGATGAACACTTTAAACATATTAAATTATATTTATTTCGGAAAATATTTTTTTTCCTTTTTTGATGAAATTTAAAGAGCAACACAGCGATCAGAAAAGAGTTCGTTTGAATGAAATCACTTAACTTTAATAAGCAAGATTCTTTTTAATCACTTCACTCCAAGTGAGGCGATAAAGCCACTAAGACGTAAAGGATTAGTTAGGGTGAAAGAATTCGAGAAGAAATCATTATTGCGGAGAGTGGCTAATAAAAGAAAGGGTATTCAAATAGACAGAAGATGACTGCAAAGCAAGAAGCCAAAAGAGAGTTCCTCGAGCGAGGAGTGCGAAGAGAAGAAACTCTTAACATAGAACTTACGGTTGCATCTAGAAATTTCAATATTAGAATGATGAGACCTAGCTGCCAATCTAGTACTGCGCTTAAATTCATAAAGCCTAGATACCAAATAGGAAAGTTCAGCAGAATAATTACTATGAAAATATTTATACGGTGGGGTAATGGATACCGACTCGGATTGAGGAATCGGAGAGCCGAGTTCGAATTCCAGTCGAATATATTACATTCATTTACGTGCCTTGTCGAAAGGTACGAATCCTCTTCTTCTCCTCCCACCTATGGATAAATAGCAGAACAAACCGGGTCCTATTGGATGGTAAACCATAGAAAGAAATGGCAACCTATTTCAGAAAAAAAATCCGCCTCGTCACTCATATATCGACAGATATATGATCGCCTAAGCGTGTATCACGCATGGCACTGATTGACGTTACGGTTATGGAAAAGAGACTGAAGCTGAGATGCCAGGTCACGAGCGATAATATTGCATATTATTCCTAGGATTTTATCAAGCAGAAACACCAGAGCACATTTATAAGTGTAAGATAAGATTTCGGTGAGAACAATTGTCTAGTGACTAATTTTAGTTAATTCTCTCAGCCGAAAGTTAAAAGTAAATATGACTAATGTATAATGTAAACATAGGTTAATGCAAATTTTACAAGCACTATGTTAGCATAATATTCGCAAAATCTTAGAATTGTATTTGAATTTTAGTCAGTGCTTTATCGATTGCCAAAACAAACATAGTGTAAAATTTTCAAGATTTCGGTTCGAATGATTTATTTGTTTTCTACGATTTATCAAACCTTTGTGGTCTTTGTGAGCCGAAACATATTTTGAACTGTAAGAATAATTCTATTTTTTTCCGAGTGAAAATTTTTGTAGAGGCAATTGAGTGATTTTGAAGTATGTCGACGCTGGACAGTAAAGACTGGGTAGCGCCAGTCCAGATATAGCAGCAATACACCATTCCTACTCTGATCTAACTCTTGTAAAAACAGAGCATGTTAGTAGGAGCCAGATACTTTCCAGACTGATACAATGAAGCGACTATTTTTCTGGCATCTTTTGAAATGGCACGAATATAAACACACACACACACACACACATATATATATATATATATATATATATATATATATATATATATATATATATATATATGCGCGTTCCAATTGAGTGAGCTTTCGAGCAATAGACGTTCTAAGCAAGGAGTCTCTTTGAGGGTATGACCACTCACCAGTCAGGTTTTGTGCAGGTTTAGGATCTGCTCTGCGTTGATTCAACGTTATTAGTTTAATTTTGGATGTATTGATGATAACAGCCAGTCTTTAATCCTCCCCCGCCCCATTGAGCTGCGAGAGTTAGACCAGAGGATAGATCAGCTGACAGGGAATTGACATCAAGATATTTGGAGGGTCACCCATACCCTGTGGTATCATCTGCATATATATTTACTAAGGGTCTGAAAGTCTCATTGGATAGATCGTTAATATAAAATAGAAAGAGGTTGGGACCAATGAGAGAACCCCTGGAAAGACCAACATTGATCTCATGTGACTTAGACGATTGGCCATTAACGACAACTTTCATCGACCTGCCGAAAAGAATTGATAACTGAGCGGATTATCTCAGATATTTAATAGCTGGTTATTTACGGGTGGTTAAAAGAAAATAAAAATAAATTAAAAAAAAATAAAAGTAAAATATTATAAAAAAATAATATTTATACATAGAAACAAGGAAGGAATATAGTTTTAAGGTATACCATAGTTATAGGATAAAGTGCTCAATATAAGAGACAGGGCGTTTGTAAATATAAAAGTGAACATTGAAGTCATCACTCAGAGGTGACAGATTGTTTCGTATGAAATGCATTCATCAGGCCACCTGATGATTGCGTTTAGCATGAAACAGTCTGTCTCTGAGTATTGACTTCCACTGTTTTCATCCGATTTCGATTAATTTTTTTTTTGTTTGATAGTTAATTATTCAGTGCCGGTTTTGAGTCCAAACTGTTGGCTACAATGGCTCTCCACTACTTCCCGTCCATTATAACTCTCAGCAACGTTTTACTATTTACTGTCTTTTCATAAAAACGTCAATAAAAATAGTTTAAATTATTACAATAATATTATCTATATCTAGAATTCTCAAAATGTGTGTGTGTGTGTGTGTGTGTGTGTGTGTGTGTGTGTGTGTGTGTGTGTGTGTGATCGGATGTTGTTTATACTTTTCCACCGATTTTTTTGTTTGATAGATAATTCTTCAATGTCGGTTTTGAGTCCAAATTGTCTGTAAAAAGTAGGTGAAAAATGGAAAATCTTTAATTTTCTTTTTTTTATTTTAATTTTTTTTTTTTTTTTTGGCTGACTTTGAACTTAAAATGCCCCGATGGAACGACAAAAATTCTCAGTAATGAATGTTTACTGCTACTGCTAGTATATATATATATATATATATATATATATATATATATATATATATATATATAATTATTTATTTAAAAATATGATTCCAACTCGCTACATAAGAGGTCTCATGTTTCAAAACAAGAGCCGTCTGGTTTTAAAGGCATTTTTCGTGGACCCAATGTATATCATATTATTGTTAGGGTTCACGAAAAATGCATTTAAAACCAGATGGAGGCAGCATAAATGCTCCTTCAACAACATAAACTTTAGACATCAGACCTCTCTATCTAAATATTTTTGGCACCTGAAAGAAAAAAATAGGACACCTAAAGTAAAATGGAAAATCATCAACAGGACTAGAACTTGCAAAACTTGGGATGACCCATGCCCTTTGTGCCTCCATGAGAAACTACACATTATTAAGCTTCTAAACAATAAAAACCTATTAAACAACCGGCAAGAATTAACGGTTTTCTGCCGACACAACCGAACTTACGCTCTGAATAACTAGCTAAAAACACGCATACAAAAAAATGAATTTTAATATCCATAGCCCATATATATAGTTTTAATAACCTACAAAAATTGATAACCCTTTATGAAGTCGTCAAATAACAAACGTTACGGCCTTTTCATATACACAAATCCCTTTCATAAAGAGATATAATAAAAGAATAAAATAAAAATAAATAAATAAATCTCCGTAGACGCTCAAGCCAGACTATGCGAAAACTTCCTCCGTCGTAAATTTAGCCACCCCCACCTTACCGTGACCCGGCATCTATGAAAGTAACTCTATACTGATACAAATTATTAACACCCCACCCCTGCCGATTCTAAACAATCCGCCCTTGATGTTACCATGGAAATTTTTGATTTCAATTCTGACCATACTATTAATACTCGTAAATTTCAGAAATAAGTTCATTCCCAAAAAATTTCGCTTGAAGATGGAACAGAGCCTACTTTAACTCAAGTTAATTCAAATATTATTTTGAAGTTTTCGGCTCTTGTTTTGAAACATGAGACCTCTTATGTAGCGAGTTGGAATCATATTTTTAAATAAATAATTATATTTATGCTCTACTTTCGTATCGAGCACTATTTTTTAAAAATAATTACAAAAATACTAAGGAACCAAACCAGTTTCTTTCCTATTTTCTACAATATTTTCACACACGCACACACACACACACACACACACACACACACACACACACATATATATATATATATATATATATATATATATATATATATATATATATATATATATACTTGTTAGCAGTCAATATACCACATAACACCCTTGAGCGCTTAGCCTTGGAGCCAGTAGAATGGAGATCAACGAGATCGACTCAGCAATTTTCAATCTGCTTGTCTGAATCATCTTCAAGAAGCGAGAGCAAGATCTAAAAGGTCAGTTAATCTAACAGTGATCTCATCTGACAATCCTCTATTTGTTCCATATGTGGCCTCCTTTGTAAATCACTAGCGGGTCTTAAATGCCACTTAAGATTATCGCACAAACTTTCATAACTGAATCAATAAGCTGTCAGATCCTCATACGTCGAAACCGACGAGAGAGTCTATTATATATATATATATATATATATATATGTGTGTGTGTGTGTCCGTGTGTGTGTGTGTGTGTGTGTGTACGTTGCATGAAATCCGAGATGATTATATGAAAAAGTATATTTAATAAATTAGAGTTCTTTTTTATCATTTCAGCCGAAGGAAGGTGATAAAGCAACTAAGACACAAATGATTACTGTGACCGAGAAAACATTACTGAGAAGAAAGTACAATAAAAAGAGCAGGATTCAAGGGGACGACTGACGTTGCATTTAAATTTTTGAAGATCGGAATTGACAGGAAAGCAAGAAGCCGGAAGCGAGTTTCACAAGTAAGAAGTGAGAGAAAAGAAGCTAGCAGAATAGAACTTACGGTTAAATCTGGCAATTTCAGCAATAAAACGATGGGACCTAACTGCCAGTCTAGTACTCCGTTTAAATTCATGAAGACAAAGCACCAAAGAGGAAAGCCATTACCATGTAAATGTCTATAAGCAGAAAAAGCACATGGAAGCTGGCGGTTGTGGAATTGATTGGAACAGAATTCCCATTTTAATATGTGCAATTTTCCTTACCTTTAACTGCCAGATAGGCACTAGCGGATACTTTTTCCACAGTGGTCTTGGCTATACACGTATACAGACCAGCATGTGTCGCCTGGGCGTTGCGTATATATAAGCCTTCTGGTTCACCATATGCTTTGGCCTGCAATAAGAGAATACAAACTTCCTTTCTTTAAGAAATACAATTTACAATACGAATCATTTTCGGCCTCAAATATCAAAACAGTTTCAAAGTCTCAGTCGCTATCAGTCCCTCCCACACACTTTTTAATGACTTGTCCCTTCAATCACGACTTTTTACATATTCCTTCTTTTTTTTTTTTTTTTTTTTTTCGAACTGTTATGGCTTCTTGGAAAAGATAGGGGTTTCCCGTTTGCCTTCTCTACGGTTTTGAGTTCAGTGTTTGCCTTTTCATAGACTGCTGGCCACCCAATGCTAAAGAGTCCAGTATACCTTGCGATTAAACCCATAGCTGGTAAGCAGAATAAATGTATTCATACCTTCCACAAGGGCATTTGTGTGAAAGTAAACTTAATGGAATACCCCCGGGATTTGAATTAGTTGTATAAATTATACATGCACTAAAATATTAGCGCTTACACGGACATAATGTTCTTCACTAAGATAAAAATGTAGGTTCTTCCGAAGTCGTCGTCTTCTTTATGTGCCGTGTCTCCTCAGGACATAGGGAATCATGGCTCTCCACAATTTCTTGTCTTTTGTAACTCTTAATAAATTTGGTCTTTTCGTTATTTCTCCTAAACCTAATTACGCCATCCACTTGCTGAAGCTCGTTAAGAATGTTATGAGCTGTTTTCCCATTTCCCGTCTCGCTTTTCATTCTGTCCTGTGAGTATCAGATTTTCCAAGCCTGCTTTCCTCATTATGTGGACCAGAAATTTCAACTGCCTGTTCCTAATGTTAAGTGTAAGTTTACTCTTGTTTTCCATTTTCTCTAAAATGTTGTTATTGCTCAAATGTTCGTATCATTAACATCTTTCTCATTTCATTTGCTTCAGGTCTCTTCTTCATGTATGAGGAGATTGTCCAACATTCACTTCCATATAGGAAGACAGATATCACGAAAGAGTTCAGGACTCTTTTCTTTGTTTCTAACAAAGTTTCTTTTTTTTTTCTGTCTCTTAATACTCTGCTTAGATTTTGGAAGGCATCTTTGGCTATCCGACTGCGTCTTCGGATTTCAGTGTCACACATTCTATCCACTGTTAAAACACTTCCCAGGTATTTAAAATTCTGTACTTGTTTAATGTCGGTATCACCGATTTGTATTAGGTTGGTGCAAAAATAGTGACGTAACAATGTCGTTTTTTGACGTTAAAAATACGTCAAAAAACGACATTATTACGCCATTATTTTTGCACCAACCTAATAATTTGCGTTTTGAGTTCATCCTAACAGCCATACATTCTGTCTTCGTGCAGTTTACGTGTAGTCCTTTTTTTTATCGCTTTCCTTCACTATCTTCTGTTACTGTTCCTCTTCTATGTGTTGTGTCCCCCAGAACGTTGGCAATCATGGCTCTCCGCAAATTCCTTTTCTTTTTTAGCTCTTAATAAATTTTGTCTTTTTCTTGTTTCTCCTAAACTCTGTTCTGCCATCCATTTGCTTGTTAAGTAAGTTATGTGTTGTTTCCTCTGTCTCTCTTGCCGTCAAAACAATTTTAAGACACTAATTCTTCATTCTGCGTTAGCACACGTAACTAGAATGGAAAATAATATTCTTTTACTAATGTTCCCCTAAAAAGACCCAAGAGCCTCTCAAGGTAGTGAGTGTCTCTCTCTCTCTCTCTCTCTCTCTCTCTCTATATATATATATATATATATATATATATATATATATATTAGGTTGTTGCAAAAATAATGACGTAATAATGTCGTTTTTTGACGTATTTTTTAACGTCAAAAAACGACATTCTTACGTCATTATTTTTGCACCAACCTAATATATATATATATATATAATAAAAAGGCTTAAACACTAATATTCCATGGTCATAATTTATTTCATTGGAATCGTAAATACGATCCAATTCATCAGACCTACAAATTAAAAAAAAAAAAAAGGTCTTTCTTTTTGAATTTGTAGGTCTGATGAATTGGATCGTATTTACGATTCCAATGGAATAAATTACGACCATGGAATATTAGTGTTTAAGCCTTTTTATTATATCCTTACTCTGTCCTGGACATTGAGTTCTACCTGGATTCTATCCCTTTTTTTTATACAAAATATATATGTATGTGTATGCATGTATGTATATATATTTATATATATTGCATATGTATGTGTATATTTACCACTAATATTATCTATCTATCTATCTGTCTATCTATCTATCTATCTATCTATCTATCTATCTATCTATCTATAAATATATATATATATATATATATATATATATATATATATATATATATATAATAGCTGGCGACTCGTATTCGAGGATACCCGTCTACCAGGGCGTCCAGACAATCCCTTATTCAGACGTTCGCTCAGGCACATTTGTTTTCAACACGCTCAGGGTCCACCTGTGGTTTATACTGCAACGCTGAGCTGACCTTGGGTTACAGTTTCTGGGAAAGAGCGTGTTATCTAGCGTGATTAACAATTTGAACAAGGCCAGCATTGCGGAAGCAATCAACACCATTACTTGACAAGATACCAGAAGTGTTGAAAGAAAAAGGTTATTGTTCTGGTCCAGGTTAGGACCAAGGAAGAACAACACGAACACAAGAGTAGAAATAACGAAGGTATATTACACGAAATAATAATACAAGATGTGGAAGTTGTTAAGTATGACTGTCAGCTTGGTTTGGAGTGAACTACTATCGGCTCGACTCGATTCGTCACCCTCTCTCTTGAGAGGCGTAGTATACATAGTGTTAGGAAGAGTTCATTCTGTAGTTATAGGTAAGGCGCCATGACAATTATTTTTGTAGTGCTGCTATAACATACTTATGTTATAACATATATATATATATATATATATATATATATATATATATATATATATATATATATATATATATATATATATAGTACAGGAAAAGGTGGATAATTCCGGATGAGCCCAAATCGGGGGAAGTTAATGCTTATATCAGTAAGGCCGCCTAGAGGCTTTTTTTACCGAGATTACAAAATGAAGACTCGGTAACTTCAACCAAGATATGGTATCTCCACCCCGGAAATATACCGCCGTAACTTAGCTTCCCAGTACGTGTTCTATAAATACTTTCATGGTCATTGTTCAGTTGAACTCTCCGCTGTTGTACATAGACTTTATGAATTTAAGCGCAGTACCAGATTGGCGGCAAGGTCCCATCAATTTACTGTTGAATTGTATAAATGTAGCCGCAAATTCTATGCTAGCAGTTTCTTTCCTCGCACTTCTTGCTTGTGGAACTCTCTTTCGTTTCCATGCTTTTCAGACAATTTTAATCTTAAACAATTTAAAGGCAATGTCAATTGTTATCTCCTGTCCTCTTGATTAATCTTCTTGTATTGTTCTCGATCCTTAATAATGCTTCTCTCTTTGTTTTTTATTCTTTCACACTCAGTAACCCAGCAAGCAGTAAAAGAAGAAAAAAGAAAAGTAAAAGAAAGACGAAAAGTAAAAAGAAGAAAAAAGAACAAGAAAAATATGGAGAAAAATACAGAAGAAAAAGAAAAAAAGAAAGAAGAAAAAGAAGAAAAAAGAAAAGTAAAAGAAAGACGAAAAGTAAAAAGAAGAAAAAAGAACAAGAAAAATATGGAGAAAAATACAGAAGAAAAAGAATAAAAGAAAGAAGAAAAAGAAGAAAAAAGAAAAGTAAAAGAAAGACGAAAAGTAAAAAGAAGAAAAAAGAACAAGAAAAATATGGAGAAAAATACAGAAGAAAAAGAAAAAAATAAAGAAGAAAAAAGAAAAGTAAAAGAAAGACGAAAAGTAAAAAGAAGAAAAAAGAACAAGAAAAATATGGAGAAAAATACAGAAGAAAAGAAAAAAAGAAAGAAGAAAAAGAAGAAAAAAGAAAAGTAAAAGAAAGACGAAAAGTAAAAAGAAGAAAAAAGAACAAGAAAAATATGGAGAAAAATACAGAAGGAAAAGAAAAAAATAAAGAAGAAAAAAGAAAAGTAAAAGAAAGACGAAAAGTAAAAAGAAGAAAAAAGAACAAGAAAAATATGGAGAAAAATACAGAAGAAAAAGAAAAAAATAAAGAAGAAAAAAGAAAAGTAAAAGAAAGACGAAAAGTAAAAAGAAGAAAAAAGAACAAGAAAAATATGGAGAAAAATACAGAAGAAAAGAAAAAAAGAAAGAAGAAAAAGAAGAAAAAGAAAAGTAAAAGAAAGACGAAAAGTAAAAAGAAGAAAAAAGAACAAGAAAAATATGGAGAAAAATACAGAAGGAAAAGAAAAAAATAAAGAAGAAAAAAGAAAAGTAAAAGAAAGACGAAAAGTAAAAAGAAGAAAAAAGAACAAGAAAAATATGGAGAAAAATACAGAAGAAAAGAAAAAAAGAAAGAAGAAAAAGAAGAAAAAAGAAAAGTAAAAGAAAGACGAAAAGTAAAAAGAAGAAAAAAGAACAAGAAAAATATGGAGAAAAATACAGAAGAAAAAGAAAAAAAGAAAGAAGAAAAAGAAGAAAAAAGAAAAGTAAAAGAAAGACGAAAAGTAAAAAGAAGAAAAAAGAACAAGAAAAATATGGAGAAAAATACAGAAGAAAAAGAAAAAAATAAAGAAGAAAAAAGAAAAGTAAAAGAAAGACGAAAAGTAAAAAGAAGAAAAAAGAACAAGAAAAATATGGAGAAAAATACAGAAGAAAAGAAAAAAAGAAAGAAGAAAAAGAAGAAAAAAGAAAAGTAAAAGAAAGACGAAAAGTAAAAAGAAGAAAAAAGAACAAGAAAAATATGGAGAAAAATACAGAAGGAAAAGAAAAAAATAAAGAAGAAAAAAGAAAAGTAAAAGAAAGACGAAAAGTAAAAAGAAGAAAAAAGAACAAGAAAAATATGGAGAAAAATACAGAAGAAAAAGAAAAAAAGAAAGAAGAAAAAGAAGAAAAAGAAAAGTAAAAGAAAGACGAAAAGTAAAAAGAAGAAAAAAGAACAAGAAAAATATGGAGAAAAATACAGAAGAAAAAGAAAAAAATAAAGAAGAAAAAAGAAAAGTAAAAGAAAGACGAAAAGTAAAAAGAAGAAAAAAGAACAAGAAAAATATGGAGAAAAATACAGAAGAAAAGAAAAAAAGAAAGAAGAAAAAGAAGAAAAAAGAAAAGTAAAAGAAAGACGAAAAGTAAAAAGAAGAAAAAAGAACAAGAAAAATATGGAGAAAAATACAGAAGAAAAGAAAAAAAGAAAGAAGAAAAAGAAGAAAAAAGAAAAGTAAAAGAAAGACGAAAAGTAAAAAGAAGAAAAAAGAACAAGAAAAATATGGAGAAAAATACAGAAGAAAAGAAAAAAAGAAAGAAGAAAAAGAAGAAAAAAGAAAAGTAAAAGAAAGACGAAAAGTAAAAAGAAGAAAAAAGAACAAGAAAAATATGGAGAAAAATACAGAAGAAAAAGAAAAAAAGAAAGAAGAAAAAAGAAAAGTAAAAGAAAGACGAAAAGTAAAAAGAAGAAAAAAGAACAAGAAAAATATGGAGAAAAATACAGAAGAAAAAGAAAAAAAGAAAGAAGAAAAAGAAGAAAAAAGAAAAGTAAAAGAAAGACGAAAAGTAAAAAGAAGAAAAAAGAACAAGAAAAATATGGAGAAAAATACAGAAGAAAAAGAAAAAAATAAAGAAGAAAAAAGAAAAGTAAAAGAAAGACGAAAAGTAAAAAGAAGAAAAAAGAACAAGAAAAATATGGAGAAAAATACAGAAGAAAAGAAAAAAAGAAAGAAGAAAAAGAAGAAAAAAGAAAAGTAAAAGAAAGACGAAAAGTAAAAAGAAGAAAAAAGAACAAGAAAAATATGGAGAAAAATACAGAAGAAAAAGAAAAAAAGAAAGAAGAAAAAGAAGAAAAAAGAAAAGTAAAAGAAAGACGAAAAGTAAAAAGAAGAAAAAAGAACAAGAAAAATATGGAGAAAAATACAGAAGAAAAAGAAAAAAATAAAGAAGAAAAAAGAAAAGTAAAAGAAAGACGAAAAGTAAAAAGAAGAAAAAAGAACAAGAAAAATATGGAGAAAAATACAGAAGAAAAGAAAAAAAGAAAGAAGAAAAAGAAGAAAAAAGAAAAGTAAAAGAAAGACGAAAAGTAAAAAGAAGAAAAAAGAACAAGAAAAATATGGAGAAAAATACAGAAGAAAAAGAAAAAAATAAAGAAGAAAAAAGAAAAGTAAAAGAAAGACGAAAAGTAAAAAGAAGAAAAAAGAACAAGAAAAATATGGAGAAAAATACAGAAGAAAAAGAAAAAATAAAGAAGAAAAAAGAAAAGTAAAAGAAAGACGAAAAGTAAAAAGAAGAAAAAAGAACAAGAAAAATATGGAGAAAAATACAGAAGAAAAAGAAAAAAATAAAGAAGAAAAAAGAAAAGTAAAAGAAAGACGAAAAGTAAAAAGAAGAAAAAAGAACAAGAAAAATATGGAGAAAAATACAGAAGAAAAGAAAAAAAGAAAGAAGAAAAAAGAAAAGTAAAAGAAAGACGAAAAGTAAAAAGAAGAAAAAAGAACAAGAAAAATATGGAGAAAAATACAGAAGGAAAAGAAAAAAATAAAGAAGAAAAAAGAAAAGTAAAAGAAAGACGAAAAGTAAAAAGAAGAAAAAAGAACAAGAAAAATATGGAGAAAAATACAGAAGAAAAAGAAAAAAATAAAGAAGAAAAAAGAAAAGTAAAAGAAAGACGAAAAGTAAAAAGAAGAAAAAAGAACAAGAAAAATATGGAGAAAAATACAGAAGAAAAGAAAAAAAGAAAGAAGAAAAAGAAGAAAAAGAAAAGTAAAAGAAAGACGAAAAGTAAAAAGAAGAAAAAAGAACAAGAAAAATATGGAGAAAAATACAGAAGGAAAAGAAAAAAATAAAGAAGAAAAAAGAAAAGTAAAAGAAAGACGAAAAGTAAAAAGAAGAAAAAAGAACAAGAAAAATATGGAGAAAAATACAGAAGAAAAGAAAAAAAGAAAGAAGAAAAAGAAGAAAAAAGAAAAGTAAAAGAAAGACGAAAAGTAAAAAGAAGAAAAAAGAACAAGAAAAATATGGAGAAAAATACAGAAGAAAAAGAAAAAAAGAAAGAAGAAAAAGAAGAAAAAAGAAAAGTAAAAGAAAGACGAAAAGTAAAAAGAAGAAAAAAGAACAAGAAAAATATGGAGAAAAATACAGAAGAAAAAGAAAAAAATAAAGAAGAAAAAAGAAAAGTAAAAGAAAGACGAAAAGTAAAAAGAAGAAAAAAGAACAAGAAAAATATGGAGAAAAATACAGAAGAAAAGAAAAAAAGAAAGAAGAAAAAGAAGAAAAAAGAAAAGTAAAAGAAAGACGAAAAGTAAAAAGAAGAAAAAAGAACAAGAAAAATATGGAGAAAAATACAGAAGGAAAAGAAAAAAATAAAGAAGAAAAAAGAAAAGTAAAAGAAAGACGAAAAGTAAAAAGAAGAAAAAAGAACAAGAAAAATATGGAGAAAAATACAGAAGAAAAGAAAAAAAGAAAGAAGAAAAAGAAGAAAAAAGAAAAGTAAAAGAAAGACGAAAAGTAAAAAGAAGAAAAAAGAACAAGAAAAATATGGAGAAAAATACAGAAGAAAAAGAAAAAAAGAAAGAAGAAAAAGAAGAAAAAGAAAAGTAAAAGAAAGACGAAAAGTAAAAAGAAGAAAAAAGAACAAGAAAAATATGGAGAAAAATACAGAAGAAAAAGAAAAAAATAAAGAAGAAAAAAGAAAAGTAAAAGAAAGACGAAAAGTAAAAAGAAGAAAAAAGAACAAGAAAAATATGGAGAAAAATACAGAAGAAAAGAAAAAAAGAAAGAAGAAAAAGAAGAAAAAAGAAAAGTAAAAGAAAGACGAAAAGTAAAAAGAAGAAAAAAGAACAAGAAAAATATGGAGAAAAATACAGAAGAAAAGAAAAAAAGAAAGAAGAAAAAGAAGAAAAAAGAAAAGTAAAAGAAAGACGAAAAGTAAAAAGAAGAAAAAAGAACAAGAAAAATATGGAGAAAAATACAGAAGAAAAGAAAAAAAGAAAGAAGAAAAAGAAGAAAAAAGAAAAGTAAAAGAAAGACGAAAAGTAAAAAGAAGAAAAAAGAACAAGAAAAATATGGAGAAAAATACAGAAGAAAAAGAAAAAAAGAAAGAAGAAAAAAGAAAAGTAAAAGAAAGACGAAAAGTAAAAAGAAGAAAAAAGAACAAGAAAAATATGGAGAAAAATACAGAAGAAAAAGAAAAAAAGAAAGAAGAAAAAGAAGAAAAAAGAAAAGTAAAAGAAAGACGAAAAGTAAAAAGAAGAAAAAAGAACAAGAAAAATATGGAGAAAAATACAGAAGAAAAAGAAAAAAATAAAGAAGAAAAAAGAAAAGTAAAAGAAAGACGAAAAGTAAAAAGAAGAAAAAAGAACAAGAAAAATATGGAGAAAAATACAGAAGAAAAAGAAAAAAATAAAGAAGAAAAAAGAAAAGTAAAAGAAAGACGAAAAGTAAAAAGAAGAAAAAAGAACAAGAAAAATATGGAGAAAAATACAGAAGAAAAAGAAAAAAATAAAGAAGAAAAAGAAGAAAAAAGAAAAGTAAAAGAAAGACGAAAAGTAAAAAGAAGAAAAAAGAACAAGAAAAATATGGAGAAAAATACAGAAGAAAAAGAAAAAAATAAAGAAGAAAAAAGAAAAGTAAAAGAAAGACGAAAAGTAAAAAGAAGAAAAAAGAACAAGAAAAATATGGAGAAAAATACAGAAGAAAAGAAAAAAAGAAAGAAGAAAAAGAAGAAAAAAGAAAAGTAAAAGAAAGACGAAAAGTAAAAAGAAGAAAAAAGAACAAGAAAAATATGGAGAAAAATACAGAAGGAAAAGAAAAAAATAAAGAAGAAAAAAGAAAAGTAAAAGAAAGACGAAAAGTAAAAAGAAGAAAAAAGAACAAGAAAAATATGGAGAAAAATACAGAAGAAAAGAAAAAAAGAAAGAAGAAAAAGAAGAAAAAAGAAAAGTAAAAGAAAGACGAAAAGTAAAAAGAAGAAAAAAGAACAAGAAAAATATGGAGAAAAATACAGAAGAAAAAGAAAAAAAGAAAGAAGAAAAAGAAGAAAAAGAAAAGTAAAAGAAAGACGAAAAGTAAAAAGAAGAAAAAAGAACAAGAAAAATATGGAGAAAAATACAGAAGAAAAAGAAAAAAATAAAGAAGAAAAAAGAAAAGTAAAAGAAAGACGAAAAGTAAAAAGAAGAAAAAAGAACAAGAAAAATATGGAGAAAAATACAGAAGAAAAGAAAAAAAGAAAGAAGAAAAAGAAGAAAAAAGAAAAGTAAAAGAAAGACGAAAAGTAAAAAGAAGAAAAAAGAACAAGAAAAATATGGAGAAAAATACAGAAGAAAAGAAAAAAAGAAAGAAGAAAAAGAAGAAAAAAGAAAAGTAAAAGAAAGACGAAAAGTAAAAAGAAGAAAAAAGAACAAGAAAAATATGGAGAAAAATACAGAAGAAAAGAAAAAAAGAAAGAAGAAAAAGAAGAAAAAAGAAAAGTAAAAGAAAGACGAAAAGTAAAAAGAAGAAAAAAGAACAAGAAAAATATGGAGAAAAATACAGAAGAAAAAGAAAAAAAGAAAGAAGAAAAAAGAAAAGTAAAAGAAAGACGAAAAGTAAAAAGAAGAAAAAAGAACAAGAAAAATATGGAGAAAAATACAGAAGAAAAAGAAAAAAAGAAAGAAGAAAAAGAAGAAAAAAGAAAAGTAAAAGAAAGACGAAAAGTAAAAAGAAGAAAAAAGAACAAGAAAAATATGGAGAAAAATACAGAAGAAAAAGAAAAAAATAAAGAAGAAAAAAGAAAAGTAAAAGAAAGACGAAAAGTAAAAAGAAGAAAAAAGAACAAGAAAAATAAGGAGAAAAATACAGAAGAAAAAGAAAAAAATAAAGAAGAAAAAAGAAAAGTAAAAGAAAGACGAAAAGTAAAAAGAAGAAAAAAGAACAAGAAAAATATGGAGAAAAATACAGAAGAAAAAGAAAAAAAGAAAGAAGAAAAAGAAGAAAAAAGAAAAGTAAAAGAAAGACGAAAAGTAAAAAGAAGAAAAAAGAACAAGAAAAATATGGAGAAAAATACAGAAGAAAAAGAAAAAAATAAAGAAGAAAAAAGAAAAGTAAAAGAAAGACGAAAAGTAAAAAGAAGAAAAAAGAACAAGAAAAACATGGAGAAAAATACAGAAGAAAAGAAAAAAAGAAAGAAGAAAAAGAAGAAAAAAGAAAAGTAAAAGAAAGACGAAAAGTAAAAAGAAGAAAAAAGAACAAGAAAAATATGGAGAAAAATACAGAAGAAAAAGAAAAAAATAAAGAAGAAAAAAGAAAAGTAAAAGAAAGACGAAAAGTAAAAAGAAGAAAAAAGAACAAGAAAAATATGGAGAAAAATACAGAAGAAAAAGAAAAAATAAAGAAGAAAAAAGAAAAGTAAAAGAAAGACGAAAAGTAAAAAGAAGAAAAAAGAACAAGAAAAATATGGAGAAAAATACAGAAGAAAAAGAAAAAAATAAAGAAGAAAAAAGAAAAGTAAAAGAAAGACGAAAAGTAAAAAGAAGAAAAAAGAACAAGAAAAATATGGAGAAAAATACAGAAGAAAAAGAAAAAAAGAAAGAAGAAAAAGAAGAAAAAAGAAAAGTAAAAGAAAGACGAAAAGTAAAAAGAAGAAAAAAGAACAAGAAAAATATGGAGAAAAATACAGAAGAAAAAGAAAAAAATAAAGAAGAAAAAAGAAAAGTAAAAGAAAGACGAAAAGTAAAAAGAAGAAAAAAGAACAAGAAAAATATGGAGAAAAATACAGAAGAAAAGAAAAAAAGAAAGAAGAAAAAGAAGAAAAAAGAAAAGTAAAAGAAAGACGAAAAGTAAAAAGAAGAAAAAAGAACAAGAAAAATATGGAGAAAAATACAGAAGAAAAAGAAAAAAATAAAGAAGAAAAAAGAAAAGTAAAAGAAAGACGAAAAGTAAAAAGAAGAAAAAAGAACAAGAAAAATATGGAGAAAAATACACAAGAAAAAGAAAAAAAGAAAGAAGAAAAAGAAGAAAAAAGAAAAGTAAAAGAAAGACGAAAAGTAAAAAGAAGAAAAAAGAACAAGAAAAATATGGAGAAAAATACAGAAGAAAAAGAAAAAAAGAAAGAAGAAAAAGAAGAAAAAAGAAAAGTAAAAGAAAGACGAAAAGTAAAAAGAAGAAAAAAGAACAAGAAAAATATGGAGAAAAATACAGAAGAAAAAGAAAAAAATAAAGAAGAAAAAAGAAAAGTAAAAGAAAGACGAAAAGTAAAAAGAAGAAAAAAGAACAAGAAAAATATGGAGAAAAATACAGAAGAAAAAGAAAAAAAGAAAGAAGAAAAAGAAGAAAAAAGAAAAGTAAAAGAAAGACGAAAAGTAAAAAGAAGAAAAAAGAACAAGAAAAATATGGAGAAAAATACAGAAGAAAAAGAAAAAAATAAAGAAGAAAAAAGAAAAGTAAAAGAAAGACGAAAAGTAAAAAGAAGAAAAAAGAACAAGAAAAATATGGAGAAAAATACAGAAGAAAAGAAAAAAAGAAAGAAGAAAAAGAAGAAAAAAGAAAAGTAAAAGAAAGACGAAAAGTAAAAAGAAGAAAAAAGAACAAGAAAAATATGGAGAAAAATACAGAAGAAAAGAAAAAAAGAAAGAAGAAAAAGAAGAAAAAAGAAAAGTAAAAGAAAGACGAAAAGTAAAAAGAAGAAAAAAGAACAAGAAAAATATGGAGAAAAATACAGAAGAAAAAGAAAAAAATAAAGAAGAAAAAAGAAAAGTAAAAGAAAGACGAAAAGTAAAAAGAAGAAAAAAGAACAAGAAAAATATGGAGAAAAATACAGAAGAAAAGAAAAAAAGAAAGAAGAAAAAGAAGAAAAAAGAAAAGTAAAAGAAAGACGAAAAGTAAAAAGAAGAAAAAAGAACAAGAAAAATATTGAG
This sequence comes from Acanthosepion lycidas, assembly GCA_963932145.1. Lineage (NCBI taxonomy): Eukaryota > Metazoa > Mollusca > Cephalopoda > Sepiida > Sepiidae > Acanthosepion > Acanthosepion lycidas. Next base: position 32,641,490 of record OZ010606.1, read on the forward strand.
AAAAATACAGAAGAAAAAGAAAAAAATAAAGAAGAAAAAAGAAAAGTAAAAGAAAGACGAAAAGTAAAAAGAAGAAAAAAGAACAAGAAAAATATGGAGAAAAATACAGAAGAAAAGAAAAAAAGAAAGAAGAAAAAGAAGAAAAAAGAAAAGTAAAAGAAAGACGAAAAGTAAAAAGAAGAAAAAAGAACAAGAAAAATATGGAGAAAAATACAGAAGAAAAGAAAAAAAGAAAGAAGAAAAAGAAGAAAAAAGAAAAGTAAAAGAAAGACGAAAAGTAAAAAGAAGAAAAAAGAACAAGAAAAATATGGAGAAAAATACAGAAGAAAAGAAAAAAAGAAAGAAGAAAAAGAAGAAAAAAGAAAAGTAAAAGAAAGACGAAAAGTAAAAAGAAGAAAAAAGAACAAGAAAAATATGGAGAAAAATACAGAAGAAAAAGAAAAAAATAAAGAAGAAAAAAGAAAAGTAAAAGAAAGACGAAAAGTAAAAAGAAGAAAAAAGAACAAGAAAAATATGGAGAAAAATACAGAAGAAAAGAAAAAAAGAAAGAAGAAAAAGAAGAAAAAAGAAAAGTAAAAGAAAGACGAAAAGTAAAAAGAAGAAAAAAGAACAAGAAAAATATGGAGAAAAATACAGAAGAAAAAGAAAAAAATAAAGAAGAAAAAAGAAAAGTAAAAGAAAGACGAAAAGTAAAAAGAAGAAAAAAGAACAAGAAAAATATGGAGAAAAATACAGAAGAAAAAGAAAAAAATAAAGAAGAAAAAAGAAAAGTAAAAGAAAGACGAAAAGTAAAAAGAAGAAAAAAGAACAAGAAAAATATGGAGAAAAATACAGAAGAAAAAGAAAAAAAGAAAGATGAAAAAGAAGAAAAAAGAAAAGTAAAAGAAAGACGAAAAGTAAAAAGAAGAAAAAAGAACAAGAAAAATATGGAGAAAAATACAGAAGAAAAAGAAAAAAAGAAAGAAGAAAAAGAAGAAAAAAGAAAAGTAAAAGAAAGACGAAAAGTAAAAAGAAGAAAAAAGAACAAGAAAAATATGGAGAAAAATACAGAAGAAAAAGAAAAAAATAAAGAAGAAAAAAGAAAAGTAAAAGAAAGACGAAAAGTAAAAAGAAGAAAAAAGAACAAGAAAAATATGGAGAAAAATACAGAAGAAAAGAAAAAAAGAAAGAAGAAAAAGAAGAAAAAAGAAAAGTAAAAGAAAGACGAAAAGTAAAAAGAAGAAAAAAGAACAAGAAAAATATGGAGAAAAATACAGAAGAAAAGAAAAAAAGAAAGAAGAAAAAGAAGAAAAAAGAAAAGTAAAAGAAAGACGAAAAGTAAAAAGAAGAAAAAAGAACAAGAAAAATATGGAGAAAAATACAGAAGAAAAGAAAAAAAGAAAGAAGAAAAAGAAGAAAAAAGAAAAGTAAAAGAAAGACGAAAAGTAAAAAGAAGAAAAAAGAACAAGAAAAATATGGAGAAAAATACAGAAGAAAAAGAAAAAAATAAAGAAGAAAAAAGAAAAGTAAAAGAAAGACGAAAAGTAAAAAGAAGAAAAAAGAACAAGAAAAATATGGAGAAAAATACAGAAGAAAAGAAAAAAAGAAAGAAGAAAAAGAAGAAAAAAGAAAAGTAAAAGAAAGACGAAAAGTAAAAAGAAGAAAAAAGAACAAGAAAAATATGGAGAAAAATACAGAAGAAAAAGAAAAAAATAAAGAAGAAAAAAGAAAAGTAAAATAAAGACGAAAAGTAAAAAGAAGAAAAAAGAACAAGAAAAATATGGAGAAAAATACAGAAGAAAAAGAAAAAAAGAAAGAAGAAAAAGAAGAAAAAAGAAAAGTAAAAGAAAGACGAAAAGTAAAAAGAAGAAAAAAGAACAAGAAAAATATGGAGAAAAATACAGAAGAAAAGAAAAAAAAAAGAAGAAAAAGAAGAAAAAAGAAAAGTAAAAGAAAGACGAAAAGTAAAAAGAAGAAAAAAGAACAAGAAAAATATGGAGAAAAATACAGAAGAAAAAGAAAAAAATAAAGAAGAAAAAAGAAAAGTAAAAGAAAGACGAAAAGTAAAAAGAAGAAAAAAGAACAAGAAAAATATGGAGAAAAATACAGAAGAAAAGAAAAAAAGAAAGAAGAAAAAGAAGAAAAAAGAAAAGTAAAAGAAAGACGAAAAGTAAAAAGAAGAAAAAAGAACAAGAAAAATATGGAGAAAAATACAGAAGAAAAAGAAAAAAAGAAAGAAGAAAAAGAAGAAAAAAGAAAAGTAAAAGAAAGACGAAAAGTAAAAAGAAGAAAAAAGAACAAGAAAAATATGGAGAAAAATACAGAAGAAAAGAAAAAAAGAAAGAAGAAAAAGAAGAAAAAAGAAAAGTAAAAGAAAGACGAAAAGTAAAAAGAAGAAAAAAGAACAAGAAAAATATGGAGAAAAATACAGAAGAAAAAGAAAAAAATAAAGAAGAAAAAGAAGAAAAAAGAAAAGTAAAAGAAAGACGAAAAGTAAAAAGAAGAAAAAAGAACAAGAAAAATATGGAGAAAAATACAGAAGAAAAAGAAAAAAAGAAAGAAGAAAAAGAAGAAAAAAGAAAAGTAAAAGAAAGACGAAAAGTAAAAAGAAGAAAAAAGAACAAGAAAAATATGGAGAAAAATACAGAAGAAAAGAAAAAAAGAAAGAAGAAAAAGAAGAAAAAAGAAAAGTAAAAGAAAGACGAAAAGTAAAAAGAAGAAAAAAGAACAAGAAAAATATGGAGAAAAATACAGAAGAAAAGAAAAAAAGAAAGAAGAAAAAGAAGAAAAAAGAAAAGTAAAAGAAAGACGAAAAGTAAAAAGAAGAAAAAAGAACAAGAAAAATATGGAGAAAAATACAGAAGAAAAGAAAAAAAGAAAGAAGAAAAAGAAGAAAAAAGAAAAGTAAAAGAAAGACGAAAAGTAAAAAGAAGAAAAAAGAACAAGAAAAATATGGAGAAAAATACAGAAGAAAAAGAAAAAGAAGAAAAAGATGATGATGAAGAAGGCCTTAATTGTTAATCAATTTTTCATTTTCCATCCATGAAATACAGATTATTATTTTTTATTAATTGCTAAAGACCAAATTTAGTGAAACTCTTAAGAAATGGTCAAATTATGGCACTTCTACGCTTCCATAAATACGCATTGATGTGTACGAATTCCTTTTCTACAGAAATAATAAATTAAACGACTACAAGATGAAAACAAAAGGGTTTTTTTTTTGTAATTAAACTGACCACTGCAAAATGGGAACTGTGCTGGATATTGATATAGTAGCCATTAAATGTCCAGTATTCGGTGAGTTCCGCGAAATTATCATGGGATACTCGACAGGAGAGAAACGCCGTCTCGTTTACAGTCACGTCCGTATTGACAGGCTTGTGGGTGATCAGTAGTTGGGCTGAAAAAGAAAACAAATGCTAACATGTAACAGAAGTATTTCCGCTTATTTAGGAAATTTTGTTACAAAGCTTATTTCATGTGGAATTCTAAAGACTATCTATGACTGCACCATATTATTATTATTATTATTATTATTATTATTATTTCCTTTGATTTCTGGTGTATTCTCATTTCTTTCCGGGTCCCGTCCAGAGACCTAAGGTTAGAAATGGCATCATGACATTTTCCACTGACAAAAAAAATTACATAGTTAAAGGAAAGCCCTTCGTAAGGTATAGGATTATTATTATTATTATTATTATTATTATTATTATTATTATTATTATTATTATTATTATTATATTTTCCTTGGATTTCTGTTGGATACACATTTCCTTCCGGGTCCCAACCAGTGGCGTATCTAGAGTAAACCTCATCCGGGGCGGTCCGCTCAAATGTCACACCAATGACCCCGATTCACCCTATGCTGAATGGTTAGCTGTAGCTAAATTTTCATACATGCTCTACCTCTACTTTACTCTACTGACCGGTACGTTACTGTTTACATGTATGATCCAAGACAAAATCCAATACCACAAAATAATCAGTTCAAATAAAAGCTGAAAACATTGCTATTTTTCTTACTCACAAATTTCCCGACAATTTATTAGAAAATTTCTGACGGGGGTGGAGACAAAACTGGGGGTGTCATAAAATGTTTCTGTGGGGTCATATGCCAGCGTGCGAAACCCTGTGTCTCCACCACTGTTTTCAGACTATTTTCGACACCTTAGCCTGGTTGAAAAATTTTGTTGGGGGTGACATTGTGTCACCCCTCCTGTGCTGGCACCCAGGCGGTCCCCTCCTTTGCCCCCACTCCTTAGCTACGCCACTGGTCCCAACCAAAGACCTACGGTCAAAAATGGCTTCATGACATTTTCTATTGATCATTTTTGTAAAAAAAAAAAAAAAAAAAACAAAGATCCCAAACTTTTTCCAAAGATAAAGCTCTTCTTCGTAACGCGTGAGCTATACTTGTGAGTACAATTATTTGTATTTCTTTAAAACGTGGGCTACCAGGAATCTCTTCATTGAGTCTATCGGAATCCTTTCCAATCAATCCGAGGGCTCCAACTACAACTGGAATTATTGATGTCCGTATTTTTATAGTTATTTTTTTTAATATCTTCAACGACATATTACAGACTGCCATGTTAATAAGAAAGCACATTCTGTTTTTGTGGTCTTTGGTCACGATGTCTGTGCGATTATTGATTGTTCTATGTGTATTGTAATGTTCCATAAAATTGTTATAGGTCTTATCTCTGTAACCGGGTGATGTACCTACCAGTTTCTGGAAATTTCTTTCCTGTAAAAGTGGAATATTTTCCAGTGCTGATATTAGCCCACTCTATTATGACGAGTTTTATATTCATTTGGTGCTAACATTATTTTATGATGTCAATGAACACTCGTTGCCAGTATTGTAATGCCAGCCAATACTCGTTGTCTCTTTCGTAATGCTCATTGTAGTAGAGACTTTGTAATTGCAGATACAACTATAGTAACGCCGTTGAACAATACTGGTATCAGACGCCTTCGAATATCACTAATAGTACTTGCTCGATAATACTCGCTTGAATATAGTGATTCGCAAAGAGAAATAGTATTGTGAATAGAGTATGGTGGTCCGTATAGTAATAGAGGATAGAGTAGAAATGGTGATCCGAATAATAATAGAGGATAGACTGGGATGCGAACTAACGTTCGTATTCCCAGTCTATCCTCTATATATAAAGGAAGCCAATATATATACAAAGAAGTTTGTCTATATTTCTGAGATGAGGTATTATGTACATTATTTACATTATTCGGACTATTGTCCTCATCTTTGTTACCATATTTATTACAAAATATTGCAAAATTGCAATATGAGCACTGGTAAAAATTGTTGCTGAAGACATAAAGTTTATAATACCCAGGAATTCGTCACGATACTATCTACTTAGTTCAATAATGGGATCGCCTGTGTTTGTTCATTGGCGATCTATGTTCAAACTCAAGTGTCGGCAGCGATACTTTATACCTGAATGACACATTATTATTATTATTATTATTATTATTATTATTATTATTATTCAAAGTTTAATAAAACGACGTATTTTCGTTTTTAAAACTTTTGCTATAATGTGCATATCTAAATCCTGTATATGACCCCAATATATTATTACTATTATTATTATTATATATTAGAGTATATTAAAAATAGGTACCCCCACTTTTTCGCTGGAAAAACTGTATAGTATCATGAAAAATGAACCCAAACTTAATAAAACCAAAGTTTTATCGTCGAAATGTTTATGTTATTATTAAGAAGAAAAACTAAAGTATTTTTTTATTTATTATTTTGTTAAATTTTTAATCCTTTCGATATTTTGGTTAAAAATCTTTTTTTTTTAACGTCAGTGGTTGACGTAGGGGTTAAAATTTTTCTGGTGAAAAACGCACTGATTTGGAAATTCTTGCAAAAATCAAATAATCGATTTTAATGAAACTTTCAGGACTTAATCATAAATGAATGAAATTATTTAAAAAGTATTGTCTTTTTTCAGAGGCCTTTACTCCAAAGCTTATTTCATATAAACATCAAATGACCACATATGACTCCACTATTATCATTGTACCCTGTGTATGACGATAAAGTACATCCGACAGCAAAACTTCAGATCGGGAGATTTTTAAGAGCGTGGAACCGCCTCTTAATTGCGCAAGACTACAACAACTGATGCTAAAATAGAACAGTTATAACAAAATGTATTAAAAATGTTATTCGACAGATAGAAAAACTGTTCCTATCGTAGATCTTAGCAAACTCAGAATATGTCTGGAACTTGAAGGTTTTCTCATAAAGAAAGTTCTTTACCGTTAGTCTTTGGCATATGCAAACTGCCAGCATCAGTAATCTTCAGTTCTGGGGTTGTTATGAAGATTTAAAAATTTATAAATTGCTTATTTCTGGGGTTGATTATGGTAATAGAGGAAGCCAATATATATAAGATTATATATATATATATATATATATATATATATATATAGATAGATAGATAGATAGATAGATAGATAGATACTAGGTGTATCTAGGTCTGCTCTACAATTGTATTGAGCTCTTTTGTTAGTTGTCTACTCGTATCGGGGTTTTTTCTTTGGGCTTCAGACCTGCATCTGTGCGATTTGTTCGACAGTAGTTCATGTTTGTAGCTCTTTCTTTTTTTAAAACCTTTTTTTCCCTCGAGATTGATTTGATTATTTGCAAATCAAAAATTCGAGGCTTTTTCGAAACGATTCCAGTTATCTATCTATATATATATATATATATATATATATATATATATATATATATGCGTGTGTGTATGTGTGTGTGTGTATAAAGAAATATAAAAAGAATATATATATATATATATATATATATATATATATATATATATATATAGAGAGAGAGAGAGAGAGAGAGAGAGAGGAAGCCAATATATATATACAAAGAATTTTGTATATAAAAAAAAGATACAACGAGGCCTGCCTGTCTGCCTGCTTCATTATTTATTATATTTTTCCAATTCCCGAATAAGATATTGAATATTCTGTTCGGAATTGTGGATAAACGGTAATAAGTTCATATTCTGATATTGTTTTGTTCAAGTAGAGTTTATTCACTATTTCGAGCAAAATATTAAAAACTGTCAATATAAATTCTATGAGTTCTGTTAATCGATCCGTCCGTCCGTCCGTCACACCCTCTAAAATAGCCTCATATTGACCGGTCAAAACCAAATTTTGTGCAGAAGTGCAAACAGGTAAGGTGGATACAAAGTACCGTTGGCTTTACTAGGGTGCGTAGGTTAATACAATAAATTTTTATTCATTTCTTTGCAAAAATGAAAAGCTTATTATTTAACATACAAAATCTCCCATTATTTTAAAAACAATTTAATGATTAAAATAACAAATATAATAAATACAAAAATAATGTCGTTTTCTCACATATGTTACTATGTGAGAAAACGACATTATTTTTGCACCAACCTAATATTTACGCGTGGCCAGTTGTATGCTGCATGCTCAAGAGTAAGAAATCCTAAGAATTTATTCTTCACTGTTTAAAAAAAGAAATGTGAAAAAAAGAAATTTTCTTAAAAAATATTGTTTGTCCTATAAAACTAAATTAAACTGAAGAAATTATGAAACCATAAAGTAGGGTTTTTTTGGGTTTTTTTCAAAGTATTTTTGCAAACAAATCAGATTATTCCAATTTCATCGATTGAAATTGAACGAAACGTAGAATTTGTAAGTCACGAGAAAAATGTTATCGATTACTTGAACAGTAGAAATTATTGCGAGAATTTCGAAATGCTTAAAAAATCTCGCATTCAACAAAAGAAAAATATAATTAAAATAGTCAGACAGACATTGTCTATTCTTTTTTAGTCAAACTTGTCTCGATATAATGTTTGCTGCCTAATGTATGTATGTACGTGTAAATATAAATATGTTGTTGTGTACGTGTAAATATTAGGTTGGTGCAAAAATAATGCCGTAATAATTTCGATTTTTGACGTATTTTTTAACGTAAAAAAGCGACATTATTACGTCATTATTTTTGCACCAACCTAATATAAATATGTTCTTGTGTATGTATGTGCGTGTAAATATAAATATGTTCTTGTGTATGTGTGTATACACATGTGTTTTTGAACATATAAATATAGGTCCTTGCTAGATTAGATAATCGTTATATTTATTTTTTATATGTTTATATTTGATTTGTAACCTGTAGTCGATATTAATTTTGTCAAATTTTCTTAATTACACAGCGGCCTTCGGTTTTAGTTTCCCCCCATCTCTCTCCCCCATCCCTTTTTCTTTTCTTTTCCTCTCCCCCTCTCATCTTCTGATCTTTAAGATTATATCGTCTATTATGTGCGTATGTCACCACAAAATGTATCCTTTCCGGTTACATCTTTAATGTATTAGACATCCGAGAATATTCATATTTCTCTCACTTAAACCGTCTTTGACTCCCCTCTTTAAAACTTCTCTCTGTTAAATTTTACCCCCACCCTTTCATCTTTAGACCTTCCTGTTCTTCTCTCGTCTGTTACCCCTCCCTATAGCTTTCATTTACTCTAACATTCATCCCACACTCTCATACATACACTCTCACTAAATTTTATTTTTTATTCCCGGAGTTGTTTTTTCTGTTTTCTTTTTGAATTTGTAGGTCTGATAAATTGGATCATATTTACGATTCCAATGGAATAAATTATTACCACGTGTTTAAGCCTTTTTATTATATTCTTACTTTGTCGTAGACATTGAGTTCTACCAGGATTCTATACTCTTGGAATTTTTCTTACACATATATATATGTATGTGTATGTATGTATGTATGTATGTATATATATTTATATATTTTAGATATATGATTACATATGTATGTGTATATTAACCACTAATATATATATGTGATGTGTGTACATATATATATATATATATATATATATATATATATATATATATATATGAGAAGAAAAATATACGGAAAAACAAACAAAAATCCTAATATGCAATTATGCTGTTTTAATGTTAATATAATGTTAACGTCTTACGGTTCGGTCTAGTAGACCATCTTCAGGACATATTCATGAAACATAATTAATATTAGACTATATTCAATTCAACATGAAAAGACGATGGACATAAGAGTAAGACTGGTATTTATTCGTACAAAAAGTACAAATTGTGGCACGAGGACAATAAAAGGGAGGGGTAGAGGCTGGTCAACACTAACTATCTTATACCTAGCTAATCAGATTCGCGACCCATTCGTACATTACATTTTACCCATTCACCAAAAGAACTCGTCCATCACCAAACAAGCCTTCAACCACCATAATACCACGTGCTCTCAAGGGAGACCTACCAAAATCGCACCCCATACCATAAAAATTCTAATGATGATATATATATACAATTCTAATAATGATAAAATGAGAGGGGAGGGAAATGAACCCAATAATAAACTTAAAATAAACACAAATACAAACTAAACATAATTGATGTTAGTAGGGACCGTCCAACCCATAAAACAGAGAAGCCGCTGTATTCTGCCCAAGGGGCAAAATCAAGAGACGCTCTCGCTAAGGGAGTTGGAAAAAGTATAAAATATTAGGCTGGAATGGGAAAATATAAAACTGACCTAGTCGAGATGAAAAGGGGGGGATCAAAACAAACTGGGGAGGATGGGAATCTCAGCTTGGATCATAACCAAAGAACGGCGGGGATGCAGGCCAGGAACAACACTTACTCACATTAACTAGGTACACTGAAGCTTGTCTAACCTAACCAAGGGGAGGGTTCCACAGGAAGCCACTCCGATGTGCAAAAGGTTGACCTAGAAGAGAAAATCAAGGCTAGCCCCGTTCACACGAAGCAAGCTCGCTTCTTTTACCCACCTTTCGCTAAAGACAGTCGAATGCAATCATTTTCTATCCGATCTAATCCTCATCTTGAGCTGATGCTCAAAGAATCGAATTAGATCCGAATGAGAAAGACGATTGCCTCGCGTCGTCCAAATCACCATTCGAGCCGTGGCCATCAGCGTCAGAAACACCATCCATTTCATCCCGGAATACGGGGGCGACACATTGTCACACGCGTATGCGCGATCAATGGACCCAAGCTGTTCGGGAGCTAGACGAGCCGTCAGCTCGCCGACATGGTCCCATAAGGGGCGGACCTGGGGGCAATGATAGAAGGCGTGCGCAGCCGTTTCTTCTAAGCCAAGGCCACACCGTTCACAGTCTGGCAAATCCGCCAGGCCCCATATGAAAGCCTTGTCGTCGAGAGGCAGCAGATTCCGAGCCAATCGCCAGGTAAGCGAAAACTCAGGGTTACTGAGGTAATCCGCCGCTGGCGCCCAAGACTAGTAGGAGCGATACTCCTCCTCCGACAAGCCGAGCGTATCTCGTAGAGGTTCCTTCGCCGGCCTCTCCACTAATTCACGATAGAAGACCTTCCTAGGCCGAGAAAGGTCACTGGACCGGGGAACGGCCCTCAAGGCCGACCGACAATCGCGAAGGAAAACCGATTGATCCCGGGGTTTACGACGGCGCTCAACCCGCGAGATGGGGGGACTGATAGTAAGGCCAGGGAACGCGTCCCTAACAATCCCCTCCAGAATCGGATCTCCTCCAGTCAATGCATGGCGTAGGAAAGCCAACCTAGAGGCACGGATGTGACTCGGCAGGTGCGGCATTCCCCCATGACACGGACGTTTAGTGCAGACTCGTCTGTCGACCCGATTCCCGCGTCCCCTCCATAAAATGGAGGGTAGCGATCGCTCGAGCGCTTTCTTGTGAGTTACAGAGAGGAAGTACGGACAATCGATAAAGAATCAGGGGGAAAATGTATGTAGCACACACCTCCGCCCTGCCCTTCACGGACAACCTCCGTCGATTCCAAGTCTGACCGGCAGAATCGACCTTTGCTCGTACTTCAGACCAATTCTTCTCCAGCTGGAGGTCAATTCATAGGGCAAACCATCCAGACCGGGCGACTTGCCTCTGCCGACCTTCTTCAATACTGCGTAGACTACGCCCTCCGTGATCTCTCCCTAACAGCCAGTCGCTTCGGTCGGCGAAAGCCGAGGAAAGTCAGCCAAATAGCTGCGAAACTCCTCCTCACGGAGACCAGGCTCCTTGGTAAACCGGCTCTCGAAATGGCGCCGAAACGCCTCGCACATGTCGTCAGTGGCCCGAAGAGTACGCCCCTCCGGGGATTTGACTTCACAAATGTAACGATCGCCTCCTCGACGGACCTCTTCCCTGCGCAGATCTGCGCCCATGTTCACGGCTTCGGAAGACATCTTGCTTAACTTATGTCTAATTACCTGACCCATGTACCGCTCGCTATTCGATCGATCCAGGGCCTCCTTAGCTAATGCTGTCTCTAGGGGATCCCCCCCAGCCACCGCCCGGGAATAACTAGCTTTAAGCGTCTTCACATAAGACGTAAGACCATGAAAACAGAAAACTGATATTTTTTCAAGATCAGCGTTCCGTTTCAATATGATCACGTCGGCGTCACGTGGGCGATGTTGTGAAAACGTATTCCTAAAATATAGTATTTTGAATGAAAAATGAAAAGAATTTTATTTTAATCTAAAACTTATATGTACGTTTGTCGAGCATTAATCTTGCTAGAAAAGGGGAAATATTAAAGAAGCCAGGTCTAGTATTCACCGTGCGTGAGATGGATATTATGCCTCCCTCATAAAATTTCAGTTATCTGTTTTGATTAGTCTTACTCTTATGTCAATCGTCTTTTCATGTTGAATTAAATATAGTCTAATGTTAATTATGTTTTATGAATATGTCCTGAAGATGGTCTACTAGACCGAAACGTCCGACGTTGACATTATATTCACATTAAAACAGCATAATTGCATATTAGGATTTTAGTTTGTTTTTCCGTATATTTTTAATCATACTGTCGGATCTATATCCATATATTTGCTTATATATATATATATATATATATATATATATATATATATATATAATATACACGCGCGCACACACACATACAGGGTGCGCTGGGTAAATTGTCATTATTTTATATTTTTAATTTCGTGCATGCGTGTTGTTTGTTTTTGATTTTTTCAACTGCACAGTATAGTAGGGTCAGTTGGGCACCGTCTGTGAGAAAAATAACACCATGACGCGATTCACTCCGCCAGAAATTTGGAAACGGCATGCTGTACTGCTTGGCATTCGCGCCAGAATTTCAGTGTGTTTTGGTATCAATCTGAGGACAGTTCCGTGAATTCGGAAAGAGTTGGATGGGTCTAATGGTGATTACGAATGTACGGAAGCTCGGAAAACCCACTCGTAAGAAAAGAACTCCTGAATTTATTGGTGAGGACTTCAAACTCAACACGGTGGCCTACGTTAAGGGCCTTGAGGAGGTAGTGCTTCTCTGGGTTAAAAGGATGACTGCTGAAAGTCTCTATGTCTGGCAAAAGTTCTCTGCACTATGTCACACAAGCAAGACAACCCAGTCATGTCTGTCAGACAATTTCTGTGACCACATCACCCCTTACATCTGGCCACGTAACTCCCCAGACTGCAACCCCCTTGATTATTATGTGTGGGGTGCAGTTGAGTGAGAGACCGACAAAACTCTCTGTCACACCAAAGATGAACTGAATGCAAGGATTATGGCAGCATTTACCATCATAAACAAGAAGACCGTCCAGAAGAGTTGCAGAAGACTCCGAGGTCGTCTGGAGGCCGTGGTTGAAGCCAATGCCGATTCTATTGAATAAAATTACTCTTTAGTATTTCAAGATATTTTTTGTGTAATTTTGGTAAATATATCTGTTAAACTGAGTTGTCAATGTTATTTTTGTTTTTGCGTAATTTAAACGATAATTTATTCATCGCAACACACACACACACACACACACATACACACATATATATATGTGTGTGTGTGTGTGTGTGTGTGTGTATGTGTGTGTAGATATGTAGAAAAAATAGGAAAGAACAATAATCCAGGGTTCTTTAGTATTTTTGTTTTTATTTTTAAAAAACACGCGAAGGAATCATATTTTTTTAAAAAAATAATTATAATATATATATATATATATATATATATAATCATAATTAAATAATTGATCGAGTCTAGAAGAATCCTCAACAGAATGCAGAAAGCAATGAACGGCCGTTTCGTCCTATTTTGGACTAATCAGCAGTGTGCCCTCACTACCGAGAATTGAACCCGGATCGTTACGATACGACGCAAGCGTCATACCCACTGGACCAACGGCAGTGGATGCGCACTGCTGATGAGTCCCAAATAGGACGAAATGGCCGTCCAGTGTTTTCTGCATTCTGTGAAGGATTCGTCTAGACTCGATGAATTACTCAATTATGATTATATATATATATATATATATGTGTGTGTGTGTGTGTGTGTGTGTATGTGTGTGTGTGTGTGTGTGTGTGTGTGTGTGTTTATAAACTTGAGGTACTTACACATTACTTTTAATCCAATAGATATGCTGGCGGTACCTTCTGAGTTTTTGGCGGTGCAGCTATAATTCCCGGCGTCGTTTTGTGATAAAGCCTGAATAAAGAGATTTCCGTTGCCCAGCATTTGAAACTTGCCCATTCCGTCGCCTCCTTTGCTCAGTCGAAGTTCTTGATTATCCTTTGACCACGAAATCTCCGGGTACGGTGCTCCCTCTGGTCGACAGATCATGGAAACGTTTCCCCCTGTCGACCCAATGAAGTTTCGGGAAGTCGATGATGATTTCCAGAAGGTTGGTTTGAACTCTAAAAAAAAAAGAGAGAAAAAGGAGGGGCTGACATGTATTGAAAACCTTTGAGCAATGGTGGACGCCAACTTGCAGTCAACAATTAGATCTCAGCTAGGTCCATTTTTTGTTCTTCCGACGAACTTCACTTCTTGTCATCTCTTAAGCTCTTAAGCTAATACAAGTCCACACAGTAACTCTCTAGCTTGAGTGACCCTTAGGCCTTGTATTGGATGAATATATATATATATATATATATATATATATATATATATATATATATATATATCATGGGTAATAAATCCGTTGGTATATAATCCAAGTGGATCCTAATAATATGAAATATGAAAACTGATCCACAAAAAGAGCTCAATGTATTTATTATAACAGAGCATATAAATTGTACAACAAAATCCAAAATTACATCATATGGCGTGGGAAGAGGAATAGAGCTATTTCAGCCGACAAAAACTACTTCAGTCTTATTCAACCCCGGTGTATAGACTGTGTTCGTGTCGGAATTAGAAATTTAACTTTGACAGCCGTCGAAAAAATGATACAGAATTTGTCCATTTCAGTGCTTCATTCAGACGAAATGCCCAAGACGGTCGTTAGGGGAGTGTGGAAGGTATTAGCCTTAAATGTAAGTGGTTATATAAAATGAAACCCGGATATTAACATTATGACGTTAAATTGGGGTTATATGAAGAATGCAGTGTTAATTTGAAACCTTGAGTGGCCATTGGTCCTCGTATTGGGTGAAAATTAGTAATATATATCTATATATACATAGGGATTTTCCGAACCTAGCTTACACGTGGCACAAGGCCGAAAGTAGGGGGCACCCCGTGAGGATCGATCTCACTACTCAGTCGTAATTGTTTTAGCGAGACAAGCTTGCTAAACATTACACCACGCCGAGATGCCATATATATATATATATATATATATATATATGAAAGAAACTCGATAGATAAAAAAACAAAAATAATATTAATAATAAGACTAATAATATTATAAATAAGTCTACCTTTAGACCAAATGTCAAGCAAGATGAGAAAGATTTTAAAATTCGGAATTTTCAGACACGACGCCATCCTTTATCAACGAGACGGGAAATAAAAATAGAGAATGTAGTAGGGAAGTTTCTTCCGGGGATTTTTTTCCCGCCTGTGTTATATTAAGGGAGATAACTGATAGTTGTGGTCTGGTTGTCTGCCAAGATTAGGGTTGCAGAATGTTAATGGCCACCATTTTCTTCAAGTTAGAGCCACAACGATGGGAACTAAAATGGCCTCCAGCTATGCGAACATATTTATAGATTCCCTAGAACGAGATATGTTAAGTAGATAGCACACAGGTCCTCTCCATTATCACAGATACATAGACGATATCTTTGTCAGATGGGGACGTCTTGAGAACACTCTCCATGACATCAAATCAACAATTTTCACAGCACTATCAAATTCACTATGGAATATTCAGTCATTTCCATTCCGTTTCTGGATGTACTAGTAGATCTAAACAACAACCACCTCTCCACATTTAAACTACCACCTCTCCAGATGTAGGTAGCAATGACCATCTGTAGATTTAGTGTATATTGATACACTAAACCCTACAGATGGTCATTGCTATCTAACTTTTAATAGCTACCACCCTACCAGTCTATTAGGTTGGTGCAAAAATAATGACGTAATAATGTCGTTTTTTGACGTTAAAAAATACGTCAAAAAACGACATTATTACGTCATTATTTTTGCACCGACCTAATAAATAAAATCAGTAATCTATAGCCGGTGTTTACGCATAAAACCGATCTGTTCTTATAATAGGGACTACAAATAATACATAGGACAATTATTCAGTTGCTTTCTCAATAGAAATTATCCCCTTAAAACTATAAAAAAAATGAATCATTAAGGCTTAAAATCCCAGTAGAAATAATTTTCTAACCTAAGAAAAACATCCAAAAAATTGCACTATTTACATTGTTGTCCTCATCTTTATTGTAATATTCACGAATTTTCGGCCGTTGTACACTCAGGCCGTCTTCATGTGATATACGTTGGTATTTCGAAACGAACCCGTTATTCAGTCCGCGAGAATAAATTGTTACTAGTTCCACGTGACATGCCCCTTTTCTGGATATCTCTGTTTCAGTTATGTCCCTTCAGTAACTCAACTCTCCACGTTTTGTTCGCCATGTATTGACCTCACAACTCTTTGGTTCAAGTCATTTAACTAAAACAAGACTAGTTTATTTGCCGCCCGATAGAGCGGCTTTTAAGCTAGTCTAGTATATAAATCGCCAAATTATCAAGACAATGTAACGTGTAATAAACCCCGATGCCAAGTTTGTAAGCATATTATCACGGGTACTATTTTTACGCCACCTGGCTCACACACAGTAATCCGACCGACTTCCCTTGACTTGTGACTATTTAAATATAATATATTTACTTTTTTTGCAACGTATACAAAAAAAGGGAAATTATATCGATGAAACAGGTACGGAATTCCGTCATCGGTTTAATATTCATAAGAAAACTATCATCAGTTTCACAAGAGTTGGTTTGACATTAATTTAGACACTAAATAGAGAATGGTCTGACGTGTCAAGGGCGGTGGGTAAAACTTCCACTGAGCATTTTTCAGGGCAGGATGTGAGGGAGAGGTCAAGAAGGTTCGTCTGATATCCTACCTCAGTTGGTTCATAAGCAGCTTGGACGTCTCTGCAGTAGCTGCCTTCTCCATCGGATTTGTTCGAGTGGACTAACCACTCTTTGTGGAGAATATTGCTATCATTACAGATATAAAAGCTAGCCTAGGGAAATTCAGTGAGGATATTATCAATACTCTCAGATATTCTGTCGAAAATGAATGTCTGATCGTCCTGAGGACGATAAAGAGCTAAAATGAATGTGGTACTGTGGATATGTGCTACGCCGAAGCACATACCGGGTGTCACAGCAAAATTGTCCAATTCTTAGATTAAGCTTTGAACCGTAGTATCTTAGAAATGATTAAAGATATCTTACTGGAATTCTCCGAGGTTTTTATAACACTATTGTACTCTACTTTGAGCAATAGGAATGTATAATTACTCTATAAGCTTAACAGAAGAATCATGATGAAATCGATCATAAATGAAAATAACATGTTTATCATTAATCATAGCTAAGGATCAGAAGCTTATGAAGGATTGAAATAAAGTTCAAATATATATTCCAGGATCATTTTCAAACTTATTCAAGATGATCCTCGCCCTCTCTAATGTAAGATCTGAAGCTGTTTCAGTCTGCCACCGTGTATCGAAAAAGGATTCTATGCAATGGCAAATCAGTGGATGCCTTTTTTTGGCATCAGTTTGAACACTGACTATGGAATAGTCAGACGTGTCCATGGTGGAGAGGATAAAACTTTTGCGAAACATTTTTCAGGACAGGATTTTAAGAAGAGTTCAAGGACGTTGACCTGATGTCTTGTCGCGTCAAGAAATCAGGTGTGTTCTTCAATAATCTGTGCTAGTTGAAAGGCGATAGGGAAGTCTTGATATTATCTGCTTTCTTAATCTGATTTGTTCCAGTGGACTAGCCACTCTTTGTGGAGAATATTGTTATCATTACAGATATGAAAGCTAGTCTATAATACTCGCAGATATTCTGTCGAAAATTAATGTCCCATCGTCCTGGCGATGATAAAGAGCGAAAATGAGTGCGGTACTGTGGATATATGCCACGCGGAAGCACTTATACGGGAGATCAGGTTCCTCGTTTTCTGTATTTCTGGCGCATAGAAACCCAAATTTAATGTAGGCACCGAGTCTGTGGTTGTGGTAATTTAGGTCGTCGTGTTTGGCTTTTAAAAGCCCGACATTGCGATCTCCTTCAGCAGGTTTGAAGGCACTATGTTTGAAGAAGGTTGAGAGAGGAGCTTCCGCTATGTAAGATCTGAAGCCTTTTTTTGGCATCAATTTGAACACTGACTATGGAATGGTCAGACGTGGTTTTTCAAGGCAGGATATAAGGAAGAGGTCATGGAAGTTGGCCTGGTCTCTTGTCCCCTCACGGTGCGTTCTTCAATAATCTGAGCTAGTTCAAAGGCGATAGAGAAGTCTTGAAGTCTTCATTGGATTTGTGGAGAATATTAAAGTCACCACATGCATGAAGAAATTGATGGAGGATATTATGAATCCTGTCAGATACTCGGTGGAAAATTAGTGCTCCATTGTCAAGAGGGCGATAAAGAGTGAAAATTAATGTGGTACTGTCGAGTAATGGATAGCGGATCGGATTGAGGAATCGGAGAGCCGAGTTCGAATTCCAGTCGAATCCATTACATTCACTTACGTGCTAATACCCTTGAGAAAGATAAGAATCCTCTCCTTCTCCCACCCCCCGCCAGTTATGGGTAAATAGCAGGATAGACCCGGTTCTATAGCTTTGGATGACAAACGTTCTACCACGGGATAAAATCTGCCTCGTCAGTCATGTATTGATTTTTTTTCTTTTCTCTAAGAAAGTTACTTCACATTTTAAATTCCTCAAATTTTTTTTTTTGAATAGCACCAAAAAAGAAATTCAGACCTGTTTATTTTCAGAAATTTTTGGTATAATCGAGGGAAAAAAATCGTTTTTTACATATAATTCAGATTAAAAACAAAATGAAATATCAGATCACTGCAAAAGTTGGTTCCCGATTTCATTATTAATATAAAATGGCCGTAAGTTGATACTGATGCTAGTTTTGGTGTTGATTTCTTGTCTGTTCTCGATTGGAAACCTTGCATCGTTCACTTACGAGTCAGACTTTGTTGAATGATAACGTTTTGGCCACAAATGAATGCCTTAAAATGGGGGATGAAAAGTTGCACTTTCGCCATATTGTGCTCTGTGAATTTCAGAAAGGAGTAAGCGTGAAGACAAAAAGTACATTGAGAAAGTCAATTTGGATCGTGCCCCAGCTCTTCGGAATGTCAAAAAATGGCTTGGCAGATTTCAACAGGGTGATTTTAGCCTAAATGTTCGACCATGCTCCGGGCAATCTTCCGACGTTGATGAAGACGCTATGCTTGACATCGTGGACAATAAACCGAATATTTTGGCAGAAGAAATTGCTAAGAGTTTTAAGAATCCATATCTCAAGTGACTTTCGCCATCTACAGTGACTTGGATCCGAGAAAAAAAACGGCCGATTTTGGCAAATCGAAAAGATGTCATTTTTCACCACGATAACACGTCTTGCAAAACAGACCTTGCAGAAACTTAAAGAATTAAAACAGGAAACCCTCCAGCATCAACCATATTCTTCTGAATTGGTTCTTTAGAATTTTCATTTGTTCCGGTCTCTAGAGAACAATTTAAATGAAAAAAAAATTGAACTCTGTACACATCATTCGAAAACTACCTCGCAACATTCTCCCGACAAAAACACGAAATTTCTTTGAAAATGGCATCAACAAGCTTGAAGAACGATGAGAGACAGTTGCTAAAACGATGGAGATTATGTACTTGACTGATAATAATTTCTTTGTCAATACGCAAAATTTATTTTTAATTTTCTAATTGGGCCTGAACTTTTGCAATAATCTAATAGAATCATTTTTTTAAAAAAAGAGATTTCAAATGATAATTACTTAGGACTCTGAGTTGAGCACTGCTGAAAGTAGTCCCGTGGCTATTTGTGGCAGCGCATTGATACATTCCGTTATGCATCTCGGCGGACGCCGAATTGATAATCAAAGAGTTCCTGTAGATTTCCACGTTGTCCTTTTTGGGATTTATAAATTGACCATTCTTGTACCAGCTGTAGGTAACCTCTGGCTGACCACGAGCTTCACAACGCCAAGTTAAGTGCGAACCAACATCGACATGCTGTGCTTTCAGTGGGAAGACAAAATAAGGCTTGGCTGAAGAAAGAAATTATATATTTATTAGTAATTTGTTTAAGTGACGACAGTACCCACAAAAATGGTACTTTTTGTTTTTTTTTTAAATTGGAGGTATAACAGCTGAATTATTTAGAATTTGTTACAGTAAGTTTGTTTTTTTAATGCGAATGTAGTTAACTTCTTTTGAAATCTTTTCGGTGTAAATTTCACCCTCGGAAGAATTTAAGGAATTTTGACCAAATTTTGAGCAAGAAATAAAGTTTACCCGAAAAAACTATTAAATATAAGGGCGGGAAACGTAAAGTCAGAATTAAAGTTATACTCCCCCTCCCCTTTAACTTAAGGCTAGAATTAAATGTTATGTCTCTCCATTTAACTTTCAGAAAAGAGGTAACAATTTGTTTTTAACTTTCCTTAAAAATCATTTAAGCGCCAGTTACAATCGCCTGAAGAAGTACAATCAAAATATTGAAACATAAAAACTTTTGTGCAGCGATTTCAACATGTTTCTTTGTTATTATAATCTTTTATAATATAAATAATAATTATATATATATATATATATATATATATATATATATATATATTATAAATTAATTGATTTAAAATATTTTTCGCTGCACAGTTCTAACCATGTTTCAAAAATGGAAGCTAAAAGCTTCGAATTTAATTTTGTAATTAAATTAAAGACATTAGTTCCATTTCATCCTCAAGCGAATTGTGGAGTAACTTTTAGAATTACTGGGTTTTTAAGGCACAGCAAAAATCATAATTCACGTTTTCAAGGATACAGAGAAATCTATTCATCCAAACAAGAGGTGTTTGGGCGTTTATTATCGCTGTATTTTGATGTATCAGTTATTAGTTAAGTTTTGGTATGGGTAGGGATGTATTTTTCAATGAATTCTGAAACCCGTTAAATGCATATCGTCTGGATTTTTTTTAAATTATTGTTAACGGCAAAAATTCTTACGGCATTTTTTTCTATTTGTATACTTAAAGATTTTTGGGGATGTTTAGGCTAGAATACGATTTTAAAAAATCTCTTTTAATTTTTAATATAGTATATTTCTTTTTAAAACAAGTAAATCTACTAGAATCACAGTAAGTAAAATTATTTTCCCATCAAGTATAAGTATGTATATTACTAGGTCACAATTTCTTTTTTTTAATTTATATTTAAATATTAAAGTAAAAATTTTTGACAATGACGGCAAAAATAGCTAATTAATTTCTCTGATTTAGTAAACTTTTATTTTTTTATATATTTTATATAAATCCAGTAATATATAGTTTCTCATGTAAGTACAAAGGACATGGGTCATTCAATGGCTTACATCTTCTAGCTTTTCATATTAATTTCATTTTACTGTAGGTGTTTTATTGGATTCTTTTAAGTGCTTGTAGTACTTTGAGAGAGGTGTTTTGGTTAGAATACGTTTTATTTAACTACAATTTTAAAAGATGTTTAGGTTAGAATTCGTTTCATTTAACTACAATTTTAAATATATATATATATATATATATATATATATATATATATATATATATACGCGCATGTGTATGTGAGGCACTTCGACGTGGTCTAATAGTTAGCAAGGTTGTTTTTCTAGAACAATTAAGACCGAGTAGTAAATTTGATGCTCACTGGGTGCCCCATTCTTTCGACCTTGTGCCATATCTAAGCTACGTTTGGAAAATCACTGGGGCAACACGGCGTGGTGTAGTGGTTAGCAGGCTTGTCTCGCTAAAACAATTGGGGAGTGAGTTCGATGCTCACTGTGTACTCTATACATTCGGCCTTCTGCCACATCCTAAGCTACGCTTAGAAAATCAGTATATATATATATATATATATATATATATCAGTATATATATATATATATATATATATATATATATATATATATATGTGTGTGTGTGTGTGTGTGTGTGTCACACATACATATAAATATGTATGTGTGTGTGTGAGTCACCTCGACATGGAAAACTCTTTGTGGAGAATATGTGTGTGTCTCTGTGTCTGTCTGTGTGTGTGTGAGCGTTTGAGTCATAAATAATTTCCATCCTTGTTTACCTACTTTATTCTTAAAAAATAAAGTATTAGGTTGTCCCAAAAGTTCGTAAACACTTGCGAAAAATTGAATTTTTATGCAACACAATCCAGCACAATCGAGACAAGCGATGGGTTCAGAAAAGGCAAGAGACACCGTCGGTTCCAAAACAAGATCGATTCGGCAAGAAAGTTATGTTGTGCGTTTGATGGAACTTTGAAGGTATCATGCATTTTGAGTTGGTTCCGAATGGTCGTGCCATCAGTGCCGAACTTTACTGTCAGCAACTGGAACGGGTCTACGAAAAGTTGAAGCAAAAGTACCCAGCTCGGATCAACCGAAAGCGCGCTTTGATGCAGCAGGACAATGCCAAGCCACACACCGCCAGGAAGACCAAAGACAAGTTTGAGAGCTGGACGGCGTTGAGGTTCTGCCACATCCAGCGTACAGTCCTGACTGTGCTCCATCAGATTACGACCTTTTCCGCTCAATGCAACACTTTCTGAAGGGCCGCCGATTCGACTCGTTTGATGAAGTCGAGGAAGCGTGTCAATAATTCTTTGATTCGAAGCCAGCTGAATGGTACTTTCACCAGATCCGAAAGCTTGCAGATCGATGGCAGAAAGTCTTAGAAAATGATGGTCTTTATTTTGAGGAATAATTTTTGTTGTTTTTGTTATTACTTGGCGAGTAAAATTTCAATTTTTTGCAAGTGTTTACGAACTTTTGGGACAACCTAATATAATTATATTTTATTATATATTCGCCATTTTTAGCAAAAACGCTTCATAAGGAAGCTTTCAGATATCTTTTGAGTAAAATTCCACGGATTTTGATATGGAAATGTTTTCAGTAAACTCTCGAATCTGGTTTTTATCTGAGAAAGATTTTCCTGATAAAAGGGTTCGTCAAAAAACGTGATTGATTGATTGGTTGGTTGATTCGTTTTTTGGGGTTTTTTTTTTACGGATTATCAACCTTTTGCAGGTTATTTAAAGTCAGAAAACACTTTTAGGGAGTAAGTCTTTTTTGAGATAAAATTTCAGTGATACAAGTTTTCTTAACCTATAACTGGCTGGAGAAGAGCTAGATTCATACCTAATCAGAATTTAATAAACAAGAAACCATAATGTAGATACAAAGTTGGGGATCAATTATATATTACAATCAATATGTAAACTGTTCCCTCACTTTGTGGGCAAGGCAATGCATGATGGACTTGAACAGGTTTTACAGGTTATTTAAAGCTAGAAAATATTTTTAGATTTGCGTGTAGGGGAGATAATAATAATAATAATAATAATAATAATAATAATAATAATACACATTCACACACAGACGTACACACATATATAATGGCCTGACGATTGCGTTTAGCATGAAACAGACAGACCCGTGTGGGGGTTGACTTCAATGTCCACGTTTATATTTACATACGCTCTATCACTTATATTGAGCACTTTAACCCATAATTATAGCATGCCTTAAAACTATATTTTGTCATATATATATATATATATAATTATTTTTTAAAAATATGATTCCTTCGCTAAATAAGAGTTCTCATGTTTCACAATTCAGTTTAATTCAAATAATTATATTGAAGTTTATATACCCGAATGTAATGAGAACAAAAATAATATATAAATTCTAGCATTCACAGCATTAATTCAGAGGAGGGCTGAATACCCGATAGTAAAGCAATAATTATTTTATAGAATTTTTTCATATAGACCAAAACATTTTACTTATTACAAAGAGAACGAAAATGGTTATGAACTATTGTGAATTTCCTATTGGTTCACCCCAGTCGAGGTGCAAAGTAAATTGTTTTTATCTATAAGGAAAAATTATTATATATATATATATATATATATGGAAGTGAACATTGAAGTTAACACTTAGAGACGACAGGCTGTTTCATGCTAGACGCAATCGTCAGCCTGCCAGTCTATTGCATCTATAATATATATATATATATATATATATATATATATATATATATATATATATATATATGGAAGTGAACATTGAAGTTAACACTTAGAGACGACAGGCTGTTTCATGCTAGACGCAATCGTCAGCCTGTCAGTCTATTGCATCTATAAATATATATATATATATATATATATATATATATATAATAAATATAAATATATATATATATATATATATATATATATATATATATATATATATATATATATATATATTATACATTTTATTTAAATATAAAAGTGAACATTGAAGTCAACACTCAGAGGCGACAGGCTTTTTCATGCTAGACGCAATCTATATTTATGATTTAACGTGTTCAGTATCATCAAGGATAGATCATATGATGTAAATATAAAAGTGGACATTGAAGTCAACACCCAGAGGCGACTGTCTGTTTCATGCTAGACGCAATCGCCATGCACATGGCGTAATGATTGCGTCTAGAGTGTTGACTTCAATGTTCACTTTTATATTCATATTTACATACGCTCTGTCTCTGATACTGAGCACTTTATCCCATAAATATGGCACACCTTAAAACTATATTTCTTCATATATATATATATATATATATATATGTGTGTGTGTGTGTGTGCATGTGAGTCATGAATAATTCCCGTTTTTATTTATCAAGATACAAACTTTAAAATTAATGTCCACCTACATTTTATTGAATTCTATATTCGCCATTATTTGCAATGACATTTTGCCAATTATCAGGCAGCTGTTCGATGTAAAATGCCGCAAGTTTTGATGAGATAAGTATTTCGACCAAATAATGAAACTGGTTCTTATTAGAAAAACTTTTCCCCGTCGGTCATATCAAGTTGTAACACCGGTTCACGTACGATAACCGAAGTTAAGCAAGGTCGAGCTTGGTCAGTACCTTGATGGGTGACCTCTTTGATAATAACAGGCGCTGTACGCTTGGATATGCAGGTGGTATAAAGCATTTACGTCCATATCACGTTAAGTTAAGCAACGTCCATATCACTGAAGTTAAGCAACGTCAAGCCTGGTCATTACCTAGATGGGTGACCTCTTTGATAATAACAGGCGCTGTACGCTTGGATATGCAGGTGGTATAAAGCGTTTACGTCCATATCACGTTAAGTTAAGCAACGTCCATATCACTGAAGTTAAGCAACGTCAAGCCTGGTCATTACCTAGATGGGTGACCTCTTTGATAATAACAGGCGCTGTACGCTTGGATATGCAGGTGGTATAAAGCGTTTACGTCCATATCACGTTAAGTTAAGCAACGTCCATATCACTGAAGTTAAGCAACGTCAAGCCTGGTCATTACCTAGATGGGTGACCTCTTTGATAATAACAGGCGCTGTACGCTTGGATATGCAGGTGGTATAAAGCGTTTACGTCCATATCACGTTAAGTTAAGCAACGTCAAGCCTGGTCAGTACCTAGATGGGTGACCGCTTGCTAATGCCAGGCGCTGTACGCTTGGATATACAGGTGGTATAAAGCGTTTACATCCATATCACGTTGAAACACCAGTTCTCGTACGATCACCGAAGTTAAGCAACGTCGAGCCTGGTCAGTACCTAGATGGGTGACCTCTTTGATAATAACAGGCGCTGGGCGCTTGGATATGCAGGGGGTATAGAGCGTTTACGTCCATATCACGTTGAAACACCAGTTCTCGTACGATCACCGAAGTTAAGCAACGTCGAGCCTGGTCAGTACCTAGATGGGTGACCGTTTGCTAATACCAGGCGCTGTACGCTTGGATATACAGGTGGTATGAAGCGTTTACGGCCATATCACGTTGAAACACCAGTTCTCTTAAGATCACCGAAGTTGAGCAACGTCGAGCCTGGTCAGTACCTAGATGGGTGACTGCTCGGAAATAACAGGTGCTGTTATCTTGGATGCACGGCTCGGAATGAGTAATCCCAGAGCTGTGTTCGAATTCCAGTCGGGTTCGTTATATTCACTTACGGGCAAATACCAATGGGGATAAAAGACGGTGTTTTATGACCAGCCATTCGGTGCTTTTTGTTGCTGATAACATTGTATTCTCATTGGCTGTTCAAGATTCAAGGAAGTGTTCTGATGTTTGGATGTCGCAACGATAGAGACTCAAGGTTTCCCGAACCTATAGTAAGGTTAACATGACAAAAGTATTATGAACCATAATTTTTGCTGGGAAGATCTTGTTTCTGAAAACGCGTTTGATTAACTTTCCAATTGTGTCTGCCACATCATTTTCCGGGGTGCATGTGTTTGGAAAAAGGCTGCCTAGATATAAAAAAAATGTTCTACTTACTCGAGAGGTTTGTCACATAGTAATATCAAATTCTGATAAGATGGTATTTGGGGTTGGGTGATTGTTTTGGTAATTTACCCACGCACGCATGGACTCTCCATAGATAGATAGATAGATAGATAGATAGATAGATAGATATTGTGCCTGTGTATATTTTGGCAACATGTTTTCATTAAATATCTCAGGATATAAATCTATAAATAGGAGCAGGTACTGCCTTTTGGAGGCTGAAGTTTCCAGCAGTCAGCTCTGACAGTCGGACCGAACATTATTGCTGTAACACTCTCGTTTGTATATGTATTGTTTCTGTTAATATATTTGTTTAACTCAATCCCTCTCTTTGTGTCTCTATTTCTGGCCCCTAACAAGGCCACAACAGATAGGATGATGAGAAACATCTCTATGATTTTTGATTAGATGAGGAAAATCATCTGAATGGGTTTTTATTAGATTTTGTAAAACATTTGCATGATTCTTTGATTAGATGATAAGACCCATCTGCAAGATTTTTTGATAATTAATTAATTTATGATAATTAATTAATTTATGATAATTAATTAATTTATGAATGTCATAGATGTTACTTATGATACTTGTGACATACCAATGCCTCAAGCGACCCATGAGCAATGCCGTTTAAAGAGGAGAAAGAAAATGACGGACTTGATCATCGTTAAGCCAAAGAAAAAACGTATTGAGACTACTGCAGAGTTAATACTTAGGAGGGGGTGTTATGGTAATTTAACCATGCACGCATGAACTCTCCCAGCTATAAATAGGAGCAGGTACTGCCTTTTAAGGAGGGAAGTTTCCAGCAGTCAGCTCTGACAGTTGGGCCGAATATTCTTGCTGTAACACTCTCGTTTGTATATGTATTTATTACTGTTTCTGTTAATATAGTAGGTTGGTGCAAAAATAATGCCGTTTTCTCACATAGTAACATGTGTGAGAAAACGACATTATTTTTGCACCAACCTAATATTTGTTTAACTCAGTTGCTCTTTTGTGTCTTTATTTCTGGCCCCAACAAGGCCACAACACTGAGCAAGGACCTTGGTTTTCTTGATGTTTACTGTAAGGGAAGGACGTTCGTAGCAAAGTTGTTCACAGACTGTTGGAGTTCTTCTTTTAAATGATAGGGCATCATTGTCGTCATCATCATATTGATGACCTAAGATGTGTTGTGTGTGGATTAGACGTTTAGATCGGAGTCTACTAAGGTTGAAAAGTCCTGCATTCTATCGATAACTGATGCCAACACCTGGCTTGTTTGGAGGAAAATTGTGAAGTATTGCAGCCATCTTTTAGGTTGGTGCAAAAATAATGACGGTTTTTGACGTTAAAAAATACGTCAAAAACCGTCATTATTTATGCACCAACCTAATACACTGAGAATATCGCAGGTGTCTGTTTTAATCCGCATATGACTGGACATTCTTCGGACAGCTTTATTTGGTGGAATACGGGTCCAGAAATATTGTCTCGAACCAGAGAGGATAAAAGTGTTCGGGCTATCCAAAACGATGAAAAACCTTCCACATAACAAACCTTGGAACGCTATCGAAGGCCTTTTTTTTTAAGTTATAGAAGACAAGAGAAAAACTTTTCTGTTTTTCCCTATTTTTCTCTTGCAGTTGCCTTGCACAGAAAATAATGTCGAATGTTCCATGAGCGGGCATAGAATCAACATTGATTCTGGTAGGCTCCTTTTGGCGATGGCCTAGAGCAGATTTCAAAGGATGCTGGCAAAGACTTTTCCAGTTCCCATCGAAACCAGACACAAGTAGACATATCCTGACATATATATATATATACGAAAATTATAACATGAATATGTTACAAAATCACAACAAAATTTATTCCGAATACACCAATCCTATACTTGAATATATATATATATATATATATATATATATATATATATATATATATATATATATGTACAAATATAGATAACTAGACTCGTTTCGAAACCGTACTTTCCCTGACGAACCGTTTAGGTGAAACCTAGGTAGGTTTGTCTGGCTCACTAGGTGTATCTATCTATCTATCTATATATATATATATATATATATATATATATATATATATATATATATATCTTTTTATATCGTTCTTTTGTATGACTCAGAGAAGTGGACTCCATACAGGTACCATATACGCCAGCTAGATGTTTTCCATAGAAGCTGTCTGCGTGCAATCTGTGGAGTTAAGCTTCAAGATAGGACATCTAACGTAGACCTGATTAATAGGTGTAATATTGGAGGAATCAAGACTTTTATCATACTGTCTCAGTTACGGTGGACTTGTCGTGTCTTGAGAATGTCTGATGACAGCATACCCAAGATCCTAATGTACAGCCAGTTAGATCAGGGCTACAAGAACGTAGGACGCCCATGGCTAAGATACAAAAACAAGCTGAAAAGCAACTTGTCAGCAGTCAATATACCACATAACAACCTTGAGCGCTTAGCCTTGGAGCGGGTAGAATGGAGATCAACGTTTTTCTACGCACACATACATATGTATGTATGTGGAGATCAACGTGTTTTAGTGGACTCACCGGTTTTCAATCCGCTCGTCTGAATCACCTTCAAGAAGCTATGAATTTTGTGCGATTACCTTAAGTTGCACTTAAGACCCGCAAGTGATTTGCAAAGGAGGCCACATATGGTGCAAGAGTGATGACTGGGATGAGGTCACTGTTAGATTGGCTGACCTTTTAGATCTTGCTCTTGCTTCTTGAAGACGATTCAAAGTAGCAGACTGAAAACCGCTGAGTCCGCTAAAACACGTTGATCTCCACATACATACATATGTATGTGTGCGTAGAACCATATATGTATATACATACAAACATCCTGATATATATATATATATGATATATATATATATATATGATATATATATATATATATATCTTTAGGTAGATATATACGAATAGCCTGAGATCCCTACCTGTAAACATGAACATATCTAAAAGTATAATACTTACAAACATGATAGTTGTGAAGAAGTTTGGTTAGATAGATAGATATGAATAATATATATATCACATTTGTATGAGTAATGATACATCCTCAAAGAGCTCATAACATATTAATCTTCTATACCGTAATCAAATGCATTCTGCTATAAACAAGATGAAAATATCCTAAAATATCTCATAAGTACGAATATATTCTCCACTGATCCCAGTAAAAAAAAAAATAAAACTAATTCTATACTATACTAAACTGAACACAAACAACTAAATCATACGCTATGACTCTTCTCCGTCAACTAGTGTTTTGTAAAAGACCAATATTGTATATCAATTTAAATGTCGCTTTGAGATTGTAGCAAGTACATATGATGGTTTGACGATCACAACATTATCAAGACGT
The DNA here is from genome assembly GCA_963932145.1 of Acanthosepion lycidas. Lineage (NCBI taxonomy): Eukaryota > Metazoa > Mollusca > Cephalopoda > Sepiida > Sepiidae > Acanthosepion > Acanthosepion lycidas. The sequence goes on from OZ010606.1 coordinate 32,670,846, forward strand.
CTTACATTCTATTTGTCGGATACAAGTTCTATCGGATAACATTTAAAGACACATTCCTGTTCACCCTCAGAATACAGGGAAATACTTGCTGACAGCAACAATATACTAGACCATGAGAATAATAAAGTAAAACTTCAAATTCTCGAGGTCTTCTATACCAAAACCAACAAACAACACTGAACAAAATGCATTCTGAGTATAGCAACAATGTTTTAAAATGTATTTGTGTCTACTAAAATGTATTTAAATGTATTTATGTCGAATTTTATTCTAAAATATATTTAAAATGTATTTGTGTCGAAAAGACCAACATTGTATATCAGTTTGGAAGATTGTATCTCTAACAAAAACGTAAGTACATATGTTGGCTTGATGACGACAACATTATCAAGATGTCTTTCCACTTCATTTGTCGTATACAAATTCTGTGGCACAACATTTAAAGACAAATTCATGTTTACCTCAAAATATCAGATAATACTTGCTGACAACGTCAATATACTAGACCATGAAAACAATAAAGAAAAACTTCAAATTCTTGAAGGAATCAACAACAAGCAACCAACAATAAACAAAATTTATTACGAGTGTAATGGCATTTTTTTTTAATGAATTTAACTAACATTTTACGCCATGTTGCATTTTTACCATTTCTGGTTAGCTCCCTTACATTGTGGACGCTTGTTTACAAAAAAAAAAAAAAAAAAGCAGCAACGGTTGATTTTTAAATAAATCTAACAGCGAGTTCACGTACGTTTATAAAAATTCACCATCACAACGATTATAGTTACATTAAGTTTGTCTTCGCACTTCACCCCTGAGAATGTTCTTGGAAGACCAAAAGTACTTGGGTTAAGAAGAACTACGGCACCTTCCTTGATGAATTTTAGCTTAACATCAAGGAGATATTTAAAGAACTAGAAAGGATTCTTATAAAAATAAATAGACATATATGTATATTATTCAATGAAACATGTTTGAACACACACACACACACATATATATATATATATGTATATATATATATATATATATATATATATATATATATATATATATATATATATATATATATATATATATTCAAGTGGAGGGCCGAGAATCAACAATAACTAGTTCTATACTGTACTATTTTATATTACCATTCCCTTAGTGAGAGATCTTCTTGATTTTGTCTAAAGGCAGAATACAGTGGTCACTCCTTTTTGAGGATTAGACGGGTCCGACTAACATCAGTTATCTTCTTTTTTTTTTTTTTTTGCATTATTTTCGATATTTTAGTTTTTTTATGGGTTCATCCCCTCCTTCTTCATACAGTATTATTTATAGATTTTTATATAGAGAATATTATGTTCATTATATGTTTATGCCATACAGTGATTTTATGTCATGGGGTGATTTTATGTCATGGGGTGATTTTTGTAGGTTCCTTGAGTGTATGCGGTATTATGGTATATGGCGGATTGAATGATGAAAGATGAGTTCTTGTGGTGGATGTGCAAATTGTATCGAGTGACCGGGTCGTGAAACTGATTAGCCAGATATATGATAGTAAGGAAAGACAAGCCTCAATCCATTCCCTTCTTTTAGGCCTTGTGCCAAAATTGAGTATTTTATATTGTTATGGGACCTTACCCATAATAACATAATAAATACTGCGCCTCAAGAGGAAGCAGAGAGTCCAGTACGAAGTCGGGCGACCGGCTGATCGGTTGAACTCTCTGCCTACGGGCGGGTAGGAACCCGAACGAGGCTACGCTGAAGGGCGGACTCTCTTTCGGGGTGGTAGACCGACCCTGAACCCGTGTATACGGGTTCAAAGGGCATATTTTTGCCCGAGCCCACGGGCTCGGAAACTCCACGTTAAACCGGCCTTGTGCCACATGATGCCCTTGTGGTGACTAAATACCGTTCAGTACGAAGTCGGGCGACCGTCTGACCGGCTGATCGGTTGAACTCTCTGCCTTCGGGTGGGGAGGAACCCGAACGAGGCTACGCCGAAGGGTGGAGTCTCTTGCGGGGAGGTAAACCGACCCTTAACCCGTTTATATGGGTTCAAAGGGAATATTTTTGGCCGAGCCCACGCGCTCGGAGATCCCACGTTAAACCGGCCTTGTGCCACATGATGCCCTCGTCGGTGGGGTGACTAAATACCGTTCAGTCTGAAGTCTGGAGTGAAGTCCGTCAGGAGTCTGTCATTCAGTCAGATCGAGCGAGTCAGTCAGTCGAGTCAGAGGCAGTCCGAAACAGAGTCGCGTTCAGACAATTACTACTAAACCTGATTGTTCATACTAACACTTTTCTACTTCTCTGTATATATTCCTGTTTGTAATATATCTGTGTTATTCCATATCCGCCTTCGAGTTCTTCTTTATTGGTTCTACCTTGGACTATCACCGTGGTACAAGAACATGGATCATAACATATATACAATAAATATTAGTGCCTGGTTGTGATGTCTCTTAACCGTCTTTTGCGAGTCTTTAATCATGGACATCAATCTCCCGATGCGTTTATCTATGACACCAGCATTCCAGAATTCTTTACCGTACCTACGTTCTTTGAAAAAAAAAAAATTTTTCCTGGTGTATCTGATTTTGTAATTGTGTTTTCTTTCTTTTTATTTTCCTTTGGTAACAGCTTGTCGAATACCGATTTTATTTTCCACGCGAACATTAATTCTGCCGGTGACAAACTTGAATTTGGACTTGGGTGGGATGTCAACCGATATACTTTTAAGAATTGTACTATCTCAACTGATTCGGTTCCGCCTGACTTTTTCAATGTTCGCTTGAAATTATCTACAAATCTTTCTGCTTGGCCATTAGATCGTTGATGATACGGTGCAATTGTCAGATGTACAATTGAAAAAAATTACAAAAATGTTTGAACTCTTATACCGTGAATTACGTGCCATTGTCCGATACAATCGTATCTGGAACACCAGACCCTTGCAAAATTTTTTCGTACCACTACACGTAGGATTTTTTAAAATTTTATCACCTTTCGCCATTTCGAAAAACTGTCACCCACATTTAAATAGCATTGTCCCTTTCGGAAAACCGAATTCGAATTCCAGTCGAATCCATTCACTTACGTACTAACACCCTTGGGAAAGGTATGAATCCTCTTCTTCTTCTCAACCCCCAGCTATGGGTAAATAGCAGGACAGATCGGGTTCTATAGCTTTGGGTGGCAACTGGTTTACTACCGCAGAAAGAAATGGCAACCTACTGCAGGGGAAAAAATCTGCCTCGTCAGCCATGTATCGAAAGATACATGATCGCCTAAGCGTGTATCCCGCATGGCACATAACTGATTGAAGAATCAGAGAGCCAAGTTCGAATTCCAGTCGAATCCATTACATTCACTTACGTACTAATACCCTTGGGAAAGGTATGAATCCTCTTCTTCGAAATCTATGGGTAAATAGCAGGACAGATCGGGTTCTATAGCCTTGGATGGCAACTGGTCTTCCGAAAAGAAATGACAACCTACTAAGGGGAAAAAATCTGCCGCGTTAATCGTGTATCGAAAAGATACATGATCGCTTAAGCGTGTGTAACGCACGGTGCATAACTGACTGAATGAATGGACCTGCAAAAATCAATATGCAATTTTACCATTCTCCGGTTATCTGTATTTGGCCAAGGGTTAAATTTCACCGGTGGTGTCTTTGCTGTTATTGCACAACTTCTGCATGTTTTCACATTTGTCCATATCTTTTTTGTATATCTGTACCCCCCCCAAAAAAAAATACATAGCTTCTCGTTAAAGTTTTAATCTCTATCTATAAAAGGCAGGATGTGTGTGTGTGTATGTGTGTAACGAATGCATGGCCGCAATTTTCGACGAATTTGCACCAAAATTTACATGCACATGCTCCAAGTTAGTGGGAACGCCAAGACCGACTTTGCATTTCCCAACTCCAAAATCGATAGTGGAAATAATCGATCTTTTCATGCTTCTATGGCAGTTTTCATGTAATTTGCGGCCATTTTGTACTAGCCAGAGTGAGAGCCTATAACTGGCTGCCACGAATAGACAGGAAGATTCTATTGGCCAGCGTGAGAGCCAACAGCTGACTGACACGAATGCTAACTAGCATGCTAGCATGGGAAAAAAATCAATAGCTGCATTCGTCACAAGTGGAAAAAATTTAAATCTGCATGGCACTTTACTCCAATTGGCTCATTCGCTTGCTTAAACTCAACGTTGATTCTGATTCCGCAGAATTGGGATGGGCGTGAAAAAGTATTTGTTGTTAACATTCTTTTTTCATTCGGTTTTTCCAGTTACGAGTCCTTTTTTAAAGCTGATCATTTTGTGTTCATTTTGTTTAGTTCTTTTTTTCGTAACAGATTTAATGTTTAGTATAGAGCTTCGAAAAATTCGCAGTGTGAGACAGACAAGAAGTAAGGCATGTACCAACATCAGCACGGCAAAGGGCACTCCTTTAAAGGCAAGGAAGGGCAAAAATATTTTAAGTGAAGTGATAGCGATTGCTGTATGAATCGTACGATTTTTAAATCAAGCGCGCGCAACGCCGGACCATGCTGCTAATTCTTGATATACCAGGGTATCCGGTATGAAAATCTTTAAGTAATCTTTTTTTTGTGTGCGTGTTTCCGGTATTAACACACGTTCGCCGTACATTAATATTCTATCACAGATAGAAAAAAAAACATTTTCTCCCTCATTCTTTTTTTAATGTTGGCTACTAATTTGCTTCTTTTTCTCTGTGATATACTTGTCTTTTTTTTTCTTTTGATCCTGTTTCTGTCTAGCGTCACCGGCATTTCCCGTATGGTGTTGCATAGCACGCTTTTTATTTCCACTTCTATTCTTAACGCTGCTGTCACAGTTTCCTCTAATGGACAGCACAGTTTGGGGATTACCTTGAATACCCCATCAGCACGACCCAACTTCTTTGCCGGAAGGAACTCAATCTTAAAATTATAATTTAATAATGCTGTTCCTTATCTCTGAAGTCGATTTGCCGGATGTGTTTGGAACCAAAAATAGACAATAACGGTAGAAGCGTAAAACTCCTTCAATGTATGAATCTATGGAACCTTTTTTTTACTACAAAAATTATCCCTAAAGCCGCTTTTTTCAGTTTGGCTGTATCCTTTTTCAGGTGTCAAACGGGTCCTTGGCGCATGCGCAACCGCTTTTACTTGACTGTTGCTTTCTTTGTCTAATATTACAGCTCCTAAGCCCAAATTACAAGCGTCACTTGCAACACTATCCTTATTTGGATCGTAATGCGTCAGGCTTAAGTCTGATGTTAATATTGTTTTAATTTCCTCAAAAGTTCTCTGACATTCAAAAGTGCTCCAGTGCCATTTCGAATCTTTTTTTATTTTAACAATTTGTTCAGAGGAGCTCGCAGTACGTGTATTATTTGGGATAAAATTAACGTAATAATTTGCTAGAAAAGAGGCACGGTGGAGTAATGGATAGTGACTCAGATTGAGGAATCGGAGAGCCGAGTTCAAATTCCAGACAAATCCATTACATTCACTTACGCGCTAATAACCTTGGCAAATTTATAAATCCTCTTCTCTTCCCAGCTATAGATAAATAGCAGTACAGACAGAGTTCTATAGCCTTAGATGGCAACTGGTCCACCGCAGAAAGAAATGGCAACCTACTGCGCGAAAAAAAAAACTGCCTCGTCAGTCATGTATCGAAAAGATACCTGATCGCCTAATCGTGTATTACACATGGCACATAACTGATTGAGAAATCAGAGAGCCGAGTTCGAATTCCAGTCAAATCCCTTACATTCGCTTATGTGCTAATAGAAAGGTATGAATCCTCTTATCTCCCCAGCAATAGATAAATAGCAGTACAGACCGGGTTTTATAGCGTTAGATGGCAACTGGTCTACCGCAAAAAGAAATGGCAACGTACTGCGGGAAAAAAATCTGCCTCCTCAATCATGTATCGAAAGATACGTGATCGCCTAAGCGTGTATCACGCATAGCACATAATTGACTGACATATTTTGGTTGAAGGCATTGTAAATATGTCTATAAAAATAAATGAATATATTCTGTAGTTTTTTCATGTAGTTTATTGAGGAATCTGAGAGCCGAGTTCGAATTCCAGTCGAATCCATTACATTACTGCGGGGGAAAAATCTGCCTCGTCAGTCATGTATCGAAAGATACATGATCGCCAAAGCGTGTATCACGCATGGCACATAACCGATTGGGGAATCAGAGAGCTAAGTTCGAATTCCAGTCAAATCCATTACATTCACTTACGTACTAATACCCTTGGGAAAGGTATGAATCCTCTTCTTCCCACTCCCAGCTATTGGTAAATAGCAGGGAAGACCGGGTTCTATAGCCTTTGATGGCAACTGGTCTACCGCCCAAAGAAATGGCAACCTAATGCGAGAAAAAAAATCTGCCTCGTCAGTCATGTATCGAAAAGATACGTGATCACCTAAGCGTGTATCACGCATGGCATATAACTGAGTGAATTTGCTAGACCTAAGAATACTTGTAGTACCGACACATTTGTTGGGGGGTGGCTTGATTCTTATCGCACTTGACCTCAATGCGCCTGGTTCTTTTTTTTTTTTTTTTTTTGCGTAAACGGTACGGCCTGCCCACTGACTGTAGTCCGTTTTGCTTAACGCGCCTTTCGCATCTATAACGTGTCTCAAATACTTAAAGTTAGATAAAAAAAAATTCTCATTTGTCTAAACCAAGTTTTAAGCCATGTTGTTTTATTCTTTCAAAGACTTCTTTAACATGTTCGGCATGTTGTCCTCGGCTTTCAATCCTTAATTCCGACGTCGTCGTCAAGGTAAGCTATTCCGAAGCCCGCCTCAATCAATAATGTATCCATGATTTGGTGAAAAATGTCTGATGCTACTTTTATCCCGAATTGCAGTCTCTTGTATCTATAGAGACCTTTATGCGTAATTATAATTAAATACTTCGCACACTCTTCGTTGTCAAGAATCTGGAGGTACGCCTCCAGAATCTGGAGGTACGCCTCGGAGAAATCCAGTTTTGAGAACACTCTGCCATCATTCAATTTTGTAAATATGTCTTCTGGACTGGGGCACTTCGATGCGGTGTAATGGTAACCAAGCTTGTCTCGCTAAAACAATTACGACTGGGTAATGAGTTCGATCCTCAATGGGTACCCCCTCTCCAAATTTCATCTTTGTGCCACATCTAAGGTGCGCTTGGGAAATCGCTATGTCTTCCAGTGTGCGTTTGTATGTTTCCAAACAATCGCTCAATCTCGTAGAAAAATCTACGCAGACTAATTTTATTATTTTTCTTTTTCACGTAAACAGTTACGGCTTACCCACTCACTGTAGTCTTTTACTTAACACGCCATTGTTTTTTTTTTAAACGGTCCAACTTCTTACTAATGGAAGCTTCATCTGCAAAAGATACTTTTCTTTTTAGTCTAAATGTAGGCGTCACATTATCTTTCAGTTTGAATGTCGCTTTAGATCTGATGCATCTGCCAAGACCCGCAGAAAAAAAAAACATTTCAGGAAATTTTACTCTTAATTCATTTTTTTTTTTTAAATTTCCACTCTGAATTAACACTGACACTAAAGCAGAACGAATTAATTGGTTGCTTGAGTAGGTCGAATGACTCAACCCAATCCAATCCATACCGAACGGATTCTGCGTTTGTTTCTTAAGGAATCTATTTAATTTTATATTTTTGCCCATAAATGTTGCTTGTGTAAAATTTTTCTTCAAAATTTAGTTTATTTCCTGTAATGATATGAGCAATTCTTTTCGTAATCAATAAAGTTGGTCTACCAATTCTTTTCCAACTTTGTTTATTTGTCAATGTCAAATCTGAATCCAATTGGAATTTCACATTTTTCTTGTTCATCTTTACATTTAGCAAACTGTTAGTTATATTCCTTTTTTTTTCATTGAAGTTGAGTTAGCCGTCTTTTCCATTTTTAACCCCTTTTTACTTTTGGATTTTCTGCAATAAGTATGCTTGCGTCCTTTTTTGCCACAATTAAAGCATCCTTTCATTCCCTAAATAGCCATTCCTTGTAATAATGAATCTGTCCACCACCATAAGAAGGATTTATTTTCCAGACATTTTCTTTATACTGTCTCTGCTTAACTTAAATATTTTACACGTCGTGCGTCTCTATTTTCACTGTGTCGTGTTGATTTTCTATTTGTTTGCATTCTTCTGTGACCATTTGCAGACTGATCTTTAGATTTTGTTCTAATTTATTCAAAATACTTGTTTTTATCTCGGCTGATTTTTTTTTTTTTTTTGTATAAGGAGTACAAAAGCACTTAAACATATCAGGAGTGAATACTTTCGGCTTAATCTCGCATTCTCTACTGAAAATCCTTGCAAAAATCATGCAATCTTTCCTTATTTTTCTTTTTAAGGTTTAAACATTGCCATCTTGTATTGAAAAGAACTTTTCTCCCCCAATTTTTTTTCCGAATTAAGACAGTTTCCTCGAAAAACAGGCTTTCTAGGAAGTATGTAATTTGCATAATTTTCGCGTTCACTTGGACCAAATTTTCCGAGGAACACACATTTTCTTTTCACCCAACAATGTAGCGGAATATTAAAAAAAAAAAAAAAAAAAAAAAACTCTTCATAACGGCGAAAATATGCTGCAAAAGTTACCTCCCCCTCAGGACTGGACTTAAATTCGCCAATTGAATTTATTACCGAATCCTGAGAAAAAGAATTTGCATGGCCTTGTTCATTTTCCTTTTTTTTACCCTTAACAATCCGAATGTTTTTTCGAACCGTTCGTTTTGTTTCTCAGAACTTTCCTGGTCCAAACGTTGTTCATCTAGCCGTTCCTTTTGTTTCTGCGTGATTCTCATTAATTCCAATATGGTTTCTTTAAGATCCTCCATGATTCTTTTTTTATAGAGGCAGAATTTAACAAATCAACCAGACAAAATTCTTGTTTGTTTCTACGCGTCCAACATGGAATTAATCCGAGATTCAGTAGTCGCCAAATAATTTCTTGCTGTATGACTATAATTTTTTACACTCGAGTCCTCGGTCCGTGTTTGTATTAACTTTCAAATTTTTCGTAACCCAATGTACCCGCTTTAAATTTCAAACTCCTCGTCGCCAAACGTTGTATCATGAAATCGATAAGTCGATACACATAAAAAGTACTACGAATTTGTTCCGAGAATAACACGATACTAACTGTCAAAAACACAGTCTACTGAAAAATCGTTTAATATCACTTCATTTCTGTTCAACTTTGGTATTTAATCGAAGTCTCCCCACAAGGCGGGATGTGTCGCAATGCCAGTCTTTAACGTGGCTCGTGGGCAAGGGCAAAAATATCCCTTAGACCCAGTATACACAGCGTCGGGTTTGTCCACCTCTCGAAACTAGGCTGTCCATCGCCATAGACTCATCTGGGTTCCTCCCTACCAAAAAAACAGAAATATGGCACAAGATCGGTTTTTTAACGTGCATGCGGCATTCCGAGCGCGCACGCTCGGGCAAAAATTTCCCGTAGGCTCTGTATACCTCCGCAGCCATGAGCTTGCCCTTCGGCATAGCCTCGTCTGGATTACTTTCCGCCCGGAGGCAGAGAGGTCGACTAGAAGTTTTGTTCCACTTCGGTTTTTACCCAAAGTCTCCCTAGAAGGCGGAATGTGGCACAAGGCTGTTTTTTAACGTGGGGCATTCTGGGCCCGTAGGCTCAGGCAAAAATTCCCCGTGTGCCTTGTATGCACGGCGTCGGGTTTGTCTACCACCGCAGCCAAGTGCCTGCACTTCAGCATAGCCTCGTCTGGATTGCTCTCCTCCCGGAGGGGTAGGGTTTGTCTACCTCCCCAGACGAGAACTCTGCCCTTCGGCATAGACTCGTCTTGGTTCCTCTCCGTCTGCTGGCAGAGAGGACGACAAGAAGTTCTATTCAACTTCCACTCTCTCAATAAGAGAGCATGCTGTTCATCCTTTTAGATCAGTCGAACTCGTGGAGGTGCACCGGTACTCCACAACAATATTATTTAATGAATATATCTGAATAATATATATATATATATATATATATATATATATCAATATATCATATGTATAAATCATATTATATTTACATATTAATATGCTTATATATAAATATATATTCTCGCAGAAGTACAAGTAGAAATTTAACGAATAAAACGCCGAAAAACTTTTTGCCATTGATAAAAAACCAGACGACATGCGTTGAATGGATGTCATAATTCGTTGAAAACCACTGTTTTGAGAAACATTTCTTAACAATAAATAAAATAACCCATATGCAAAAGTATTTAACACCAATGCAAATATTATGCTAGAAGAGACGTGTCGTCATGATTGCTACACATATTGATATGATGTGATATGTCGACCAATGACAGAACTGCACGACACTCAACTGGCTATTAGATAACAGCTCTGAGACACTGCAGCTATTCTGTTGCCACTACTGCAAGAAAATGGTGAAAACAAAAGAACTGTCGAACGACATGCGCAAGAAGATCATAAAGAATCACAAAGATGGTAAGGGATATAGAAAAATCGCTCAAGATTTGAATTTGCTTGCGAGTACAGTTTGGTGCTGTTGTTCGAAAATGGAAAAAAATTCTATACTATAGAAAACAAAGGAGTGGTCGTCCCCGTATCTTAAATGAGGCTAATGAGTGATACATTTCCCGTACTGTGAAGAAAAATCCATTTTCAACTCGTCGGGAAATTCAGAATGATTTGAAAAATGCCGGAATTGAAGTTAGTAAAGATACAATTAAAAGATCACTGAATCGTGCAGGTCTCACTTCAAGATCACCGAGAAAGACTCCATTACTGAAACGCCGACATGTACAAGCACGTTTGAATTTTGTAAAGAAGTATGAAATTGAATCTAATGATTTCTGGGAGAAAGTAATTTGGTTAGACGAAACGAAAATTGAGCTTTACGGACGAAATATGCGCACTCAAGTATGGAGGAAAAAAGGAGCGGAATACGAGCCGGCAAATACCATCCCTACAGTCAAACATGGGGGTGGAAATATTATGATGTGGGGTTGTTTTTCCTCAAATGGAGTAGCAAAAATGAAAATCATCAAAGGAACAATGAATGCTGCAAAATACACTCAAATTTTGTCAACTCAATTCTTGAACAGTGCCACATCTTTGGGACATGGTCGTTATTTTGTATTTCAGCAAGACAATGACCCAAAGCATACTGCTAAAACAACTAAGAATTTGGTTAATAATAATGACATTAATATCATGGAATGGCCAAGCCAGTCACCGGATTTAAATCCAATCGAAAAATTGTGGAAACTATTGAAGTTACGAGTTCATAAAAGAAATCTATCGAATTTAAACAAATTGAAGAAAATTTGTGAAAAAGAATGGGTCAAAATAGCAACAAGTACCTGCAAGAAACTAGTTGAAGACTACGAGAACGACTGGAGGCTGTGAAGCAGAACAGTGGCTACTGTACTAAATATTAGTAAAGTGTGTTAAATACTTTTGCATATGGGTTAGTTTACTTATTGTTAATAAATGTTTCTCAAAACAGTGGTTTTAAATTTTCCTTCTATATTTTGATCGACAATGTTCGTTTAAATATTTCCTATAAGTTTCGTTGAAATTGATCTGTTATTTTTTGAGATATGTAAGAAAAACCAATGTGTTAAATACTTTTGCTACCCACTGTATAAGAGCGCTAACTTTAGTAAAGCCAACTACATAATATCAAATAATACATTAAGTTACCTAGAATATTATCCTAAATTTTTAAAGATTACTGGTTTGGGCAAACATTTTATTAAAAATACGCATACACGTTATATTCGTTTAGTAATTTATACGGATATGTTCGTTAAAAATGTTTAAATTTCTCAAACATTATAAAAACACTCACCTCTGTGTTAAAAATGCTTTTCTGTGATATTATAATCTAAAAGTAAGTAATATATGTTTCAAATTAGATTAATTAAACTCTAAATCAGTTAATCTTTCAAAAATAAATTTTAGAAAGAGAATATTTTATTCTTGAATTATTTTTTGATATAAGAATTTCGTGAGAACTATTACAGTGAGACCATCAAGTCCACATACTTTGTGGGGATCCAGATTAGAATTTTTTTGCGGGCAAAACATTCTGCTTTATCTGTAGAAGATGTTAGCATTTCAAATTTACTGAAGAGAGGAGTGATAGAAAACTCTTATTTAATACTCTATTATAAAGCTCCCAATAATAATACGAGCCAAAGATGTTACGATAGATAGATAGATAGATAGATAGATAGATAGATAATTAAAGCCTTTTATATTTAATATCACATCATTATAGAGTTGACTATTCGATTTTTTTTTCCTTAATATTTGTTTATATTTTTTTAAAAAGTGTATTCGCTTATGGGTCGCCAGATGCGGAAACTTAAACGTAGCCTGTAATGAGTTTTTGTTTAACGATGGTGCAGCCATTTCAGACTGATTACCAACATGGCTCCTGACTGCTAGTTAACAACAATCGACAAGGTGCAAAGACGAAATTTTAACATGTCCGCGCGGCTTCTTCGAACACTCATGAGTTGTTCCTTCCAATGGGCACATGGCGTGTAGAGATATCATCAAAGAAAAACTATTTAGTGATGGAAACTGTGCAAGAACTCATTACGTGCAACGCCATGTTTTCCGACATATCACACAGCGAGAAATTACTCCGCCATACAATTAAGACATTCGGCACTAAAGTGTAAAAGACAAAGGTTTTCATTTCGGACTAATATAGTCAATTCCCTTTGCTGTCTACCGGTGAAAAACCAAAAATATTATCTTCGTGAGTTATTTGGATATTTTATTCTTCTTTTCAATATAGCATATTGTTCAGTCAGTTCGTCAGCCTCCCTCAGATTAATTGTGTCTGTAAGTAAAAAAATTGCGCTGTTGGCAATCATCCTCAGCAGCAGCAGCAGCAGCAAAATCATCAGCAGCAGCTTCATCAGTGCCGTGACTGCACCGCTGAACACCTAGCTAGACCTTTCTGCATAGCTGAGCTGAAATACTGGGAGGGATTCAGCCATTCATCGATTCTGACATGACGACGGCTGCCTAACGAAGGTACAAAGGGTTGTCGATAAAAAGCGTTTCCATTTTGTTTAATTTCTGCAATTTTGTTCGGATTCTATGTCATACTAACACGCACAGATAGATAGATATGAGCAGACTGAGATAGATAGATAGATAGATAGATAGATAGATAGATAGATAGATAGATAGATAGATAGATATGGGCAGACTGAGATAAATAGATATGAACAGATAGATAGATAGATAGATAGATAAGTGCAGATAGATAGATAGACTGAGAAGAGATAGGTAAATATGAACAGATAGATAGATAGATAGATAGATAGATAGATAGATAGATAGATAGATAGATAGATATGGGTAGACTGAGATAAATAGATATGAACAGATAGATAGATAGATAGATAGATAGATAAGTGCAGACTGAGATAGGTAGATATGAACATAGATAGATAGATAGATAGATAGACAAATAGATAGATATTAACAGAGATGAATTTTAATGATTTTTAAATATCCATAAATGTATTTAGTATTATAAAAAATACATTAATATATATATATATATATATATATATATATATGTATATGAACAGCAAGTGTGGAACTGGACGTATCTGCGCATCCATGCGTCGTTGCGTGCTCACGTAAGCAATTGGTCGCTGTGTTCAATGTTGGATTTTGTAGCGAACTTCTTTCTAAGTGGCAGTGTCAATCCACGGATCGTTCGTCTATTTTCGTCACGGAATAAGGTTTTCTCGCACACATATATGCATATGCACACGCGTTCACACACCTATCCGTCTGTTTTGGTTGTTTTTTTCTTGTTTTGTTTTGTTTTTTTTGCATATATATATATATATATATATATATATATATATATATATATATATATATATATATATATATAAAAGAATGAGTAGAATAAAAAATCTACATACACGTATATATACACGTATATAGACTTACACGTACGTATAAATAGGTGTTATAAATACAGTGCTCAGTGTTATGAAACAAAGCTATAAGTATATATTAATGAATATACATATATCCAACATCGATAACACGACCCCGAGTCGTGATATCGACGTTTTATTATGCAATGGATAAAATGTCGTCTAAATGACGCAAAAATGAAAATAGCGCAGACATCTGATTTTAACAGATATATTTACCAAAATTACACAAAATTATCCTGAAAATACTTCATCTTGAAACACTTTAGTAGATTTATTCAATAAAATCGCCATTGGCTTCAATCACGACCTTCAGACGACTTCGGAATCTCCTGCAACCCTTCTGAACGGTCTCCTTGTTGAAGTTAGCGGAGGCTCCCGTAATCATGACCTTCAGTTCACCTTTGGTGTTAAAGGAGTTTTGTTGGTCTACCACTCATACCACACAAGGGGAATTAGGTGGGGCCAGATGTAAGGGGTGATGTGGTTGCAGAAATTGTTTTACAACCATGACTATGTTCTCCTGTTTGTGTCACATGCAGAGTCCTATTGCTAGACATAGGGCCTTCCAGCAGTCGCCTTCTTGGTCCAAGACCGCATTACCTATACAAGACACTTGATGAAGGCGCCTGTATTTAGTGTGAGGCACTCACCAACAAATTCGGGAGATCTTTTCTTATCAGAATGAGTTTTCCGAACTACCGTACCATCGTAATCACCATTAGACTCATCCAACTCTTTCTTAATCCTCTGGACTGTCTCCAGATTGACACCGAAACACTGTGAAATATTCGTATTAGAGCTTCCGGCGCGAATGCCAAGCAGTAAAGTATGCCCTGGCGAAGTGAATTTCGTCATGATGCCCTTTTTCTCACAAACGGTACCCAACTGATCCTACTATACTGTGCAGTCAACAAAATCAAAAACAAACAAAAATAAAATATAATATAGTGACAATTTACCCATCGTACCATATATATATATATATATATATATATATATATATATATATATATATATATATATATATATATATATATGCATATATATATATATATATATATATATATATAATTATTGATTTAAAAAGAATTTATAACATAAATATGTTATAAACATATTATAATTTATAACATATTTATGTTATAATTTTTTTTATGTTATAAATTTTTTTAATTTATAACATATTTATGTTATAATTTTTTTTTAAATAAATAATTATATTTGCTCTACTTTGTATTGAGCACTCTTTTAAGAATAGTAATTGTTTGTTATTGGAATTCATTCCATATACACCAATCATATACTTGGGTATATATATATATATATATATATATATATATATATATATATATATATATATATTGATACTATTAGTGGTAAATATACACATACATATGCAATCATATATATAAAATGTATATAAATATATGTACATACATACATACACATAAATATATATTTGTATAAAAAATAAATCGAAGAGGATAGAATCCAGGTAGAAATCAATGTCCGGGACAGAGTAAGGATATAATAAAAAGGCTTAAACACTAATATGTGTCTGTGTATATATATATATATATATATATATATATATATATATATATATATATATATATATATATATATATATATATATATAGTAATGATACAATATGCTAATCCGTATGGAGTTTCCAGGGGGATATAGATCCAGGGAGAGCTATATGTCAAAAGACAAAGCAAAATTATTATTAATTAAAGAATATAAAACACTTAAAATCCCATAGGTAATAATTTTTATTTCAGGAGAGCTCTAAAAACAGCATGTCTCAATGTATATAGGCCTTGTAGATTGAGTGCTGCTGTTTGTTATACCTTTCATGAGATAAAAAATTATTACCCATGGGATTTTAAGTGTTTGATATTCTTTAATTAATATATATATATATATATATATATATATATATATATATATATATATATATATATATATATATATATATATATATATATATATATATATATATATATATGGGTAGTAATCTGTTGGTATAAACCAGGCGAGTCCTATTAACACAACATAGAATTTGAAATATGTTAAAACAAACTCTCTCTTTCTTTCTTTCTTTCTTTCTTTCTTTCTTTCTCCAAATAAACATTACACTACAAACTGATAAAAAAAAAAATTCAAAAGTCCTGTGAATTTTAAAATTAAAATTCGTAGGTGAAAATGGTCATTTACTAAAGGTATATTAATTCCAAATATAACGAGTATATATGGAATAATATATAAAGGGTATATATGTGGAGTAATGGATAGAGGCTTGGATTGAGGAATCGAAGAGCCGAGTTCGAATTCCAGTCGAATCCATTACATTCACTTATGCGCTAATACCCTTGGGAAAGGTGTGAATCTGTGAATTTTCCCTCCAGCTATGGGTAAATAGCAGGACAGACTGGGTTGTATAGCCTCGGATAGCAACTGGTCTAGGAGAAGTACAACTCTGAATTTAAAACCTGTGGAGGGTCGTTTGGGGCCTTGTGGCACGTAGTGCACCAGGTCTCTGTATTCGGCCCTTCAAAAAGTGTGGATGGTCCTGCACGAAACCTTCACCACTATAATCAAATGTCATGTGCTGTTGTCGAGCTGTCGTTTTCCTAGGAACTGATCTGCTGATACGTCGAATTCGACGGGAGAGTCGAGTATATATATAGATGTGTGTGTGTGTATCACGTTCTCGTATGATAAGTGAAGTTAAGCAAACTAGACTCTGGCTGGTTAGTACCTAGATGACCTCTTAGAGAATTCTAGGTATATAGTTAGGTGCGCCTGTTTTTGGTTTTTCTGTTGATTCCTTTATTTACTGATTCTCGGATTTTCTTCTTATTTTTTTTTTGTCACTTTAAGTGCATTCCTTTGGCAACATGTGTGTTAAGGTTTAAAAATGCAGGTTTTATCAATATTTTGGTTTGTATATCTAAGTACCTCCAAAGAAACGTGAAGGTTTAAAGTGCATTTTTCATATTAAATCTTTCTTGAAGTTTCCATTCTCGTCTTAATTTAAAGCTAATAGATTAAATTTAATGTTTCCAACAATACTTATGGTAAAATTTCCAATAATACTGATTTATAGCACAATTACCGACAATTCATATTTATTGTGAAATAAACAACAATACCTCTTTATAGGAAAATTACCAGCAATATATATTTATAGGAAAATTACCAAAACGGCCATTTTATCTGTCGTTGAAGGCATACAATTCCGTTCAAAATATGTTTAGTTGAAGCCATAAAATTATGTACAAATTATTTAGATTTTGTTATAAAAATAATCCGTAGTGTTGATATGCCGCTAAACAAAATCAACCAACCAACTAACAATTCATTAAGAATCTTTGGGGCACTCAAATTTTATTCTCAACATGGGGGGCGTGTAGCATGACCTTGTAGCGGAGGTGGTGGTTGATTGTGATGGGAAGACATGCCTCTTTGTAATAGATACATATTTTTAATGACCTTGATGCAGAGGTTAAAAACTTTTGGAATAAGTAAAGTCAACAGATGGAATACGTTTTATAAATATATTTACATTAGGAAACACCACAGAAAACGCGATAACTGAGGTTTGAAATGTTTTTGTTTTAAATTTCCAATATGCAAAATACTTTGCTGTATATTTCAAATCGAATTTAAGTTGTTTGGAGTGATTTTCTTTTTTGAAATCGTTAAAATTGCTAACACTCAGATTATAAAATCTGTCGACACAACATGATTCTGTTTAGTAAAAAAAAAAATCTTTAATGTATCTTATACATAAAAAGCAATTAAAAGCTTTTCATAATTAAATAATGTCAGGACATATTTTCTCTAAATGGGGAGGGGGTCCTCTTTTACAAAAGAAATTGATGAGTAAAATTAAAATTAAAATAATATAAAGACAAGGAAAAAGAAAAAATTAAATAAATTTGGGGTAACAGATGCAAAAAATATTTTTACCAAGATTTTCTAAAAACGAAACGTTTCTAAAATAAATTAATTAATTTGCGAATAAATCCTTGTCAGAATTTCCAAATCAGTGTAACGCTAAAACTTCCCATTCAGATTTATGGTCACCGTTTGGCGCAAGAAAAACAGAATTTTTAATAAAAATTTTGATGGTTCTAAAAATAAATATTAAAAATATAATTTAGTAATCAAAAATTATTTGGTATTTGCGATTATTAATAACAAACATTTTGACGATAAAACTTTTTATTATGTTTGGCATTTTTTTCTTCATTAAGTATGCTCATTGTAGCGATTCTTTTGAGTTCATATATATATATATATATATATGTGTGTGTGTGTGTGTGTTTGTGTGTGTGTGTGTGTGTGTGTGTATTTAGGCAGCAATCCTTCTTTCAGGCACAGTTCATTGAATATGACAGATAAGGCGCATTTATTTAGTTTTTTTTATACAATTTCTCATAGGATCTAATTTTTTTTTTCCTTTTCGGATGATAAATTATATAAAAACTGTTCGAATGTTCTTTTTATCCGAACGCTTTCGGCTATACATTTAGCCATTTTCAAGGATGAAATACTTTAACTGTTAATTAAGAAATAGTTTGTTGTATGTATGTTTTATAACATGTTTTTCCAGCAGTCAGCTCTGACAGTCGGACCGAACATTCTTGCTGTAACACTCTCGTTTGTATATGTTTTTATTACTGTTTCTGTTAATATATTTGTTTAACTCAATTCCTCTCTTTGTGTCTTTATTTCTGGCCCCTAACAAGGCCACAACAGTTACAGTTACCCGGGTTTCAACCATCTTCAGGCGGTATTGGCAAATTATGTTTTGGGGGATGATACCTGTAACACGTAAGGAGTGACCTGTAATGCAGGAGTGAAAGGTGACAGCGGAAAGAGCAAGATCTATGTGGCATGCACCGAAGGCAAATTTAAACAAAGATGGTCCAACTATAAATCTTCCTTTGAATTAGAAAGACACGGGTACAGCACCAAACCCAGCCATGTCTGCGAGTTCAAAAGTAAAATTAATAAAAGCCCTAACGTGAAATGGAATAATTTGAGAAAGCTTCGGTCTTGCAGCATTGGTAGAAGACACAGTGGATAAAGACCTTGGTTATATCCAGTGACTATGCCCAAAGAGTTGTGAGTTCAATACCAGGCTACACCAGTGGTGAAGGAAAAAAACTTGGAGAGCTGAGTTAAAGGGAAATTGCTGAGACATCCGGAAGAGGCATGACACGTAGAACTAGAACAATCTACCCCACTGGATGAAATAAAACGTTCGGTTCCAATCATCTGAAGAAGGACGGAGCGTACAACGGCCCAAACGTTGTGAATATGGCAATAAAGATGATAACAGTCCGAATAATGTAAATAATGTAAATAATTGGTAGAAATGTTTAAAAATTATTTCAAGAGGAAAAGCTGACCATGGTGACATACCCGAACCGAGAAAAATTATTAAACGAAAGGTCAGAAGTAATGTCTAAATGCAGACATGCCAATAAATATATTTTGGGCCTATACGAACATGGATGAGAGTGAATCTAACAATATTTTTTTTCTTCTTACCTTCCGGTTAGAATTACTCTTGCTATACCCCTCCCTTTCTGCGAATCTTCCTGTCATGTTGTTAGCTTTATAAACGAAAAAATGGAGCTTTTAAAACAAAACAATTTACCAATACCTCCTGAAGAAAACTTATGGTTGAAACCCGGGTAGTGTAACTGGCAAATACTTATATTTTTTAATATCACCTTCTTCCCACGTTCATTTTCTTGAATTTCTGTACTGAGCGTAGCTAGTCTGACATTGTTCTGACTAACAATTATTATTATTATTATTATTATTATTATTATTATTATTATTATTATTATTGTTGTTGTTGTTGTTGTTGTTGTTGTTATATATTGAAATGGACAAAGTCCGACAATTATTTTAAGACATTTTTGTTTAACATTCTTTTTATAGAGACAAATATTTAAGTAATTTACTTAAAAAGAATGTTAAACATAAAAATGTCTTAAAATATATAGCTAAGTGGTATAGCGCGTCAGATCAAATGAGGGCTCCCATCAAATATCGATTCCTGAACACATATTTCTTTGAAATTTCTCGAACATTCGGACCGGTAGATGCGATTAATACTGTTTAATTAAAAAACAGTTCGTTTACTTAAATAATTCGTAGGAATTAAACTAATGTATAAACAAAGGATATAAATATATATATATATATATATATATATATATATATATATATATATATATGACCTGTATCTTTTTATCAAACTAATTGGTATCGAATTACAAAAAGTGAAACAATTCTATGTAATGCATTTCCTTCTTCAAATGGGTTTAATCAGACTAAAATGACGTTCTGACAATTCGAATATAAAGAACTTATTATTCAAGGAATTGATAGTAAGTTAATGCCTTATTAATTCCTGTTAGCGAAGTAATTTCTCGATTAATCACATTAACATAGCTATTTACTTCTTTGTATAAATTGTTTCTTTATATATATATATATATATATATATATATATATATATATATATATATATATATATATATATATATATATATATATATATTGAAATGGACAAAGTCCGACAATAATTTTAAGACATTTTTATGTTTATACATTCTTTTTATAGATACACATATTTAAGTAAATGTTCTGTTTATAATAAACAGTATTAAACAGCTTTTGGAGTGGACAAAGTCCGACAATTATTTTAAGACATTTTTTATGTAAATGCTCTGTTTTAAATGACGGTTCCGTATAGGATACAGGTACGAATCCTGTCGGAGGACGAATATTTTCTGTGAAAATTTCTCGGACATTCAGGCCGGTAAATGTTATTTAATACTGTTTATTATAAACAGAGCATTTACTTAAATATTTGTGTCTATAAAAAGAATGTATAAACATAAAAATGTCTTTTTTTTATTATATATATAATAAAGTATAGTTTTAACGTATGCTCTGTATATGGGTTAAAGTGCTCAATATCAAGGATAGAGTTTATGTAAATATTAAAAAAACATGGCCTGACAATTGCGCTCAACATGAAACAGACTGTTGCCTCCGGGTGTTAACTTCAATGTATTGTGGATCAGTTTTAATATTTTATATTAATAGGATCTACTTGGATTACTTACCCAAGGATTTTTTTTACCTATAAATAAATAAATACACTAAAAATCCGCCTACTTCTCTGCCGTGCGCCGACGGCTTAGTGGTAGAATCTCCAGCTGCGACCAATTCAGTCGCGTTTCGATCCGAGCTAGAGGCAACCGGATGTCTAACCACACTGATGAGCTGTGAAACAGTCTGTCTGTGGATGATGTTATATATATATATTACTAATTTTAAATTTAATCTGTATTAAGCTTAAAATAAAATTACACTATCAAATTTGAATATTTATAGGTGTGTATATGCGTGTTATCGCTGATATATGTCTTTCATTTTGTATATGTTATCCTTTTTTTCGGTTTTTTTAAGAGCCATGGACATCTATTTCCTGTTTCGTTCATTTTTTCGTATATATATATTTAAATATGTTTACGATCTACGTGTCTGCGTATTACAATCTGATTGCGTATGTATTGTCTTTTGCAAGATTTCATCCTCCCCTATCATCACTTCAATTGTATCTACGCTGTAACGAAGCTTTACATCCACATTAGATTGTAACGTTTATTCTAAGTTTTTGGCCTTTCAATTAAAACAAAATAAATAACAAAATATATGTATTTTTTTCCTCAGTTTCTTTAAATAATTTTCTAATATTTTAAACTTAATACAGATTAAATTTAAAATTGTTTATTTTTAATTTTCAATTTCATAATAAAATTTAATTTTAATTAGAATGATTTCTATTTTAGTCTAACCCTAACATTAAGGCATTAATTAATATAACCAAGGTTTGTTGTCAAGTTTTTTGAATTCTCATATAATTGTATTTTGATTGGTCATTGCGGCTTATATAACAGAGTTTCCTCTAACGAAGGGTGCTTGGTCGATTTGAACCTTTTTAAAGTCTTTATCCTACATTCAACACCATATCTTGATAAAGCACCAGAAGTGTTGAAGCAAAATGGCTATTTTTGTAGTGATTATATGACATTTATGTTATAATTTTCGAATAAATTATATTTGCTCTACTTTGTATTGAGCACTCTTTTAAAAATAGTATTTTTTTTTTTTTTGGTTATTGGAATTTATTCCCTACACACCAATCCTATACTTGTATGTATATATATATATATATATATATATATACCACATAGATACATATATATATATATACTACATACATACATACATATATATATATATATATATATATATATATATATATATATATATATATATATAAATACCACATAGATACATATATATATATATATTACATACATATATATATATAAATACTAATCACATACATATATATATGCTACATACATACATATATATATATATATATATATATATACTACATACATACATGCATATATATATATATACTACATACACACACACATATATATATATATATATATACTACATACATATATATATATACTACATACACACATACATACACACACACACACACATATATATATATATATATATATATATATATATATATATATATATATATATATATATATATAATAACCTAGAGATCAAAAATTTTATAAAAAATATACATAGATATCCGTTAGGGTATGGGATGCCTCGATATGCGGCAACAATTAAGCGAGCCTACGCTGGTTAAATGTTAATAGTTAATAATGAGTTCGCATCCCCACAGGATGCACAATACTAGCATCGACCTTCAACAACCCAACAAGAGCGGCTACGTCGTGAAATCAACCAGCCTAACGTAATCTACCCGTAGGGAATGTACAATACCTGACAGTAGCAGGGTGTACTCTTTTTCGGCGCGTGATGACCTGCCTCGCTTTACGATACAACGGTAAACACCCTCGTTCTGGAAGCTGGCTTTCTCAATCGTCACTACCCGGTTCAGGTCGGAGAATTTGACATTGTCCGCCATGGTACCATCAACTTTCTCCCAGGAGTAGACCATTGGATTCCTGGAATTCAATAAACAATGGAATGAAACAATAAAACAGTGAGAAACGGAATATAATGTTTTTAAAAAAATAGTGATATCACTTCAATAGATATTCCCGATCACGGGACCCGTAACCCATTAGGGTCGTACGGATATCATGTGTACAGCAGTAGTAATGGTGTTACCTGAGCAAGATGATCTGACGGAGTTCTAGCCTTTCCAGGCTGCTTTAGAAATCCGGGTTTTTCCTTACCACTCAAGGCTATAACATCCAGTCTGTCCTGATGTTTTACTCATAGCTAGCAGGGAGACGAATGGATTGATACCTTTCCCAAGGTCTCAATCCGTAAGTGAATTGAATCTAATGAACTAGATTAAAATCGAACCCGACTTATGTATCCATTAATCCACAATTACTCGTGCAATAGTTATAAGAAGTCCTTATCGCTGCTTAAACATGCAAACTAACATTTCTTAGTATTGTATTACTAACCAATTAAAGAAATCTTAATATGAAATTGAGTGGTATTGGATTTAAGTAATTAATTCACCAACAGTATTAAATATAATACTTGCAAATTTCTTAAATGAAACATTGTCAATTATTATTCATTTTTCACTAGTATTTCTTTCATCTTATTTCTCTTACTTTTTATTTGAGGCTTATTCTTTATTTCTCATCTGCCCTGCTTACTTAAATATGCTTTATTACTAGTAGTATTAATAAGATTCAAATTTCTTAGATGAAGCATTGTCAATTATTATTCATTTTCGACCAGTATTTCTTTCATCTTATTTCTCTTGCTTTCTATTCAAGGCTTATTCTTTATTTCTCATCTGCCCTGCTTACTTAAATATGCTTTATTACTAGTATTATTAATAGGATTCAAATTTCTTAAAAGAAGCATTGTCAATTATTATTCATTTTGGACTAGTATTTCTTTCATCTTATTTCTCTTGCTTTTTATTCAAGGCTTATTCTTTATTTCTCATCTGCCCTGCTTACTTAAATATGCTTTATTACTAGTAGTATTAATAAGATTCAAATTTCTTAGATGAAACATTGTCAATTATTATTCATTTTGGACTAGTATTTCTTTCATCTTATTTCTCTTGCTTTTTATTCGAGGCATATTCGTTATTTCTCATCTGCCCTGCTTACTTAAATATGCTTTATTACTAGAAGTATTAATAGGATTCAAATTTCTTAGATGAAGTATTGCCAATTATTATTCATTTTGGACTAGTATTTCTTTCATGTTGATAGAAGTTGATTTTTATCGCAGCTCCCAAATGGTCCTTTCTTTATTAAAAAGTAACGATCAAATCATCTGAGTGCAGCAATAAAATGTATCTGAAATTAAGATTGTTAACAACAACTGAATGGACAAACTAACAAAGTTTATTTATGAGAGTCTCGTTCTTGCATCCGTGTGTGTACCCGAACTTTTCACATGCTGCTGATGTCTGTCTGAAATTTGTGTATTCCTAGCATACCAGGAATGTTTAAATTTCATGTTCAAACCGTCTTCCGAGACAACTGCTATCACCGCTGCCCGAGAAAACCTAAAGTTGCTGCCATCACAGAAATAGGGTATTCTGTTTTGTTTTGTTTTTTGCTTTAAGGTATTTATTGAAATATGGTGTACGCTATGGATAACGATCTCCATATAATATACGTTTTATAACACAAAAACTCTTCAATACAATTATTTTGGTTCTCCGATCAAAAACATAATAAGTTCAATTCAGTTTTAATAGTTCTCCAATCCAAAACCTATTCTAATTCATTACTCCACATCCCCAAACTCCTTAGTCTTGTTAACTCAGCTCCCTGGTCCCAAACTCATTAAATCCAATTATCTCAATTGCGCGATCCAAAACCTATTCAATAGTTATCACGTATGCCCTATCGATTATCACAGCTGTCTTATCCCAAAACTATTCGAGAGTATTATTACGACTGTCCAATCCCAAAACTGTTCAGTCGTATTATGCCAGCTGCCTAATTTAAAAATTACTGAATTCGCTTACCACGGCTTCTTGATTCAAAAATGATTCCAATTATCCTGTTTCCTGATCCCAATCCTATTCAAACCAATTATTCCGGCTGCCTGATTCAAAAACTATTCGACCCCATTATTCCAGCTGCCTGATCGAAAAAGTCTTCAATCAAATTATCGCAGTTGCCCGATCCGAAACCTATTCAATCCAATTATCTCGAGTGTAAAATCCCAACACTCTTCAAACCAATTATTCCGGCTGCCTGATTCAAAAACTCTGCGAGGCCATTATTTTAACTGCCCTATCGGAAAATGGTTCAATTACATTATTCCGGTTGACTGATCAAAAAAGTTATTGAATCCAATTACCGCGGGTTCTTGATCCAAAAATGATCCGGATAATAATTTGGATAAAAGAAACTGTTATTCTGACCCCCGAAATTCCCCAGTCTAATTATCGCAACAAAATCACACTCGATCCAATTACTCAAATTCTCCAACTCGAAACTTCTTCAACCTCTGTGAGTTATACCGATTTTCCAAGCATCGCTCAGACGTGCCACAAGGCCGAAAGTAGGGGGGTGACACCCAGTGAGAATCGAACTCACTACTCAGTCGTAATTGATCTAGCGAGACAAGCTTGCCAACCATAACACAACCTTGAGGTGCCCTTACCTCTGTGAGTTACATGACGTCTTTGAATGGTTTCATTGTGAGCAATATAAACAAGCCCTCCACCTTTGGCAGAGCTCCTCTAGTCGTGGCAGAATTTCATCACCACTCGCCAGCGTTCGAGGGCCTATTTTTGCCAGTAAGCTAATCAGAATGCAGTGACATAAACATCGAGCCGATCTCATTGTTCACGCACGAGCGAGAAGAATTATACATAAGAAATTATGAGAGAAATCCAATCAGAGCGTTGATTACGGCCAAGACACTTGTAAATCCTTGATTGTAATCCAAATTCCCCTCGGGCACGTTCCTCAAGTAGGCTAATGGCAAGGGAAACAGGTGATTCGTTTAATCACTATGACGCCATGAATACAAACAATGTACGATTGGATAATCCTGAAGAGTGCCCTCTTTCTTTTCACCTTCGTTGTATTGGCCATTTTTAATTCAGTTGCTGTCGGGATTTCCATTGTCCAAATGCCAGCCGCAATCAAGGTCTTTATTCAAATGTATGCAATTTTGTTGGTTTTGGAGCAAGGCGATAAGCCGACATTTCTTTTTTTCACTAAAGTTCTTCCGTAGATACTGTGGCGCCATTTCATCGAGACAAGAGTATGTGGGTGGGATCAGAACTAAACGTACATGTTCCAGGATATTCCGTGTATAGCGTGAATATCTTGTTAATGATTTTATTATAGAAAAACATTGGAATGAGGGGGTGGAGAAAAGAATGATATTGGTCAAGAATTAATACAAGCATTGAGGACTATATATATATATATATATATATATATACATATATATATATATATATATATATATATATATATATATATATATATATATATATATGAATTCATGCAAAAAACACAAAATGTCGCTATGTCCAAAAACCCACCTGCCAAAGGACGTAAAACTCAAGCAAGAAAAAAAAATGCGAAAAAAAAGGAGACCAAAAGGCAAACGCCTACATAAGCAGTAAAAAAACAATGCTCAACGCCCAGACTCTCTAGACACAGACAAAATGCACATCATAGCCTAATGCATAGATAGATAGATAGATAAATAGATAGATAGATAAGAATAGTAAACTAGATGAAGTGAGAGACAGAATAACAGTGAAACAGAGCGAGAGTAACAATGAAATATATATATATATATATATATATATATATATATATATATATGTATGTATATATATATATATATATATATATATATATATATATATGAGGTTGGTGCAAAAATAATGACGTAATTATGTCGTTTTTTGACGTATTTTTTAACGTCAAAAAACGACATTATTACGTCATTATTTTTGCGCCAACCTAATATATATATATATATATATATATATATATATGTGTGTGTGTGTGTGTGTGTAGATAGATAGATAGATAGATAGATAGATAGATAGATAGATAGATAAAATGAAATTAGTATTTCAATGTTATAAGCATTTTAATACGTTGTTGCTAAAATCGCAATAAATTTTGTTGAGTGTTGGTCAGTTGATTTTGATACAGAATGCCTCGAGAATTTGATTTTATGGGGGGGGGGAGTAAAAAAAAAGAACCCGGCGCCTTCCTTGATGAAATAACATCTGATTAGATAACTGGAAAGGATGAGTATAAAATAATTAGTTATATATGTCAACATTATTCAATGAAACATGTTTGAATGTAGAAAATACAGACACACAGACGCACACACACACACACACACACATATATATATATATATATATATATATATATATATATATATATATGAATATTTATTTAATTTAATTTATGGTACAAGCTCTTATCACCAGTCCAAGAAACATATTCGAAACACTACCACACAAAAATTTCATTTTTATAATATGTGAAAATATCTACTCTTTGCTTATATGTATATATTTATTTATAAATGCATGTTCCAAAAAAAAAATCCCCACGTTCACTCTGACAAAATACCTCAGAGGTCGAGATGCGCTGCTAAAGAAAAGCCTTCCCTTCGTTTCCATTTATATATATATATATATAATTTAATTTAGGTACAAAATTAAATTCGGGGCTTTTAGCTTCCATTTTTTAAACATGGTTGGAACTGTGTAGCGAAAAATCATATTTTAAGTCTATTAACTTATAATATTAATGCTCTGTAAATTTACATTGAGAACTTTTTTGTAAAAATAAAAATATCTATAAGAACACCGGATTATATATCTTACTGTTCTTTCTTTTTATTAATATATATATATATATATATATATATATATATATATATATATATATATATATATATATATATATATGTGTATGTATATTATATATATATTATGTATATGTATATATTATATATTATATATATATATATATATATATATATATATATAGTAAAAAAAAGAACAGTAAGATATATAACCCGGTGTTCTGATTAAAACCATATTTTTAAATCAGTTAAATTATAATACACACACACACACACACACACACACACACATATATATATATATATATATATATATATATATATATATATACGTTAAAAAATCCGTGGGTAAGTAATCCAAGTAGATCTTATTAATATAAATTATTAAAACTGAATCACAAACGAGATCTCAATATATATATATATATATATATATATATATATATATATATATATATATATATATAT
Organism: Acanthosepion lycidas; assembly: GCA_963932145.1. NCBI lineage: Eukaryota > Metazoa > Mollusca > Cephalopoda > Sepiida > Sepiidae > Acanthosepion > Acanthosepion lycidas. The sequence goes on from OZ010606.1 coordinate 32,699,325, forward strand.
ATATATATATATATATATTGATTATAGAGCATTTAAGTGAATTTAAATCAATGAAACCCAAATAAATTACTCCATACAGATGGCCATTTTTCCCGAGGACGAAGCAGAGAGTAGACATTTCCATATAGAAAAATGAATTTTTTGCATGTTAGTGATTCAAATGTCTTTCTTGCGTTGGTGATAAGAGTTTGTTTATATATATATATATATATATATATATATATATATATATATATATATATATATATATATATATATATATATATTGTATATAGTTATCTTAATATTTCCTTCTTTCGCGTGGTACGACGTCTAAGAACTTACGATTTGTGTCTGATAATTCGCGACCGTTATCCTCGCATAGCAATCTTCTATGTCAGCTTAATAGAATCGACGACTGTATTCGGTCATTATATGTTCATGCTCTGTTTTGGAGGGCTTTATTTTTGGTGGAGTGAGGTAAGGATCTATTTGGTGTTGGTTTAAATTTGTTTATGAAGTTTTTTTGTTTTTTGTTTTTTTTTTTTTGTATTTGTAGATAAGAATAATTGTTTGTTTGGTATATTGACATTATTTTAAATTTACCTTGAATACGTTTGTAGATGTGTTGTGATACAAAGAGTTTCCTGTTGTCGGTTAATTTGATGTTGCTTTTGTGAAGGAGATGGTTTACTGCTTGGCTGATGCCTGT